>OY856411.1:354914338-355514338 GCA_963693085.1 Alisma plantago-aquatica | reverse complement strand
AACTCTATTTTTGAATGAATGATGAATGTGAATTAACCTATCCTTAAGTTGGACTTTTACCCTAACCCTACTTTCCTAATGAGGCAATTGCTAGTCTTGAAATCTCTCTATTACCTTTATTTGGCTGTTTATTTATTTGAATCTTATATTTCCTATGTTGGCTCATTTACTTGAATTACTTAAATCTTGCTATTGCCTATGTTGGCCCAATTATGTGATTTACTTCATGGGTTTATTTCCATTTGATATGATGCAACATTATTTATATTTTCACTACTGCCAAGTGAACTATTAAGCATGATGTATTTTTGGCCAAATGACAATGTAGTGTACATGAGTACAAACCACCCATAGGGCACTGAGGTTTTAGTCCTCCTGCAAGGCACTGGGTTTTTAGTCCCCCTACCACATTATATATATTTGAGGTTTGGGATGTGCATGTTCCCCTCTCCTGCTGGTGTAGGTCCAGTAGGTGCCTCAGCCTGCATTGGTATGATTTTGTGTCATAATCATGCTATGTTGATTATTGTTGTTGTTGGAATATGGCAAATTTCTATTTCTTATTTGATTAATTGCCTCATACTCTTGGAATCTCTTAGTGTAGTGAAATCTTTTATTATGCAATGTTGTATTTTATCATTGTTCTTACTTTTTTAAAATAACACATACTTTTATCTCTCTCTTGATGGGTGATCCCAACCACCCAGGTATAGGATCAGAGTGCACATCAGAAGCATGGTGAACCAACCTAAGGGTAAAAGAAAGGAGTTCAACCTTGTATCTTGGACATAGCTACCTATATATTAAGTTGTTTTTTATTGGAGACAATATTGATTTGGTTTTAGTCTTCCTCTACCTAGATCCTATTGTTGTGTATAAAGTTGTACACCCTTTTGGGAAATTTTGTAATGTGCTCTTCATAAATTTGAATACAATTCAAGTTTTAACTTCTACTGCTACACAATTGGTGTTGTTGTTTACCATGATTATTTAGTAAAGTTGATGTATTTACAACATGGTATCAGAGCATCAAGGTAGTCGGAGTCTTGACTAATTCAATTTGTCTCCTAGTTAGAAACCCTTACCTTATATAGTTTCCCTTTAGTAAGCTTTTCACCTTAGAGTTGACCAATGATGAATGATTGATTTAGGGTTATAATAGAAATATAATTTGATCAACTCTTTGGTGATTAGTCTATTAGGTTGCTTCTAGGGATTAAGTTGAAAACAGAGGTGTCTAGAATGGGTCAGGGTCTGGGGGCTGGCAATATTTTCCTCCACACCACTAGCTTGGCTTACGAGGATTCCCAGATCCAAATGACACCAGCCTGGCCTGAGCTGACATTGACTGTCCCAAAATAACATACCTTTGGACAAATTATCTTATTGTTGAGTAACCTTTTGAACCTAGCATATGATGTTTTGGGTTGATCATGTAGAATCACCTTATGATCCATGAGTTCCCTATAGGAGCCTTAAAATTTCATGTTTGAGGATATCCTACCCTATATTAGAATTTGAAGTTTGACAGTAGTGATTAGCAAAACAATTAGGTGTTGAATCCTATGGTTTATTTAGAGTTTCTTTTTACCCCTAATTTATTTTAACTTGGTAGGACAAGCTTTTAAAGAACACTAGTAGTAGTGGTAATACCTTGTTAGATTTTGGAGTTGCTGATTTCTAGGTTGAAATCCTCTTTAAGGGGGTGGAGTCCCACAATGCATTGAAGTCAAGTTACTCTATCTTTGAAACCCTAACTCCATAGAATTGGGATGAGTGAGCTTCTATATGTTTAGTGTTGAGTAAACAAACTATAATTATAATTCATCTTGTTTGTTTATACACAAATAAATACATAATAAGTCATCTAAAGATAATAGTCATATGCTTGAACCCTAACATATTCTTGATACACATGATAGTGAGTTGCTCATCACTAAATGTGAATACACTTAATGTTGACTATGTCACCCTAATAGTATGATTAGTAAGATAAATGGTTCTAATGCATCCTTAACATGCATAACATGTACTGGTCATGTTGACCCAAACCCTAATATGTAATCATCTAGCTTTAGCTATACATACATGTCTATCCTTAATGCCTTCATGATACATTAGTGACATTAGGTGTCATCATCATATAATATCCCTTGATACATATACATGGATGATAATAACCTACTCATGATCAAGTTATCAATATATGTAAGGCATATCACCTTGTTCCCTAATATACATCACATTAGTCACCTTAGCATAACTTGGTATATGAATCAATTCATATATATAATGTGTTCCATCTTACTCACTAAAATGCATATAATGACTCAACATGATTATCAGTAATTGGATTCACATGAATAGGCTTAATGATGTCATGGATATGAGCATGTAAGCTAATGTAATTATGTGTAATATAGAAATTAATGTGACATTATTTGGGATTATTATAAACTTAATAACTTGTTGGACAATATTATCCTTTTCTTACATAATAATCTGTGAAAATTCCATATGATGGTAATATAAGGATAATGGAGATTAGATTCTAGTTATTAAGGTTTGTGACCTAATGCATTGATTAATGTTGGGATTGACTTAGTAAATCCTAATTGTTCTTAAAACCCTTATAAGGGAAATACATATGTTTTGACACTTAATGTTGAGAGGTAATACTTATTACAATAATGTGAGCATAATATGGCACAAGTGGTAGAATAATTAAGATGATGCATTTTCATGATGGAGATAGTGCTAGTGAGCCCATAGTGCTAATTGAGTGATGTTTGATAAAAGGTTATATGTATGGTGGGAACCTTAGTCAAACTTGGCTTATATGTAGAATTTCTTTGTAGTACTCACTTAGTTTCCTAATGTTGGGATGCATGTTACACACTCACCAACTCTTCCCTCTTGTTGTGATTTCGGGGACGAAATCCTCTTTAAGGGGTGGAGTGCTGTCCTTTTTGCAATTTACCCACTTTTGAGCTTTTATTTTCTTTCTAGTCCTTTTGGACCTTTTTTCACAAATTTCCCATCCTTTCGAGTCTTCTTTGGCCTCAATATTAAAATTGAGCCTTTCTTGAGGATGTAATTCATAATCTACCCACAATTATGATAATGTAGGGGGTTTTGCACAAATAACCCACTTAATGTGATTATTGAGGACTAATAATGCAATATGGCCATTAATGAGATATAACTAGTGGATAATGATGTTTTAGAGTGAGTGTGGCTATTTGGGTGATAAATGAGTAATTATGTGTAAATGAATTAGTTATGAGCATAATTAACCCTTTTCTTTCTCTCTCCTCCAAAAAGGGCAATAATGCATTAATAAGAGGATAATATGGTGATATATGACTCTTAATGCTAATATGTATCTAATATCTCAAAATTCACTCAAATATGGCATTAAAAGATTATCTTCATATTAATCACTCATTTTATACTTTAATATATGCATTAATAGTCAATATATTAATTAAGGGCCAAACCATGTGATTTACAAGAAAGTAATGGCATAGCATTGATCTAGGAGGTGTAATTAACCTATGATTAAATTTTGGTGGCTTTTGGATTTTAATTGACCCCACAATTTGATTTTATGAGTTTTAATATAGTGCAACTATAGTAGATGAATCGATTTTTGCATTTATTTCATTGTCACGCTAAGGTTGCTTCGATTACTCTGTCATGTGCTCAGTTTCCCTTGGATCTTGATCTGATGGCTAGAGAGTCATCTCCCTCCTCCAGCCGCATGAGCAACCTAGCCTCCTGACTCCTCGATCTCGTTCTTCCTCCCTACTTCACCGATTCATGTGTTTTTGGTTCCGATGGATTCGTCTCATTAAGACACTTCGTACGAGCCCCAGTTCGTTTCCTCTCTCGCCGTGTGCACGAAAGGCCCAATCGAGGCTTCCCTGTTGTCACCATCGCGAATTACAGAGGGATCGTTAGTGCTCCTCGTGCCTATTTAAGGGCCGAGAAAGAACCCTTAGACCTCAACCTTTCCTCCTCCTCTCTCAATTTGTTCCCAGATGGCCTCTTCCTCGTTGACCTACTCAATGTGCTTCTCCGGTGATCTCAACCTAGAGCACCCTACTCTGACCACCTCTGTTCAATTAAAGTCTGGGTGAGTATCCTCAATGCCTATGCTCCTTTTCCCCTTCCTTACTTTGGCTCAGTGCACCATCAGTTGCTCGGTCCTATAAGTTCAATGTTGAGTTCCACTGCCACCTTGCTATTTTGAGTTTCTGGTGCTCCTCAGTCCTCGTGAACACAAGCATTCGGTTCACCGTACTTCCACGAGCATTTTTGATGCCTTATCTGAGGTTTTCCCCTATGTTTCCTTTGTTTTTTTTTCTGTGCGTTGTGCTCCCCTATTCCCTAGCCATTTCCGGCTTGTTTGATGTTTCTGTGATCCCCCGCCCTTGAGAGATGGCGCCGCAGACTTTGTCGGACCTTGGCAGTTTCAGCTGGATTGTTAGATTCTAAAAATGGGGATCATACCCCCAGTTTGAGGCTTACGAAGGCACTGACCTGCTGCTCCCTCGCCATTGATGTGAGCGGAAGAAGAAGGGTCGTGCTTTGACCCTAGGACCCATGCCCTTTCGATCTAATGTATTAACCGCCATGGGCATTGTTGTCTTTTCGCCATTTCCTTTGTTTTTCACAGTCGAGAATATTTGATTTTCTAATGTCCCTTGTGCCCCGATATGTTAATTGATTTCATTTTAAACGCCTGGGCAGTTTGGTCATTTCACCTACTATTTACATCAATTTACATTTTCATTTAAATGACTGTCACAATATGGTTTTCTTGCATTCTGATTGGGCGATTTTCTTTAATTCATAGTAAATTGGTCCTTGCTCAGAAAAATACAAATAAATAGTCGTTGGAAAGGATTTTTCATGTAGAATCCGAATTTATGGTTTTTGAGCCCTGATTCTTTATTATTTTCCGAATTTTTCTTTGGATACCAATTTGATTATATTAAAAGTTCTAAAATGAATAATTAATGCATTTTAACTCCAAATGGAGAAACAAGATATGTTTTCCTAATAAGTGAAACCTACGAGAGATTTTGGTCCTAGTTTTGAGTCCTAAATCGAAGGTTTCCATAAAAGGTCTAAAATGGGTATCTTTCTCTATACTTTATGCTTTATAAATTCGAATTCATGTGAAATAATTGTTCTAGGGAAACACAGATAGGGATAACAATCTAATTGGTGAAGTGATGTTTATTATCTTCAATAAGGTATGTGAAGTCTATTTATGAATGAATGATAAATGTGAATTAACCTATCCTTAAGTTGGGCTTTTACCCAAACCCTAATTTCCTAATGAGGCAATTGCTAGCCTTGGAATCTCTCTATTGCCTTTATTTGGATTTTTATTTATTTGAATCTTATATTTCCTATGTTTGCTCATTTACTTGAATTACTTGAATCTTGCTATTGCCTATGTTGGATCAATTATGTGATTTACTTCATGGGTTTATTCCCATTTGATATGATGCAACATTATTTATATTTTCAATATTGCCAAGTGAACAATTAAGCATGATGTATTTTTGGCCAAATGACAATGTAGTGTACATGAGTACAAACCACCCATAGAGCACTGAGGTTTTAGTCCTCTTGCAAGGCACTGGGTTTTTAGTCCCCCTACCACATTATATATATTTGAGGTTTGGGATGTGCATGTTCCCCTCTCCTGCTGGTGTAGGTCCAGTAGGTGCCTCAGCCTGCATTGGTATGATTTTGTGTCATAATCATGCTATGTTGATTATTGTTGTTGTTGGAATATGGCAAATTTCTATTTCTTATTTTATTAATTGCCTCATACTCTTGGAATCTCTTAGTATAGTGAAATATTTTATTATGCAATGTTGTATTTTATTGTTGTCCTTACTTCTCTTGAATAACACATACTTTTATCTCTCTCTTGCTGGGTGATCCCAACCACCCATGTATAGGATCAGAGTGCGCATCAGAAGCATGGTGAACCAACCTAAGGGTAAGAGAAAGGAGTTCAACCTTGTATCTTGGACATAGATACCTATATATTAAGTTGTTTTCCATTGGATACAATATTGATTTGGTTTTAGTCTTTCTCTACCTAGATCCTATTGTTGTGTATAAAGTTGTACACCCTTTTGGGAAATTTTGTAAAGTGCTCTTCATACATTTGAATATAGTCAAAGTTTTAACTTCCGCTGCTACACATTTGGTGTTTTTGTTTACCATAATTATTTAGTAAAGTTGATGTCTTTAAACTTGCCCAATAAACAAGACTCACATGTCTCTATTGACTCAAAGTCAAAAGAGCCTAGATAACCATCTTTATGGAGTCTAGAAATGCATTTCTCATTTATGTGCCCTAGATGACAGTGCCAAAGGTATATTTTATTTGAGTCAGTGACTTAGCTTCTTAGTATTTATGTTATATACACTTGTCTCAAGATCTAATAAGTAAAGACCATAAGACATAGGGGCACTACCATTAAAAATCTCATCTTTAGAAATAGAGCATTGACCATTCTTAATATGAAATTCAAATCTATTCTTGTCCAAACAAAAAACATAAATAATGTTCCTATTTATAGCATGTACGAAATAACAGTTCTGTAAATCTATTACAAGCTTACTTGGAATAGATAAACAGTAGGTGCCTATGGAAGTAGAAGCAACTCTTGCTCCATTTGCAACATGTATATCCACCTTTTCCTTCTTCAAGGGTCTCCTTCCTTTTAGATCCTACATATTTGAACATTTATGAGATCCACATCTGGTATGTAATACCCAAGATGATGAAGTAGATAAATTTGTTTCAATAAATAAATACATAAAGTAGAGATCTCTATCCCTTTCTTTAGTTTCCTGATCTCCTTTAAGTGAAAAGGACAAATTCCTTTTCCACTCACCCTTGTCCTTATATTGAGTGCGAAATACATGGACTTTAGCTTAGACTCAACAATTTATTAACTTTACTTTTATCTTTGGACTTCCCTTCATTGATCGATGTCACATGTTTAGGTTTGTCCTTCTTTATTTGTGCTTTGGCATTTATCAACATGCCAAGCAATTTAGAAAACATTTTAGCCAAGTTAATAAAGTAACAACTCTTGATAAACTAGCTATATGATTCATGAAATGATTGCAAAATCATATCTATAGCCAACTCTTAGCTCAAAGGAAATCCCAATCTTGATAGTATTTCCACATACCCAATTAATTTGAAACATGGGGCCCAATTAGATCACCCTATGCCATGTTGCACTTAATGAATGCTTGGGAGACATCATACCTCTCTTGCCTTACCTTTTCTTGATACATGTTACAAATATGTGTGGCCATCTCTATAACTCCCATGTTATCATGTTGCTTCTATATCTCATGGTTCATGAAGCACATCATGATGCATTGGATGTCTATTGTGTCATCAAAATGCTTATGATAAGCACCCCCAGGCGCATTCGGAGCTGGTTCCTATGGTTTAGGACATAAAGCTAACTGTGAGAACCCGTTACACTAAACAAAATTACTTACAACATAAAACACAATCAATCACCAACTAACCACATACCCAAAAATATGGGTAAATTAAAACCGATTTCAACGTCAACACCTGCTCAGAAACATTTGCATAAGAGTCCAACATATTTCTTTTATCCATAATATGACAAGAATTTGATACAAATTGTTCTATCACCTTAGCCACAACATATATACACATGATAACAATATTTGTATATGCCACACAAACAAGCATTAACATGCTAACAAAATTCTGATTCGTTTGAAACACCATATACAAACTTTTCTTGCCCAGACCTGAGAGTACATGGGCAACTCTAAGACACACTAGACATTTATTCAACTTTCTCAAAGATTCATTACTATAGCTCCTCTTTGCTGCCACATGTTTGTTTTCGTCACTTCTGATTACCTAAAAAAATGTGGCGAACCACAAGGGTGAGACCCATGTCCCAGTAAGAGATATAACCTCCAACAACACTTATTTATTACAACATTTTAAATAGTAGATAACTAAGCAGTTGAAGTATTTAATAATCAATTGAACAGATTGAATAGTTTAAGTATACTAAACAGTTTAAGCAAATCATCTTAGCAATAAGTATGATCATCAATGCATATATAGATAACAAAAAAATCCATTTCTCTGGATAGATATCTACTTAAATATCATCAAATTGCATCTAATAACAATCATTATCATTAATCTGACTATCATCATATTCCTAACTAACAATACAAGCACTCTAGTAGCATAAGCATCCCTAACATCAGGAATATGTCTAGTAACATAACATGGCTATCAATATTGGCATCTCAAATAAAGTGAACAGATCTATATCATAAGTAGAACTAACATCATAGCAAAATTAACTACATAGGGATGCTTAGCAGTTTAAGAATTTATAATTACATAGGCATGGCTAGCAGTATCAAACATAGCTAGTAGCATCATTTCAACCATCAATGTCAGTATATTTGACAACATAAGCATGTTTACAACATGAGCATAACTACAACATAAGCATATCTATTATCTCTTATTGTACTATACATCATCTCAATGAAAAGAAAGCAAACAAGGGTTATCATCCAATATGAAGCATTATGTATAACCCTAAACAGATATGCTACACGACTGTCTTACATCTTTTATTATGCATTGGGAAATTTGAATCCAACCGACCCCTGCGAAGGGCTATTCAGTTCCGTATAAGATCTAGGAGTGCCGGTATCCTAAGATCTCTTCCCCTTGATCAGTATGAGTAAAGAGGTAGTGACATATTAGTCAAAGCTGCCACCACATTGATATATAGTCCTGTAACTAGCCCACCTTGGTACAGGTCACGACGCTAGCATCTAGGGTATTAAAACCCAATCACTGAGGTACAACCACAGTTGTCCTCTAACCACATCATGTTATAATCACCGAGACACGACTGCAACCATTCTCAATCACATCATATGTATGAGGCATGACCATAGCCAACCTCCACAATCTGCATTGTGGATGACAAGGATATATCCTCAACTTGCCACCCCCACATACTCAATAGTATGTTCTCCAAGTTTCCCTTAGGAATACTCATTTCACCATCCATCAAGTTCTGACACTGAAGATGGATCTGCGACACATGACACTACATGATTAGAGTTGCACTTGATTAGTTATGCCAATTGATTAGTTATGCCAATTGGGTGAATTAAGGCTGCATCAAACAAGTGGACATACAAACCCTAATTCAATTCTAGCAAGCATATAAATATCACAACTTTGAAAAGATATAAAACGTGTGAAACATAATTTCTCATCTCATCATCACATGGTACTATTCACTTGCCATTCATGAGACCACACTAGTCATCATACTATCACAAGATATAAATCCTTTTCACAATATCACAGAGTATCAACCCTTATCAACACAAGAGGATTACACCTCATTCAGGGCTCAACCTTGCCCAAAGGTCATTAAGACCATCATATTATTCCCTACAAGATCATCATTATCTTTGCATGCCTTATAACAAGGCTCAACAACATAACTTACATATAATACACTAGATCAACACAATATTGCATTAATGAGCTAGGAGATATTCATAAAAATCATAGTAGGGTCATATTAACATTAAGAACATTCCTTTATTACATCAACATGCAAGGAATCTAGATATGATTAACCCTCATCATATTCATAATGCACATGTTTAGCATAAGAAAGTATCAACCATGCGGCAATGATAACCACCAATTGACATATTAAGGTTATGATCATATTAAGGAGGTTATTCCACCATCATTCCATCATATAAGAATGTTAAACATGAATACTCATCTTTATCTATTTTCATTAAAGTTAGGTTCAACATGATAAATTATATCAATGTTACTAATGAACACTTATACCCAAACCCTAACTCACGACATCCCCATTGGATCATGGATGCATAAGGTGAAGCATCACCGTCACATTCCATACTATTCTCAAGTACGAACCCACACATGAATCAATATGTAACCATCAGCTTATAGCATACTAGGGTTTCAACAACAATAAGAGAGTACCCCATGATTGTATTAGTCATTCAAAGGCTATTCATACCCAATTACCATCATTTAGTTATATTAAAGCTAGGTATAACAAGCTATACCTCATTAGGGTTACATATCCACACAATATGGTTATAATCCCTTCTACTCATATGAGTGAATAGGTAATACTACCTTGTTAAGGGTAACCCTCCATTTGTTCCATCATCATTCAACCCATATCACCATACCACAATGTCACCCAGAACCATTGGATGTTTAAAAGGTAAGACCATTGGTTGTTTACATAAGTAAACACCTTGGATAAACCAGATATGAAATCCTTGATTTGTGCTCTAGAAAGAGTCACCATTTAACCCTAGACATCCCTTAATTAACAAAACAAAAAGTTCCATTGAGAGTAGGGTAAAACCCACAATCGACTGTTCATTTAAAACAAGCCATCCATTGCCAACAAGTAAGCTCCTTAAGTTGATCATATAAAGGAAACCATCTAAATCACATCATTAGGACCCACATATTACATTAGAAATAATTCCACTTTATTGGAGGAATAAACATTAGATCTCGACCATTGGGTCAAGTTCATATGTTAAAACCATCAATTACAGTATAGGTCCGACCATTGCATCAAGTGACCCAAGAAACCATTGGTCTAAGGCTTAATTGATGCTACAAATACAATTCTTAACTCAACATAGGTTGTAGATACCTGATCCATCATCATTAGTGACCATTAAATCACCATAGGTTGTTAGATAAATACTATATTAATTAATCAACATCAAATATTAAGCTAATGTCATCATTGATTGATAACATTCGTAGGGTACTTATTGGTTGATCATTAAACTTCTAATTGATCCAAAACCTGACCTAAGGGGGGGATCATAGGTTGTTACCATCATATGACACCTTTGATCTTGACCATCAGTTGTAATGATGACAACACTATAGGGTTGTTGCAATGGTACCATCATCGGGTCATGGGTTTATAGAAGAAATCAACTTTAAACCCTAAAATTGACCATTGGTTGATAGGTTCTTAGTACCATAGGTTGTCAAACCAACCTGATCCAAGTCATATTATACATTAGGAATAACGTACACATGATCAAAAGTTCATCTAGAACTGAAATCAGAATAGGGAACATTATACAAATCGAAATCCAAGCCAAGCATAGCTTTTTAATGCACGAATCATCATTTTCCAGCAAGAACATGAGCTAGCAAGCTTATGGTAAGCAATAAACTTGGAGAAAGTTATAAAAATTTCCTCTAATGAGAAGATAAACTCCCAAAAATAAGAAAAAATGAGAAGGTAGGGTTGAAAATCCAATCATAAGTTGTGAACTCATCCATCTAGCACCTTTCTTCATCAAATGAGCAAACCCTAATCATAAAGAGCAAGAAAGGTAGGGTTTTAGAGCTTTCGAGAAATTTCTACCATGTAACAGCAAGGTTCTGACCTGGAGAAAGGTAGGAGTAAGGATAACAAAGAAATAAATGGAGGAAATAAAGGGATTCTTACTCTTTTAGGTCAAGATCACTAGAAGGAAGCTTTTTAAACCCTAAAAGGAAGCCAATTGCAACCCTAGATCCTATTTCCAAGAAGGTCCCCACTTTCTTCTTCCTTGGATAGGAAAATTCGCAAAGTCACAGAGGGAGAACGAGTTTGGGAGAAGGAGGGAAGTGGTGGAGAGAAAATGGCTCATCTTGGTGCTTGAGGACTAGTATATGAAACTTTAAGATAAAGAAAAATTAAAAGTTGAAGTTCTAGTATCTATCCAAGTGTCCATGGCCTTAATTTATTAAGAATATACAAGCACACACACAAGAAGATCCCCCAAAATATGTATATACCTTCTTATCTTTCCTTTTTCGAATTTCCCTGTCAATCAAATAATTCATTAGTTGATAGATACTAAAGGTAGCTCATCCATGAAGGGGTAAACCCTAAAATACCCTTGGAGAAAACACCTTCAAACCAAGGTTTAAATAGGTGCCCCATGTCTCAAAAAGCACAATAATGATGGTAGAATATACAAGGAACATAATTCAAGTGATAAATTGCAAAGAAAACCTCTCAATTGGGTAAATTACAAAAAATTCCAAAATGTGCATAACTTACTCAACCAGTGTCCAAATTGGACCAAATTTGAAACTTAAGCTTGTATTATGATTTCAAAGCATATAAAAAGGTTAGATTAGGGTTCTAAGCATTAAATTATGATACTTAAGCTTATTCAACTCATTAAGTAAGTTTAGGGGCCTTACAACTATAAACCCCTAACCGGGATTTTACCCCCGACATCCAAGGTAAACATAGATGGGTACTTCCTTTGCACCTCATCCTATTAACTTCACATGGTTACTTACATATCATGGTGATGTCACATAATTCATACATATCTCATCTTGGGTCAGCACAAAAACCCCCACATAAGAAGACATTCTCAATATGGAATGTAGAAACTCGTTGTGTCATCTATACAACTCTAGTAGTATTGTTCAACTTTAAATTCTAGCTATAATACTAAAATTATATCTATTGTATGAACACATTACTCAAAAGTCATACTTGCTAGATTTTTACCAATCATGCCATGTGTCCCATACCATTCCTTGAAGCATAAAAAAGGCAATGTATCCATCTTTTTTTTGATACACTGATACTAGAACTCTTATCAGTTCTTATTCAGCATCAAAAGAAATGCCAAAGTTGGAACCTATCATTCCATAAAAGAAAACATCATTCCTAGTAAACCTTGTTAGGGGTGAAACAACAACACTATCTTCACCTTACTAGGATTTACACAACCTACTTAGAAGACATATCATGATCCCATAAAGAAATTTAATCAACCCTATCTCACTCTTGTTCAACTTGTCTCATAGCTATTGCTGCTTCAGCAACCCTAAGGATTTTAAAGAAATATTGATCATATTTTTGACCATATTTGAAATACTTTGACATGCCATCATTCAAAGTGTGATATAACTTGTATGACATGACTGGAACACTCTGTTCCTCCTATTCATAAATTCTGTTTGTACATTGGTTAGTCTAAAGGACACAACTCTAAACTCATCATGGTCATGTGAATTATGTCATCCAATCTAACTCTTATGCATTGATATTTGATCACATGTTTATCTTAAAGGAACACAATATCACATATCTATTGACCAACAACCATCTATCCTTGATAGTGTTCTTGCTCAACTATCATTGAACCATACACAACATTAAAGAATCACTTTTGTTTTTCCTTCCAAACAACATTTATAGGATAATCATCAACTCTCTCTCTATGGGAGAGGAATACTTGGAATGTTCATTTGATAAACATCTCCATCCTTCACATATTTCTCATATTATTGATACATCTTAGATACTAGGATTCATTACCTTGGTATCCACGTCATGTGCTATAAGGAACTCACATCCTTATATCATCTACTTTTACCAACATAACAAATATCAAGACATATAAGAGGAGTGTGCCTAATTATTGTAAGGCTAAAAAAAAAATCATCACAAACTTTATGATCTTGGAACCATAGTCCAAACAACCTTATGCTATAATAAGCTATCCACCCTCATGTTTACAATGAATTCACACATACCAAGTGGCAATGATCCACTTGAAAGCCGTGCCCTAGAAAGGAAAGACACAAAGTGAAACACACTTCCCATATAATAGTAGTATTTTTCAAGGGTCACTAGCAAAAAGGTAACCAATTCTATTTTCATTATGAAGGTTACAGTTTCTTATGTATAATTTTACCTTTTTCATTTTAGGTTCCTTGCCATTAACATAGGAATCATCATGATTAACATATCTCATTACTCCTTCCTTGATGACTATATATTTCACTTGGGTATGTTCTCTTATTTTATTATGTTATTCAACCACTTATTTGTTGGGTTTTAGGGGAGATAGAGAAGGCATCAGAAATAAAAATTTTCTTCTCCCAAACCCAGAATAAAGGAATCACGTCAATGTCTATACAATAGGAAGGATGGTTTGTAGAGACATACCTTGTCCCGAGGCTTGCTTGGCGACGTTACCTTGTGGCTTGCACAATCTTCACCTTCGGTCTTGGACAGTGTCTGTGCAACTCCGGGTCTCACTGGGACTGTCAGGATTGACAACTGTCCTCTGAGCGGCAGAAGTCTCCCGCCACTGTAGTAGTCCACACGGACCACCTGGAACTCCGATATCCTTGTACCACAAGGAATCAGAAGGAGTCACACCCTCCTATCGGCGTATTAGTCACCGACACACTCTCCTGCAACTAGTTGCCTTTCTGCAGTTGTCTTTCCCTTGTTGTGCCTCCCTTATCGGGTAGCACTTGCTCTGGCTCTCTCGGTTACCACAACCAGAGAGAATGACAACTTTGTAGAGCAACTAGTGTTCTAAGTTGTTGTACCTGAGAAGCCCCCAATACCCCTATATATAGGAGGGTCATGGGACAGGGTTCTCTACCCCGGGCAATGCAAGATTAAAGTAGGAGTAGAAGGGTTCGAGATTTTCTACAAAACAACCAACTGCGCCAGCTGAACTGATCATTTCAAGCATGAAACGGTCGGTTGGGGACCTGAGACGACCAGTTGGGACACCTGAGCCGATCGTTTCACTTATAAAGCGACCGGTTCGTGGTCCTGATCAGTTCCCGACTGACTTTTCCTCTTTTGTTTCTAATTGATCCAAATACCAATCCTTGTTCCAATCAAATTGGACAAGTGAAACGAAAAGAAATTTCTTGCCAACCTGACTTTCCCAACTTGCTCGTTTGGACCATTTGAGCCGATCAGTTCAACCCTTGAACCGGTCATCTCAACCTGTCCTGAGCCGATCGGTTCATCGCATGAGCCGATCGGTTCACCAAGCTGAGCCGATCAGTTCATCACATGAGCCGATCGATTGGGAGTGCAGACTACATAGAATCAGTCAATTGCAGTTTCAATCAATCCAATACTCTAATCAATCGGTCCAACACCTTGAACACTATGATATTAAGCTATCAATTGATTGAGTGTTTAATTGAACTACTAAACTCCTTTAGTAATCAATCTAAACATCGTTTGTGGATAAACTCCTCTTCCAGGTTAAATCTTATGCGTGTGACCCTACAGGCCCATTTCATGTCGGCAGTGAAAGTCCATAACACTTATGACTTCTCAAGCAAAGAGCGGTGCCTAGTCGCACATCAGTGCTACCCAAGTGAAAAGGGAAACTTGGAGAACAACTTTCAATCCTACAATCTGTGAATGGTGTTACAGTGAATGTATAATTCCTTTGTCACTGATATCCCGAATGAACTCAAGGCATGGAACAGTCATCCTGTCAACGTTCATTCACTTTCTTGATCTCAGAGTAGATTGGAGGAGATATGTATGACATCAATATCACATACGGGTTCACACATGCGTGCGCATGCCTATCTCAATCCTACTCATCAAGTGGCCATGGATATCAAACTCCCTCAGGAGGGACAAATCCCTTATCTATCACTCACCCCTCAAAAGCCCCATGTGTTAAAGCCACCCAATCATCACCTTTATAACTACCCATGTTTCAGGACTACGTTTGATGATGTCAATGTGTACCCAACGACATGTGTTAAGTGTAGTGATTTTAGGTCAAAGAATCACACTCACCACCATCACTGTGAGAACTGACTGTGACTACCATGTCATGGTTCCATGTGTCAAACTCATGGTGGGTTTATCTGGTACACTTGTTCTCTAACAGGTACCTATGTGTTTGGTTTGATATCTCCATATCATGACTAATGAGATTTTATCATCAACCCACACCAAAATCTAGTCTTGTGTGTCATTGTTGTCTATCTACCTTCCATAATGACATCCGACTAGGGACATAATAAGAATGTACAAACTCTTAGCATCTGTATGATCTTATCGTTTAGGTCCTCAACCTGGAAGCATACATTATTGAGTACTGTCATTCTCTAGACGTTCAATCTGTTCTATCATTATCTCATATGACTGAACCAGAAAGAATTGGAAGCTTGCCTTTGATGTTTATCAAATCAATCTTAATGTATCCCACCAATCATCCCATGATTGGCTCTCAGGGCATACATACCAACAGACTCCCACTTGCACTGTGAGCCAATCACCCTTGAATCATATTCATAGTGATCTTCAAACATGTCCCACATGTTACTATGCTCTAGTGCTTATTCAGTGAGTTATGGCAATGCCTTGCCAAAGTCGGTATTAACTACACGTCTCTCATCTCTTCGCTGTACGACACACGTATGAGATGGAGTTGTCGTAATATGCAATCTAGTATTCCTTTGATAACCTTTAGCCATATTGCATGACCAAGTACTCCTTACTTGTCATCAAAGATCGGAATATCTATAAGTTCATCTCATGAACTTCCAGATCTATATAGTATCCACTAATGTTCTCTAACACATGGATACTTGGAATTCTCCGTCCGATCAGCAGGAAGAGGCTCTGAGCTCTCCCTAAAGAAGGATTATAGGGCAGAGCGAAGCGAAGCGGCAATCAAAGGAAAGGTCGCAAGTAACCCGGTGGTGGATCGAAGCAGAGCTTTCGACCCTCCCCTCGTTCCGTTCTTCCCCGCCCGCCGTGTCTAACGATCCGGCCCGCCAATTGATTCTGAGTAGCTTTATCAAGATCAGAAGCAAATTGCGTAAAAGCTTCGGACTCTGCAAATTTTAAACGACTTTATTGGAACGTTTTCATTTATGAACAAACATTCACTTTTATATATCCCATATATATTTTGTGATTAATTTTCTATCCTTTTCAGAAGTTCACATTAGTGTAACTCTTTACAGTGAACCCTTCCTTATTTCCATAGAACTAGTACTTCTCAAGTACTTATCAAGTTCTCATGGTATTCCAGTAACCCTTACTGGAACTAGACAGACATCCACTCGTCATGTCCCACATACGAGTTATCAAGATGAGCATATCATATTGTCATGTCCTACATACAAGATGATAAATGAATTTTATTCTTACTTTGTCCATACATGAAAGATAATGGGACGATTACATACATGATAGATCCTTATCTATTCTTAGTGTTTCCATTCTTCATAAGAATTGGACACTTGGCTTTGGGATACTAACTCCATGTAACATGGACAAGTTTTCTCCCACTGAATCTGTGCACACTGAACCCTTCAGTATAGATTGCTAATGTATGCTCTCTCTTTTCAAGTCAATAGGTTTTCGAGAACTATCTCTATAGATCTCTATTCCTATATCATAGGAAACGTCTCTATCTTCCCTAAAGATAATTTCCACAAAAAATTCCATTCTAGAACATCTCATTCCTCATCAACATGTGGAATACAAATACACTCCCACTAAATCATAGATTCCTTCTTTATCTTTGTCATATTAGTCAAACCCTTTGACTATATTATCAAAGAAAAGATCACAGTTCTGAGTTGCTTGTACTCAATCAATCACATTGATTAGTCCATTATAACTTATAGACTTCATTTGCATTAATGGATTCATAAACCTTATAGGTTGTGTCACGTACACATCCTCATTTTATTCCTTATAGGAATGCGGTTTTAGTATCTGTATGTCAAATCTCTCAGTCATTAAGTTGCAATCAACAAGCATCATCCTTCTCAAAATGTTATCCATGTGTCTTAACACTTAAGACTCATTCACACTTATGTATTTCATCCCAATGGGTGCTACCATCAGGGTCATACCTTATGGTTCACATGGAAGTCATTTAGGATGTAATGGTCATAAACCATAACTCAAAATCCAGTTCCTCATATTCATCTAGATAGTTGACTCATCACATGACCAACTCATCATATAGATAATTGAGGTGTATCTGTCAAGGAATTTGAGAACTCACAACAATTTTTGATTCTTAATATCCTTTATTAGTGTAAGGTATTCTTTATTTAAGAAGAACTTAGTTATTTGATAATCATCCTCTAACTCCTTAGAGTATGACTCCTTTTGATCACCATGCCTTAATCATGATCTCACTATGATACACTGTCATAATCACTCATAAGGATCTCAAACCTTTGGTCCAAGTATTTCATTCATTGATCTCATCAAGAATTAACACTTTACCAAATTCGCACTTCAAGTTATTCATATTGGTATTTCTTTAAACACCATTTGAAGTACTAGCATTAACTCCAATAGGTATGTAAATACATCACATGTATTATACCCAATAGGATAATCATTCTCCCACTACCACTAGAGAAGATTGATTAATCATGTCTAAGAGATTCATGTCTCTTACTGGTTCTCTAACCAAAAGAGTCTATACTTATCCATCATATGGAAACT
The DNA here is from genome assembly GCA_963693085.1 of Alisma plantago-aquatica. Taxonomy (NCBI): domain Eukaryota; kingdom Viridiplantae; phylum Streptophyta; class Magnoliopsida; order Alismatales; family Alismataceae; genus Alisma; species Alisma plantago-aquatica. Next base: position 355,495,886 of record OY856411.1, on the reverse strand, counting down.
AAAAATGAATTTCTCATGATTTATGCTAATTTGATTGTTTGAGTTATCAATAACTTTTAGGTATCATTTTATCTTATGCATACCAAGTACCACAAGATAAACAAGGCATTGCCACAAAGATTGAAACATCAACTTTATTAATTGCTAACAAAGATTGAAACATCAACTTTATTAATTGCTATCATTGTCATACAATAAGCAAAAATAATGTGTTTCTATCCATTGGAAAATATGAAATAACAGTTCATAACTCTATTACATGCCTTTAAGGCTGAAAATAAACTAAAGTACTCCTATCTATGGCGGAAACATTTGCCCCATTTATTGGGTGCTTTACACTTTATATCTTGGTATCATATACCTCAAAAAGTTTTACAAGTTTATTTCATGACACCTTCAGGTGAAGATGTATGTCGCCTCCTTCTTCTTTAGTTCTTCCAGATCGAGTGGACAATTCCTTTTCCAATGTCTTGGATTTTGACAAAGGTGGCAATTGCCTCTCTTGGTCACGACTCCCTTGGCCTTGAGAGTTGAAGATGACTTGGGCTACTGGCTAGCATCAGAACCTTTCTTAGCCTTGCCCTTGCGCTTGCCCTTGGACTTGCCTTTCTTTCCATTGATCAACATCACATACTTAGGCTTGTTCTTCTTCATATGTGCCTCAGCTGTCCTCAACATGCCTAACGACTCTGTCAATGACTTATCAAAGTTGTTCATGTTGTAATTCATCACAAACTGATTATAGGATTCTGGCAATGATTACAGTATCACGTCAGCAGCCAACTCTTGGCTCAGGGGAAATCCCAGTCTTGTCAGGATCTCCACATACCCAATCATTTTGAGCGTGTGTGGACCAATTGGATCTCCTTCTATCATGACACACTTAAAAAACGCCCTGGAGACATCATATCTCTCTTTCCATGATTGATCTTCATACATGTTCTTGAGATGCTGAATCATCTCAATGACACCCATGTTCTCATGTTGTCTCTACAACTCATGGTTCATGGAGCACAACATCAAGCACTTTGCATCAATGGCATCTTCAGAATGCTTGTTATAAACATCCCTTTCTGCCTTTGGTGCAGTAGGATCAGGTTCCTTTGGAGCTGGAGTATCCAGGACATAGAGCTTTTGCTCTTGAGTGAGAACAATTCTCAATGTCCTGAACCAGTCGTGGAAGTTAGTCCCATTCAGCTTGTCCTTTTCAAGGACCGATCGCAATGAAAAGTGATTGTTGTTTGTTGTCATTTGTACTACAAAAGGAAATATATGCAATTTAGTCCAAAACTCAATTTTGACTTATTTGATTGATTTGAAAGGTTGATGATATAATTAGGACTTTAATTAATTATCACTCCCACTATTTTTGTTCAAATTGATAGCCCTCACCATCAATTCTGAAGATTGCAGTGTACAATCTTCTAGTGGGTCAAGATCCATATTTCATCAAGTCATGAGTCAGCTTTGGCTGATCGCCCACAATCTTGACTATTTAGGTAGACCATCATGCCAATTGCGTCATATACAACTCTTGATGAATGAACATGCACAACACCTTGCCATGAACATTCCATGCCTTTGGGCTTAGACGCTCTAAGAATCACCAGTTAAGTCTAACCCAAAAGCTGACACGGTACACATGCACCCTGCTTTGGCAGAACCTACATGTTTACCCTTCACACTTCCACGAGATAGATGATGCACCACACTTTGGCGTAACCTATGCTTGGTCGATCAAGTTTTTCATGTGTGCTGCTAATGGAAGGCATAAAAGACTTAATATTTAGATGAGAGATTTGGTTTTATAGGTACATATACATATCCAATCTCCACAATACATAGTACGTATCATATACATGCTATATCCCACAGAAAACATGCGAAATGATAAAAGCGATGATTATGGCCATCCTAATGTGATTCCTCGAGCCAGGAGTAACCACGGTCATCTAGGTCTACATCACATGCAATATGTACAAGATGAACTTTGTGCTTTGCCTTTACTGGGTTTGATCAACACATCTCCATGATTGATCGGCTCACCATCAGTCCGGTCGGTTGGGTTCCACCAGCCGATCGATTGGCTCCTCCAACCGATCAGTTCGTATGGTCATCGTGCATCTCCTCATGGCCGCCACCCGCTCATCTCGCTCCTCGAACCAGTTGTCTGGATTGCCAATCGATCGGTTCACACCTTGAACCGATCGTCTCAGCTGTCATTAGATTGTCCTCCATTCTTTGACATAATAAGAAATATAAAAATATCTATCCTATTTACATTCGAATTGAGAAACCCCGAGTTACATTCGGGGGGAGCAAAGGTAGAAAATAAATCTCAAGTTATCTTGAGTTACATCAAGAAAAGGAGATAGGGAATCAGTGCACAGACTGAGATGCAAACAACCACATTCAACCATACACAAACATAGGGTTTATTGGCCATAACCATGCTATACATCCACCACAAAACTTGTTTAAGGGCAACACATATCTAGTGCATTCATATTACATATCATATATGTACATTGGGATTTGTGGATTTAGGATTGGACATGCAAAAAGCCAATTTTATTCGCATCATATGCAATAAATAAAGGTGACAAACCAAAATTGATCACATCGATAATCCTAAAGTATAGAGTAGTTGACGTGGCTCTGATACCACTGTTGGGTTTTAGGGGAGATAGAGAAGGTAGTGGAAGAAATTTTTTTCTTCTCCCAAACCCAGATAAAGGAATCACGTCAACGTCTATACAATAGGAAGGATGGTTTGTAGAGACATACCTTGTCCCGAGGCTTGCTCCACGACATTACCTCACGGCTTGTGCGGTCTTCACCTCCAGTCTTAGACGGTGTCTGTGCAGCTCCTGGTCTCACCGGGACTATCGGGATTGACAGCTGTCCTCTGAGCGGCAGAAGTCTCCCGCCTCTGTAGTAGTCCACACAGACCACCTAGAACTCCGATCTCCTTTTCCCACAAGGAATCAAAAGGAGTCTCACCCTCCTATCGGCGTACTAGTCACTGTCACACTCTCCTGCAACTAGTTGCCTTTCTGCAGTTGTCTTTCCCTTACTGTACCTCCCTTACCGGGTAGCACTTGCTCGGGCTCTCTCGGTTACCACAACTAGAGAGAACGACAACTTTGCAGAGCAACTGGTGTTCTGAGCTGTTGTACCTGAGAAGCCCCCAATACCCCTATATATAGGAGGGTCATGGGACAAGGTTCTCTACCCCGAGCAATGCAGGATTAAAGCAGGAGTAGAAGGGTTCAAGATTTTCCACAAAATAACCAACTGCGCCAGCTGAACCGATCGTTTCAAGCATGAAACAGTCGGTTGGGGACCTGAGCCGATCGGTTCACACTTGAACCGATCGGTTGGGACACCTGAGCTGATCGTTTCACTTCTGAAGATCAGTTCGTAGTCCTGATCAGTTCCCGATTGACTTTTCCTCTTTTGTTTTGAATTGATCCAAAAACCAATCCTTGTTCCAATCAAATTGGATAAGTGAAACGAAAAGAAATTTCTTGCCAACCTGACTTTCCCAACTTGCTCGTTTGGACCAGTTGAGCCAATCGGTTCAACCCTTGAACTGGTCATCTCAACCTGTCCTGAGTCGATCGGTTCATCGCATGAGCCGATCAGTTCACCAAGCTGAGCCGATCGGTTCATCACATGAGCAGATCGGTTGGGAGTGTAGACTGCACAGAATCAGTCAATTGCAGTTTCAATCAATCTGATACTCTAATCAATCGGTCCAACACCTTGAACAGTATGATATTAAGCTATCAATTGATTGAGTGTTTAATTGAACTACTAAACTCCTTTAGTAATCAATATAAACATCATTTGTGGATAAAATCCTCTTCCAGGTTAAATCCTATGTGTGTGACCCTACATGCCCATTTCACGTCGACAATGAAAGTCCATAACACTTATGACTTCTCAAGCAAAGAGCGGTGCCTAGTCGCACATCAGTGCTACCCAAGTGACAAGGGAAAGTTGGAGAATAACTTTCAATCCTATAATCTGTGAATGGTGTTACAGTGAATGTATAATTCCTTTATCACTAATATCCCGAATGAACTCAAGGCATGGAACAGTCATCCTATCAATGTTCATTCACTTTCTTGATATCAGAGTAGATTGGAGGAGATATGTATGACATCAATATCACATACTGAGTCACACATGCATGTGCACACCTATCTCAATCCTACTCATCAAGTGGCCTTGGATATCAAACTCCCTCAGGAGGGACAAATCCCTTATCTATCACTCACCCCTCAAAAGCCCCATGTGTCAGAGCCACCCAATCATCACCTTTATAAGAACCCATGTTTTATGACTACATTTGATGATGTCAAAGTGTACCCAACGACATGTGTTGAGTGTAGTGATTTCAGGTCAAAGAATCACACTCACCACCATCACTGTGAGAACTGACTGTGACTACCATGTCATGGTTCCATGTGTCAAACTCACGGTGGGTCTGTCCGGTACACTTGTTCTCTAACAAGTACCTATGTGTTTGGTTTGATATCTCCATATCATGACTAATGAGATTCTGTCATCAACTAACACCACAATATAGTCTTGTGTGTCATTGTTGTCTATCTACCTTCCACAATGACATCTGACTAGGGACATAATAAGAATGTACAGACTCTTAACATCCGTATGATCTCATCGTTTAGGTCCTCAACCTAAAAGCATATGTCATTGAGTACTATCATTCTCTAGACATTCAATATATTCTATCATTATCTCATATGACTGAACCAGAAAGAATTGGAAGCTTGCCTTTGATGTTTATCAAATCAATCTTAATGCATCCCACCAATAATCCCATGATTAGCTCTCAGGGCATACATACCAACATTATTGACATGTAAATCATCATATTCCACATTTTCTTCATTAAATTGGGATCATCTTCCTTAATTTCTTTCACATGCCATGTTGATTTTTCATTAACACTTTCTTACACACATAGGTTGGTATGAGATTAACTCAGGTTCCACCTTATTTCTTTGTCATTGTTCCCATTCATCTTCTCATTTTGTACTTGTTATAGGAGTTCTCTCTATCTTATGTGGATTTCATACCTTGATTCACTTTATAAGCATAAACTTGTCTGTCTTTTACTTTATTATCTTCCTAAATTACATCTTCAAGAACTCCTCTTTTCCTTATTTGTATTTAGATTTAGATTTCATGGTGTTGTATCTTTCTCTTATATTTACCAAACGTTCACATTTTGATAGATAATGATGCAATTCTCATCTTCTTTAAGGTAGGATTGAGATATTCACACCATGATTTCTGATTTGTTATGCTCTTTAGTTTGTCTCAAAATGACTACTTGATCAGAGTAATTAGAAAGATAACAATCTAAGAGTTCCATACTTACCATTTCTTTAATAATTGAATACCAGGCCAGGGCATCCAAGTATTGAGATTAGGCATCACCATGTTTTTTTTGGTGTCACATTCCTAACTTAGACATCATCCTAGTCTTAAGTCCTAGTATCCCTATAGACTCAGTGAACCTAAAGCCCTGATACCAACTTGCAAGAACCCATTACACTAAACAAGATTACTCAAAACATAAAACACAATCAATCACCAATTAACCACATACCCAAAAATATGGGTAAATTAAAACCGATTTCAACGTCAGCACCTGCTCAGAAACATTTGCATAAGAGCCCAACATCTTTCTTTTATCCATAATATGACAAGAATTTGATACAAATTGTTCTACCACAACATATATACTCAGGATAACAATATTTGTATATGCCACACAAACAAGCATTAACATGCTAACAAAATTCTGATTTGTTTGAAACACCATATACAAACTTTTTTGCTCAGACCTGAGAGTACATGGATGACTCTAGGACACATTAGACATCTATTCAACTCTCTCAAAGATTCATTACTATAGATCCTCTTTGCTTCCACATGTTTGTTTTCGTCACTTCCGATTACCTAAAAAAATGTGGCAACCCACAAGGGTGAGACCCATGTCCCAGCAAGAGATATAACCTCCAACAATGCTTATTGATTACAACATTTTAAATAGTAGATAACTAAGCAGTTAGAGTATTTAATAATCAATTGAACAGATTGAATAGTTCAAGTATACTAAATAGATTAAGAAAATCATCTTAGCAACAAGTATGTTCATCAATGCATATATATATATATATATATATATATATATATATATATATATAACAAATAAATCCATTTCTCTGGATAGATATCTACTAAAATATTATCAAATTGCATCTAATAACAATCATTATCATTAATCTAACTATCATCATATTCCTTACTAACAGTATAAGCACTCTAGTAGCATAAGCATCCCTGACATCATGACTATGTCTAGTAACATAACATGGCTATCAATATTGGCATATCAAATAAAGTGAACATATCTATATCATAAGTAGAACTAACATCATAACACAATTAATTGCATATGCATGATTAGCAATTTAAGAATTTATAATTACATAGGCATGGATAGCAATATCAAACATAGCTAGTAGCATCATCTTAACCATCAATGTCAGTATATTTGACAACATAAGCATGTTTACAACATGAGCATAACTACAACATAGGCATATCTATTATCTCTTATTGTATTATACACGATCTCAATGAAAAAAAGCAAACAAGGGTTATCATCCAATATGAAGCATTGTGTATAACCCTAAACAGATATGCTAAACGACTATCTTACATCTTTTATTATGCCTTGGGGAATTTAAACCCTACCATTCAAAGTCCAACCGACCCCTGTGAAGGGCTATTCAGTTCTGTACAAGATCTAGGAGCGCCGATATTCAAAGATCTCTTCCCCTCGATTAGTACGAGTAAAAAGGCAGTGACATATCAGTCAAAGCTGCCACCACAAGGACATATATTCTTATAACTAGCCCACCTTGGTATAGGTCACGAAGCTAGCATCTAGGGTATTCAAACCCAATCATTGAGGTACAACCATAGTTGTCCTCTAATCACATCATGTTATAATCACCGAGACACGACCGCAACCGTTCTCAATCACATCAGATGAATGAGGCATGACCATAACCAACTTCCACAATCTACATTGTGGATGACAAGGATATATCCTCAACCTGACACCCCCACATACTCAACAATATGCACTCTGATTTTCCCTTAGGAATACTCATTTCACCATCCAACAAGTTCTGACACTGAAGATGGTTCTACGGCACAGGGCATTACAAGATTAGAGTTGCACTTGATTTGTTATACAAATTGGGTGAATTAAGGATACATCAAATAAGTGGGCATACAAACCCTAATTCACTTCTAGCAAGCATATAAATATCACAACTTTGAAAATATATAAAATGTGTGAAACATAATTTCTCATCTCATCATCACATGGTACTATTCACTTGCCATTCATGAGACCACACTAGTCATCAAACTATCACAAGATATAAATCCTTTTCACAATATCACAGAGTATCAACCCTTATCAATAGAAGAGGATTACACCTCATTCAGGGCTCAACCATGCCCAAAGGTCATTAAGACCATCATATTATTCCCTGCAAGATCATCATTATCTTTGCATGCCTTATAACAAGGCTCAACAACATAACTTACATATAATACACTGGATCAACACAATATTGCATTAATGAACTAGGAGATATTCATAAACAATCATAGCAGGGTTATATTAAAGTTAAGAACATTCCTTTATTACATCAATATGCAAGAAATCTAGATATGATTAACCCTCAATATATTCATAATGCACATGATTAGCATAAGAAAGTATCAACCATGCGACTATGATAACCACCAATTAACATATTAAAGTTATGATCATATTAAGGAGGTTATTCCACCATCATTCCATCATATAAGAATGTTAAACATGAATACTCATATTTATCTATTTGCATTAGAGTTAGGTTCAACATGATAAATTATATCTATGTTACTAATGAACACTTATACCCAAACCCTAACTCACGACAGTCCCATTGGATCATGGATGCATAAGGTGAAGAATCACCTTCACATTACATACTATTCTCAAGTATGAACCCACACATAAATCAAGATGTAACCATCGGGTTATAGCAAACTAGGGTTTCAACAATAATAAGAGAGTGCCCCATGTTTGCATTAGTCAATCAAAGACTATTCATACCCAATTACCATCATTTAGTTATATTAAAGCTAGGTATAACAAGCTATACCTCATTAGGGTTACATATCCACACAATATGTTTATCATCCCTTCTATTAATATGAGTGAACATGTAAGACTACCTTGTTAAGGGTAACCTACCATTTGTTCCATCATCATTCAAACCTTATCAACATACCACAATGTCACCCAGAACCATTGTATGTTTAAAAGGTAAGACCATTGGTTGTTTACATAAGTAAACACATTGGATAATCCACCTATGAAGTCCTTGATTTGTGCTCTAGAAAGAGTCACCATTTAACCCTAGACATCCCTTGATTAACAACACAAAAAGTTCCATTGAGAGTAGGGTAAAACCCACAATCGACTGTTCATTTAAAATAAGCCATCCATTGTCAACAAGTAAGCTCCTTAAGTTGATCATATAAAGGAAACCATCTAAATCACATTATTAGGACCAGAATATTACATTATCCATCATTCCACTTTATTGGAGGAATAAATAGTAGATCTTGACCATTTGGTCAAGTTCATATGTTAAAACCATCAATTACAATATAAGTCCGACCATTGCATCAAGTGACCCAAGAAACCATTGGTCTAAGGCTTAATTGATGCTACAACTACAATGCTTAACTCAACATAGGTTGTAGAGACCTTATCCACTATAATTCGTGACCATTAAATCACCATAGGTTGTTAGATCAATACTATAGTCATTAATCATCATCAAATATTAATCTAATGTCATCATTGATTGATAACATCAGTAGGGTACTTAATGGTTGGTCATTAAAATTCTAATTGATCCAAAACCTGACCTAAGGGGGTGACCATAGGTTGTTACTATCATATGAAACCTTTGATCTCGACCATCAGTTGTCATGAAGACAACACCATAGGGTTGTTGCAATGGTACCATCATCGGGTCATGAGTTTATAGAAGAAATCAACTTTAAACCCTAAAATTGACCATTGGTTGATAGGTGCTTAGCACCATAGGTTGTCAAACCAACCTTATACAAGTCATATTATACATTAGGAATAATGTACACATGATCACAGGTTCATATAGAGATTAAATAAGAATAGGGAACATTATAAAAATTGAAATCCAAGTCAAGCATAGCTTTTTAGTGCAAGAATCATCATTTTCAAGCAAGAACATGAGCTACCAAGCTTATGGTAAGCAATAAACTTGGAGAAAGTTATAAAACTTGCCTATAATGAGAAGATATACTCCCACACATAATAAAACACACGCAGGTATGGTAGAAAATCCAATCATAAGCTGTGAACTCGTCCATCTAGCACCTTTCTTCATCAAATGAGCAAACCCTAAGTATAAGGAGCAAGAAAGGTAGGGTTTTAGAGCTTTAGAGCAATTTATACCATGGAACAACAAGGTTAAGACCTGGATAAAGGTAGGAGGAAGGATAAAAAATAAATAAATGGAGGAAAGAAGGGGATTCTTACTCTATTAGGTCAAGATCACTAGAAGGAAGCTTTTTAAACACTAAAAGGAAGTCAATTGCAACCCTAGATCCTTTTTCCAAGAAGGTCCCCACTTTCTTCTTCCTTGGACAGGAAAATTCACAAAATAACTGAGGGAGAACGAGGTTGGGAGAAGGAGGGAAGTGGTGGAGAGAATATGGCTCATGTTGGTGCTTGGGGATAAGTATATGAAACTTTAAGATAAAGAAAAAGAAAAATTTGAAGTTCTAGTATCTATCCAAGTGTCCATGGCCTTAATTTATTAAGAATATACAAGGACACACACAATAAGCTCCCCCACCATATGTATAGACCTTGTTATCTTTCCTTTGTCGAATTTACCTGCCAATCAAATAATTCAGTAGTTGATAGCTACTAAAGGTAGCTCATCCATGAAGGGGTAAACCCTGAAATATTCTTGGAGAAAACACCTTCAAACCAAGGTTTAAATAGGTGCACCATATCTCAATAAGATCAATAATGATGATAGAATATCCAAGGAACATGATTCAAGTGATAAATTGCAAATAAAACCTCTCAATTGGGTAAATTGCAGAAAAGTCCAAAATGTGCATAAAATTGCATAACTTACTCAACCAATGTCCAAATTGGACCAAATTTGAAACTTAAGCTTGTCTTATGATTTCAGAGAATATCACAAGGTTATATTAGTGTTATAAGCATTCAATTATGGTAATTAAGCTTATTCAAATCATTAAGCAAGTTTAGGGGCCTTACAACTATAAACCCCTGACAGGGATTTCGCCCCCGAAATCCAAGGTAAACAAAGATGAGTTCTTCCTTTGCACCTCATCCTATTAAATTCACATGGTTACTTACATATCATGGTGATGTCACATCATTCATACATATCTCATCTTGGGTCAGCACAAAAACCCCCACCTAAGAAGACATTCTCAATATGAAATGTAGAAACTTGTTGTGTCATCTATACAACTCTAGTAGTAATGTTCAACTTTAAATTCTAGCTATAATACTAAAAGTATATCTATTGTATCAACACATACTCAAAAGTCATACTTTCTAGCTTTTTATCAATCATGCCATGTGTCGCATACCATTCCTTGAAGCATAAAAAAAGGTAATGTATCCATCCTTTTTTTTTGATACACTGATATTAGAACTCTTGTCAGTTCATTTTCAGCATCAAAAGAAATGCTGACGCTGGCACCTATCATTCCATACAAGGAAACATCATTCCTAGTCAACCTTGTTAGGAGTGAAACAACAACACTATCTTCACCTTACTAGGATTTACACAACCTACTTAGAAGACATATCATGATCCCATAAAGAAATTTAATCAACCCCATCTCACTCTTGTTCAACTTGTCTCATAGCTATTGCTTCTTCAGAAACCCTAAGGTTTTTGAAGAAATATTGATCATATTTTTGACCATATTTGAAATACTTTGACATGTCATCATTCAAAGCTTGATATAACTTGTATGACATGACTGGAACACTCTGTTCCTCCTATTCATAAATTCTATTTGTACATTGGTTAATCTAAAGGACATCACTCTAAACTCATCATGGTCATGTGAGTTATGTCATCCGATCTAACTCTTATGCATTGATATTTGATCATAGGTTTATCTTAAAGGAACACAATATCACATATATATTGACCAACAACCATCTTTCCTTGATAGCGGTCTTGCCCAGCTATCATTGAACCATATACAACATTATAGAATCACTTTTGTTTTTCCTTCCAAGCAACATTTATAGGATCATCATCAACTCTCTCTCTCTATGGGAGAGGAATACTTGGAATGTTCATTTAATAAACATCTCCAACCTTCACATAGTTCTCATATTATTGATACATCTTGGATACTAGGATTCATTACCTTGGTATCCACCTCATGTGCTATAAGGAACTCACATCCTTACATCATCTACTTTTACCAACATAACAAATATCAAGACATATACGATGAGTCTTCCTAATTAATGGAAGGCTCAAAAGAAAAATCATCACAAACTTTATGATCTTGGAACCATAGTCCAAACAACCTTATGCTATAATAAGCTATCCACCCTCATGTTTAAATGAATCCACACATACCAAGTGGCAATGATCCACTTGAAAGCTGTGCCCTAGAAAGGAAAGACACAAAGTGAAACACACTTCCCATACCATAGTAGTATTTTTCAAGGGTCACTAGCAAAAAGGGAACCAATTCTATTTTCATTATGCAGGTTACAATTTCTTATGTATAATTTTACCTTTTTCATTTCAGGTTCCTTGCCATTAACATAGGAATCATCATGATTACCATATCTAATTACTCCTTCCTTGACCAATATTTATCACACTTGGTATGTTCTCTTATCTTATTATGTTTTTCAACCACTTATCTACATGTAAATCACCATATTCCACATTTTCTTCATTAAATTGGGATCATCTCCCTTAATTTCTTTCACATGCCATGCTGATTTTTCATTAACACCTTGTTACACACATAGGTTGGTCTGAGTTTAACTTAGGTTCCACCTTATTTCTTTGTCATTGTTCCCATTCATCTTCTCATTTTGTACATGTTATAGGAGTTCTCTCTATCTTATGTGGATTTCATACCTTGATTCACTTTATAAGCATAAACTTGTCTGTCTTTTACTTTATTATCTTCCTAAATCACATCTTCAAGAACTCCTCTTTTCCTTATTTGTATTTAGATTTAGATTTCATGGTGTTGTATCTTTCTCTTATATTTACCAAATATTCACATTTTGATAGATAATGATGCAATTCTCATCTTCTTTAAGGTAGGATTGAGATATTCACACCATGATTTCTGATTTGTTATGCTCTTTAGTTTGTCTCAAAATGACTACTTGATCAGAGTATTAGAAAGATAACAATCTAAGAGTTCCATATTTACCATTTCTTCAATAATTGAATACCACGCCAGGGCATCCAAGTATTGAGATTAGGCATCACCATGTTTTTTGTGTCACATTCCTAACTTAGACATCATCCTAGTCTTAAGTCCTTGTGTCCCTATAGACTGAGTGAACCTTAAGCTCTGATACCAACTTGAGAGAACCTGTTACACTAAATGAGATTACTCAAAACATAAAGCACAATCAATCACCAATTAACCACATACCCAAAAATATGGGTAAATTAAAACCGATTTCAACGTCAGCACCTGCTCAAAAACATTTGCATAAGAGCCCAACATCTTTCTTTTATCCATAATATGACAAGAATTTGATACAAATTGTTCTATCACCTTAGCCACAACATATACACACATGATAACAATATTTGTATATGCCACACAAACAAGCATTAACATGCTAACAAAATTCCAATTCGTTTGAAATACCATATACAAACTTTTCTTGCCCGGACCTGAAAGTACATGGGCGACTCTTGGACACACTAGACATTTATTCAACTTTCTCAAAGTTTCATTACTATAGCTCCTCTTTGCTTCCGCATGTTTGTTTTCATCACTTTCGATTATCTAAAAAAATGTGGCGAACCATAAGGGTGAGACCCATGTCCCAGCAAGAGATATAACCTCCAACAACACTTATTGATTATGACATTTTAAATAGTAGATAACTAAGCAGTTGGAGTATTTAATAATCAATTGAACAGATTGAACAGTTCAAGTATACTAAACAGATTAAGCAAATCATCTTAGCAACAAGTATGATCATCAATGCATATATAGATAACAAATAAATCCATTTCTCTGGATAGATATCTACTCAAATATCATCAAATGGCATCTAATAACAATCATTATCATTAATATGAATATCATCATATTCCTAACTAACAATACAAGCACTCTAGTAGCATAAGCATCCCTAACATCAGGAATATGTCTAGTAACATAACATGGCTATCAATATTGGCATCTCAAATAAAGTGAACAAATATATATCATAAGTAGAGATAACATCATACCACAATTAATTGCATGGGCATGATTAGTAGTTTAAGAATTTATAATTACATAGGCATGGATAGCAATATCAAACATATCTAGTAGCATCATCTTAACCATTAGTGTCAGTATATTTGACAACATAAGCATGTTTACAACATGAACATAACTACAACATAAGCATATATATTATCTCTGATTATACTATACATGATCTCAATAAAAAGAAAGCAAACAAGGGTTATCATCCAATATGAAGCGTTGTGTATAACCCTAAATAGATATTCTACATGGCTGTCTTACATCTTTTATTATGCCCTGGGGAATTTGAATCGTACCATTCAAAGTCCAACCGACCCCTAAGAAGGGCTATTCGGTTCTGTACAAGATTTAGGAGTGCCAGTATCCTAAATTCTCTTCCCCTCGGTCAGTACGAGTAAACATGTAGTGGAATATCAGTCAAAACTGCCACCACAGTGACAGTATTATAACTAGCCAACCTTGGTAAAGGTCACGACACTAGAATCTAGGGTATTCAAACCCAATCACTGAGGTACAACCACAATTATCCTCTAATTACATCATGTTATAATCATTGAGACACGAGCGCAACCGTTCTCAGTTACAATCATGGCGGCCTACCAATCTGAGCAACGAGTGGATGGAATAGGTGGCTGTGGATGAAATGGAAGCATAATACCGTTTTAACATGCACAAATATCTAAAATGACCTAAATGATGCAAATGCAAATGAAAATGTCCGAATGCCTACATTTTGGGTGGAATGATACATGCTCCTACAATTCCATCTTATGCGAGATATAATGTCTAAAAACTACATTATGTGCTTATTCTTCCTATTACACGGGTGAGACAAGATCTTTTTTCCCTCTAAATTAGCCTTTTTTTCTATTTTTTTCAAGCCCTTTTTCTCTCAAATTGCAAAATGTACAATATTTTCAGAATTCTTTTTTTTTCTTCTTTCAGGCTTAATTTCACATAATTGTAGTCCTTGAGGCATTACAACTATATTTTAGAGAGTATAAAATGAGTTACTCGCTTCTCTTATTTTTTAGAAGAAATAAGGCACATACTGTCATATATGCTCAAAGATATGTTAAAATGCAACTACATGAGATCAGTTATGCAACTGTGATGCCATGCACTCAGGAATGTGTGCATGCATGATTCATCTACAATTTTTTTCATTTTCCATTTTTTATGCACATTCTACTAAAATGCAATCCTACCTAAATGCTATGCAATCAAAAGATGAAAACCGTAATGTGCTTCCATTTCTTATGGTGGAGTATGAAAACAATGGGGTGGATAGATCACAAGATTAATTGACTGGACTATTGGAAAATATTATATATCCCTCCTTACTAACCTGTGTAATAGTTAAGAGGTTTCTTTCTCTTATTTCAAATTAAGGTCTCATTATCATTTGGTCAGTTTAGGCTCAAACAACCAATTCCGTCCACTTTTCATGAATCAACGACAGGTACAATATGGTGTTCTGTTTTAAAGTTGACAAACCCAATAATTTTCATAAGTCATGTGCTCAAGTTCGAACAAAACAAGCTTGCAAATTCACTAAAAATTTTCAAATTTACCCCTGATTCCCATGTACAAACACAGAGATGACACATTACCTTAGACATCCACAATTACACTAGATAGAGTGTGGATCCTAAAAAAAAACTAAGAACTAAGAAAATTTCTAAAATAAAAGACAAAGCAATAAATGATAAAAACTAAGAAAAATAAAGGATAGAAGCTGTTCCAACTCCCCCCCAAGCTCAAATTCGACTATGGACTCATAGTCAAAAATAGCCTTAAAAGGTGGAACAATGATACCGATCATTGGTCAGGTGGTGGCGGGTACTGTGGGGTCCCATGATGGATACTGCCCCTGGAAACTCGAATCATACTGGGGCATCAGCGGAGGTTGAGGATACCCCCCGAAATAGTTCTGGCTCCAGTAGTTGTCATAGAAGGGTTGTTGCTGCATCTCCATCCTATGAAACCTATCATGGATATTCTGTTGGTTGGCGAGAAGGAGGCGCTCATTCTCGTAGATGGCCTGCTGGTTCACGAAAAGCTGGTTCATGGTATCCTAAATACCGGTGAAAGAAGTAGTATGCTACTGTTGGGTCTGCTGAATCTCCTGCAACATCGAATACATCCCCTGCATCGAATAGGCATCCTCTCCTTGCTGAGAGGGCTGAGGTGGTGGAGGATGCGAAGAAGATGATGCACCTAGGTGGATGTGTGGATGCTTCCGCGGTGCCACTCATGCCCGAAGAGGAGTGAAATCCTCCTCTTCCTCTTCATGCTTGTCGCCATCATCATTGTTGTCATCATTACTGCCGTCTTCATCAGAGTCGTCGATGGCGATGATAGGCCACCAGAAATGTTGAGCTCCCTCAATGTTGAAGACGGGGTCTGGAAGTGCACATTCTTGATATTCGTGATTGACATGGCAATGTGCAAACACCACGCCATCACAGAGCATCAGGAGATTGGAGCGATGTAGATGATGCAGGTTGACCTTGTTCCTATTGGAAAGCAGAGTGAGTTGGGAGAAGTCCAACCCAAGATACAGAGCAAGAGGCGTGATAAGCCCCCCAAATTGGATAGGGGCTTTTCTTGTACTCCTCCGCACGGCCAACACGCGCGTCAAGAAGAACACACCCCGGTTGCACTCTTCTCGCTTCAACAGTTTATACAAAAGGAACAAATCCGTCTCCTAGAATTTACTAAGAGGAAGATTGCCTTGAGCAAAAAGCATCGTGCAAAGCATGTGATGTAGAATTCACACAAAAGGATGCTCGAAGTTGGTGACAACAGGATTGTGATAGCTAACAGATTTTCCTAGAGGCACGGTTACTAGCTTGGTGAAAATCGCATCATAATCTGTCCGGTTGTCCGGCCTCCTATGCTGGTAAGGATCATGATACTAGTTATACACTAAATTGAACTGGGCGAGAGTGAGGGTGTAATTGTTGTTGTAGAGTCTGACAGACACACACCCTTTCTTCCACTCCCTATCAGTGGCGATCAGGTCGTTGGGCATGACATTGATATCAAGTGACGCCATAAATTCTTCCACCAGCTCTTTGTATGTCGGCCACTCACCGAAAAAGGGTTGGCCGTTAGCGTGGAACTCCATCTCATCGGGCCTCCTACCCGTGTGCCTTGCTTTCCCTTGAAGAACATAATTAAAGTTGGCCTCAAACCCAAGGTAGCGAACCATGTCCCAATAGACGTAGTGGGTTGGCTTGATTTTTCTCTTCAAAAACTCCTCGTATACCTTCCGTACTTCCTCTGAAGGATGAACAATCCTCAGACGAGGGATTGATCCGGGTGGTGGAGGAACAAAGGTCTCGATCTCCATAGGGGTCGCATGGGAAGAAAAGTCTCCTGTTGTCCGCACCATTGTCACAGAGAAAAAGGGAATAAGAGAGAGCTCAGTGAAGTTGGGGAAGACGATCTTCACTCGGTGCAGTGCTCGACGAAGAGATCGCGATCCTTGGACGCTCGTAGTAGGCCTCCGGTCGCACAACAACGATCAATGCACAAGAGGAAGGAAGAAACTCCGAAGGTGTGAAGAGATCAGAGAAATAACCCTCCCTTTTATAACTAAACCTGGCGCTGCTGTTGCACTGTCGATACCATCGATGGGGTGTCGACGGTATAGATACCTATAGCACAATCCGAGTCTTTGCTAGTATCGACGGTTGTCGATTGCCTGATGTGGGGGCCCAGATCGATGATGTGTTGATACTATCGACATGTGTCGCTGGTATCAGCCCATCCCACGAATCGACTTCCTTGATTTAGCGACCGCCGTTGATTGCTTCTCGCGGATCAGTGACGTGTCACGTCGATACCATCGACGCATGTCGATGGTATCGACTCTTCAAAGATCAATAACCCTCGCGAGGCCCGGCCGCCGCATTCTAACTGTTGCTGGGTCGATACCATCGACAAGGCCGTTGATGGTATCGACTTCACTGAGACAAAATCATCTGTAAATCTTTAAGGATCTCGCGAGTATCGACATCCGTGTCGATACTATCGAACCTGATCTGGTTGTTTCTTGAGCATCACTGATGATAGGTCGATACCATCGATGAGGCCGTCGATGGTATCGACTTAGAAAATTTTCTGCAGTCGCCTACCTGTACCCATGTCACTACCATCGACTTTATGGTCGATGGTATCGACTCTGCCTCAGACCTACACACTAAACAAACGATCAAGGTATCATTTTTACACTAAAAACAACATTAAACCAAACTAACTTGTAAATGCGAAAGAAAATGGCCGAAACTACCAATGGTTGGGTTGCCTCCCAACAAGCACCCTTATTTAACGTCTTAGGCTAGACAAAATCAAGCTTATCATGCATCCTTAAGTGCTATGAGTTTGACCTCATGCACTTTCCTCGTGTAATCCTCGCCAAAGTACAGCTTAAACCTCTATCCATTGACCAGAAATGTCATCTCTCCATCACACATCATGATAGCACCATGTGGCCACACCTCCTCCACAATGAAAGGTCCACTCCACCGGGATTTCAATTTCCCAGGATGCAACTTCAACCTCGAGTTGAACAATAGCACACAATCTCCCTTCTTAAAGACACACAGTTGAATGTGTCGATCGTGAATGAGTTTTGCTCTCTCCTTGTAAATCCTCGAGTTTTCATAGGCGTTCATCCTCAGCTCATCTAGCTCATTGAGCTCTAGCATTCATTTCTTCCCTGCCTCATCATAAGTCAAGTTAAGCTTCCTTAGCATCCAGTGTGCCTTGTGCTCCAACTTTACCGGCAAATGGCAGGCCCGCCCATAAGCCAACCTAAAAGGCGTAGTGCCTATAGGTGTCTTAAATGCGGTCCTATACGCTCATAAAGCATCTGGTAACAAAGTACTCTAGTTTTTTCTTGTCGAAGACACTGTGCGCTCTAAAATTTGCTTGATTTCTCTATTGGACACCTCAACCTGCCATTGTGTCTGTGGGTGGTACGGGGTACCAATATTGTGCTTTACCCCATACTTCCTCAACAACGCAACAAACTTTTGATTTTTGAAATGGGTGCCTCCGTCGCTGATAATCATCCTTGGCACACCAAATCTGCAAAAAATGTGATCTTTTACAAACCTGCACACTACATCAGCATCGTTAGTCCTTGTGGGTATTGCCTCTACCCACTTCGATACATAATCAATAGCAAGCAAAATGTACAAATTCGAATTTGAGGACACAAAAGGTCCCATAAAATCAATACCCCACAGATCAAACACCTCAACTTCTTGAAACACATTGAGGGGCATCTCTTGCCGCTTGGAAATTACCTGCCCTTTGACAGGAATCACATCTTCGCACATAGTCGTAGGCGTCCCGGAAAAGTGTAGGCTAATAAAGGCCACTCTCAAGCACCTTGGCCACCATTCTGGAACTTGCATGATGGCCACCGGTTGGCAGTGTGTGACAATGACTAAGTACACTGTCATATTCTATCGCTGGTACACACCTGCGTAAAATGTTGTCCCTACATTGCTGCAACAAAATGGGATCATCCTAAAAATAATATCTCAAATAATGGAAAAATTTCTTTTTCTCTTGATACATCCAATCATCTGGGATTATTTTACAAGCAAGATAATTGACAATGTAAGAAAACCATGGGTCCTTAGATTTTATAGAAAAGATTTGCTCATTAGGGAATGTCTCGGTAATGGGTATATTAATGTCCTTCTCATCTACCCACTCTAACCTAGACAAATGGTCTACAACCACATTCTCTACCCCCGCCTTACCTTTAATTTCAATTTCAAATTCTTGTAACAATAAGATCCACCTAATCAATCTAGGTTTGGCATCTTTCTTTTCCATCAAATATTTTATGGCGGTGTGGTCCGTCCATACCACAACTTTTGACCCAACAAGATATTGCCGAAAATTTTCAAATGCAAAAATGACGGCGAGAAGTTCCTTTTCGGTTGTAGTGTAATTAAGTTGTGCTTCATTTAAAGTCTTGGATGCATAGAAAATCACTACGGGTTTGTTTTCAAAACGTTTCCCAAGAACAACCCCCACTGCAAAATCTGAAGCATCACACATTAATTCAAATGGCTTCCTCCAATCCGGCGTTTGAACAACCGGTGCATAAATTAACTTCTCTTTGAGCACATTAAAAGCATGCAAACACTTTTCAGTAAAATCAAACACCACATCTTTCTCAAGCAAATCAGATAATGGTTTAGCGATTTTCGAGAAATCTTTGATAAAGTGGCGATAAAATCCTGTGTGACTGAGAAAGCTCCTTACCCCTTTAACCGAATTAGGCGGGGGTAATTTGGAAATAACCTCAATCTTAACTGGATCTACCTCCAACCCCTTGCTAGACACTTTATGTCCTAACACAATCCCTTCACTAACCATCATATGGCATTTTTCCCAGTTGAGAACTAAATGCATGTCCTCACATCGTTGTAAAACTTTATCCAGATTGTATAAACATTCATCAAAAGATGCACCATAGATGAAAAAATCATCCATGAAGACCTCTAAACAGCGCTCATCCATATCAGAGAAAATGGCAAGCATGCAACGCTGAAAGGTTGCTGGTGAGTTGCATAAACCAAAGGGCATACAGCGATATGCAAATGTTCCGTAAGGACAAGTGAAGGTGGACTTCTCTTGGTCCTTAGGATCAATGGAAATCTGATTGTAGCCAGAGTAACTGTCTAGAAAACAAAAGTGAGATCGACCTGCTAGTCACTCTAAAATTTGATCAATGAACGGAAGAGGAAAATGATCTTTTAACGTAGCAGAGTTCAATCTACGGTAATCAATGCACACACGCCACCTGGTTACCAATCGGGTCGTGACCGGCTCATTTAACAAGTTGTGAGTGACAGTGATTCCACCCTTTTTAGGGACTACATGTGTAGGACTTACCCATGTCGAATCGGAGATAGCGTAGATGATGCCTGCAGAAAGGAGCTTGATCACCTCCTTCTTTACTACCTCCATCATGCTTGGATTGAGTCTGTTCTATGGCTGGATTACAGGTTTGGCTCCTTCCTCGAGCCAGATCTTGTGCTAGCACAGTGTAGGGGAAATCCCCTTGATATCTGCAACTGACCACCTGAATGCACCCCGGTGGTTCTTCAACATGATCATCAATTGATCCTCTTCATCGACACTCAGATATGCCGAGATAATCACCGGTAGTCTTTCACCATCAGCTAAGAATGCATATTTCAAATGAGGCGGCAGTGGCTTCAATTCTAACTCTGGTGGACTGATCAAAGATGACTGAAGCGATGGTGGGAGTGGTCCAAGATCTTCATAATACTTAGCATAATAGCATGGCAACACTTTAAGCATCTTGACGCATTCTTGTAACGACTTGTTTCTCATCCAGTCATGCATTATGTTAACAAGGCAGGCTTCAAGGGGAAGTTCTAGGTATGCATCAAAGACAGAACTTGCTATTGCATCATCTTCAGTAGAAGGAGAAATTTCCTCCTCTTCATCATTTGGAAAACCTACAACCCTGCAAAGAGAAACAACTTTGGTCTATTCCATAATGTCTATAGCCAGTGTCCCCTTATCCACCTTGGTCATTACATGAGCCATATCTAGAAATGGCTTCCCTAGACATAGAGAAATGTTCTGATCAAAATGTTTCACCATGCGACACTGCTCCTTTGCTTTTGATTGTGTTGTGCTTGGAGGCATAACCATTTCAAATCGATCATCTGTGATTCCCAACGTCATACAGCCTCGTCCCATTTCAAGTATCATATCTGCAGTAGCTTGGAAGGGTATTCCAAGGAGTAGCTCATTTCCTTGTTCATCTTGCATTTCCCTTACCACAAAATCTGCTAGAAATACAAACCGGTCGACTTTAACCAAAACATCCTCGCAAATACCACATGGCTTAACCACAAAATTGTCCGCCAATTGAATCGTCATATTGCTATGTCTTGATTCTTTCAGTCCCAGCTTCTTGAAAGTAGAGAGAGGCATCAAATTTATACTTGCCCTGGAATCACACAATGCTTCACCGAATTTCACTTTACTGATGTAACATGAAATATTGAAGCAGCCCGAATCCTATCTTTTAGGTGGCAATGTTCCCATAATGAAGGCGCTCACCTACTCCTTAAGAACCATGACCTTGGTATCAGGAATCTTCCTCTTCTTTGTGATTATATCTTTTAGAAACTTGTCATAAGAGGGTATTCGCTCTATTGCTTCTAACAGTGGAATGTTGACAGAAAGCTTCCTAAAGTTATCTAGGAATTTCTTGAACTGAGCGTCCACTTTCTTTGCTTTCAAACTATTTGGAAACGGGTCTGGGACAGTCGATGCCCTCTGATGTGGCGGCACATATGGTGTTCTCTTCTGCGTCTCCTCCTCAACAATGGGTTCTGGTGTGACATCCTCTACCACATCCTCTACCGGCTCTGTGATTGGAATTGGAACCTCCTATGTGGCCTCACCTGTGGTTTCTGGCAGGGGTTTGCTCGGTTCATTGGCCCTGGGGTTTAAAATCTTCTTTCCACTCCATAACAGAATTGCCTTGGCCTACTGATTTCCTCCCGGAACATTTTTATTTCCGGGAAAACCCTATTGTGTTGGCTTTTTCAGATTTGCAATCTCAGCTGCTAGCTGTGCTAACGAAGTCTCCATAGTTCTCATATGAGCTCAATGACTTTGTAAAGTCTGCCCAAATTGATTCATAAAATCACCTTGTTGTTTAATCTGCTGGCCGAACATGCTCATGAGTTCTTGATTCTACTTAATTACTTGATTGAGCAACTCGTTGCTCTTATCGTCTGCCGACGGTTGTGGTTTTGCATCGGGGTCCTGTAGGAAATTATTTGGGTCCTTCCATCAAAATTTCTTATCTTTACTCCAAGAGTAATCGTTGTTTCTGTACCCCTATTGCTGGCGCATAAATTTCACCTGTGCTTCATCATCAGATTCTGCATCTTCTTTTGCTAGCAATTTCTTTGCTAAAAGGTCCATCTTCTCATTTAACTCCTTGATGGCCTTTGACTCACCTGCGACTCGAACCTGCTCAACTGTGTCTGTGTCGCCCCATGATTGCTTCCTGGCCATTTTTTCAGGATTTCCCAACACCTAGCACCGATGTTGTTCAGAAAGAAACTGGAACCTGTTGAGTCCAAATTGCTCCTGTCATGCTCATTTAGGGCAAAGTAGAAGATCTTCACTTGTTTTTCTTTGTCCATCCCGTGATGTGGGCACTTCCGTAACATTATTTGGAACTGCTCCCACATCGTCTCACCAACTCTTTGACAAAAATTGTGGATCTTCCGTACTAGGTCATTGGTTTTCTCTGGTGAAAATAATCTCTCAAAGAAGACCTTGATCATTTGATCCCAAGTCTCGACTGTCTCATCGTCAAGGTTATGCAACCATTCACCTGCATTACCTGCAAGAGAGCTGGGGAACAATTTCAGGTACAATGTCTCCTGTGGAAATCTATCTATCTTGATCATATCACAATTCTCCACGATCGTGCTGATGTGTGCAACCGGGTCTTCATTCTTCAGCCCATGAAATGCTTGAGACTTGACCAAATTTATCAGTGCCGGATCAATCTTATAAGTTGGAATGTTGATTTCCTGCTTCTTTATCGGTCCCTTTGACGCTGAAGAGGAAGAAGCCTTTATCTTCTCCCATATTGTTTGTTCTTTAGCCATGGTTTCTGCTTCCAAGTCTGACTCTATATCCTCAGGCTGATCGTGAATATTATTCTCTTCATCATCTGGTCCCAACGGTGGAACCTCTGGTGAAGGCCGCGTGTAGTCTGTACTACGCATCTTCACTATGCACTGGTACCTACAAAGTAATGAATTTGGTTCAGTCCAGTGCTAGACAATTGCTAAATATGATAGATAAATAATAAATTTCAATAATAATAATAAAATAAAAATTTGGCCTAGAGTGGCCGCTTGCAGCAGTCATAGTGCCGACAGTTACCGTATCCCCGGCAACGACGCCAAAAACTTGATACGATTTTACCGTGCGTAAAACGCAAGTGCACGCGTCAATGTAATATAGGCCCTTGTGAGGCCCGAGTCGAACTCAGGGACACTGAACTATTGGTAGACTACTACTAACTATTCGCAATTAGCTAGACCGGTTAAAAATGTTTTGAGAGTTGATGAAAGATACAAGAAAATAAAAGAAAACAGAGCAATCGATTAAGTGTTTAGTTTAATCAATTCAGGTGGGAATCTTTAGGATTGCAGTTTCACTGCGGGTTTTCATTGTATGAATTTCCACATAGTTAATCAAATTCGCCTCTTATTCTGGGTAGTGACCTGTAGTCAAAATTATTCACTGTCGTGATACAATTTACTACCTAAGTCTAGGTCGGTTCCACCGTTGTAGTAACATATACCCTAAACTAGGTGCATTAGAACCAACCTCTGGGTTTCCACCATTAACCGTACATCACCTTGTTCAAGGGATTTATTAATTAATGTGAATTTTGTCTCTTTTCAACCGTTAATTCTTCTTTCAAAGCAATTGAAGGCATTAGATTATCATTAGGGTGATCAATCATAATGATATAATGGAGAAAACGAAATCATACCACGGATTTAAGAGACAAATTATGAATTACTATGATAAAAACATCATACAATGATTCCCCTGGCTACTCCCAGTCCTAAAGACAAAGGGGATTAGCCCCGCATGTTCATCTCAAATCAAGACATGGTGGAAGAAAGGGAAAACATGGGGAAAACAAGGATGAAATGATGTAAACCCCTAAACGGAGAAGATCTGAGTGTTCCTCGACATAGAGTGTGCGTTCTACAGCCTTTTGGCAGTGGAAAACGTCTTCTTCAACTCTCGGAACGATCGAGACATGCTTCTGGGCTCCATTCTTCTCTCCACACCTTCTCGGGACTTGTGCAGTGGCTAATGACATGATCGATGGCTCTTGGAGGCTGTCCTTAGGTATTAACACCAACTTGGATCGCCAAAATATAACCATCATTGGATCCAGGCCGATATGAAACAAACACTAATATGACGGTGTCGATACCATCGGCGTGAGTCGATGGTATCGACTCCTCATGATATCGACATGTTTCCTTTCTTCTTTGAAGCTCCGCCTGATGCCGACTCGATACCATCGACGCGGGTCGATGGTATCGACACCTTTAGGTGTCAGTTTTGTCACCTTTCCGACACTGAAGCTGTAGACCGTCGATAATATTGACTTTTGTGTCGATAGTATCGACCGGCTGATCGCTGGCAACCTGAAGGTAACTCGCTACCATCGACTTCCCAGTCAATGGTATCAACATTGCTTGGCTCCTTGCGGTTGCCTGTCTGTGACTGTGTCGATACTATCGACTGATGTCGATGGTATCGACAACTGTATATATGCATTTTTCCTGAAATTGCAAGACAAAGCTAAATTAGCTGAGATAAAACCCATTATTATAATCGTTTATGATAAAAAAGATAAAATATGAGAGATATGATACTGAAAGAGATTATAGACTAGAGTAAGTGAATTATGTACTATTAACCACCAAAGTGACCAATAAACACATAAAACACATATAAAATAAGTCTATAAATGCGACTCAAAATCCTCGCATCACTCATCATCACATGGTACTATTCATTTGCCATTCATGAGACCACATTAGTCATCATACTATCACAAGATATAAATCCTTTTCATAATATCACTGAGTATCAACCCTTATCAACACAAGAGGATTACACCTCATTCAGGGCTCAACCATGACCAAAGGTCATTAAGACCATCACATTATTCCCTGCAAGATCATCATTATCTTTGCATGCCTTATAACAAGGTTCAACAACATAACTTACATATAATACACTTGATCAACACAATATTGCATTAATGAGCTAGGAGATATTCATAAACAATCATAGCAGGGTTATATTAACATTAAGAACATTCCTTTATTACATCAACATGCAAGGAATCTAGATATGATTAACCCTCATCATATTCATAATGCACATGTTTAGCATAAGAAAGTATCAACTATGTTGTTATGATAACCACCAATTAACATATTAAGGTTATGATCATATTAAGGAGGTTATTCCACCATCATTCCATCATATAAGAATGTTAAACATGAATAATCATATTTATCTATTTGTATTTGAGTTAGGTTCAACATGATAAATGATATCAATGTTACTAATCAACACTTATACCCAAACCCTAACTCATGGCATCCCCATTTGATCATGGATGCATAAGGTGAAGCATCACCATCACATTCCATACTATTCTCAAGTATGAACCCACACATAAATCAAGATGTAACCATCGAGTTATAGCATACTAGGGATTCAATAACAATAAGAGAGTACCCCATGATTGCATTAGTCATTCAAGGACTATTCATACCCAATTACCATCATTTGGTTATATTAAAGCTAGGTATAACAAGCTATACCTCATTAGGGTTACATATCCTCACAATATGTTTATCATCCATTCTATTCATATGAGTGAACATGTAAGACTACCTTGTTAAGGGTAACCTACCATTTGTTCCATCATCATTCAAACCTTATCACCATACCACAATGTCACCCAGAACCATTGGATGTTTAAAAGGTAAGACCATTGGTTGTTTACATAAGTAAACACATTGGATAAAACACCTATGAAGTCCTTGATTTCTGCTTTATAAAGAGACACCATTTAACCCTAGACATCCCTTGATTAACAAAACAAAAAGTTCCATTGAGAGTAAGGTAAAACCCACAATCGACTGTTAATTTAAAATGAGCCATCCATTGTCAACAAGTAAGCTCCTTAAGTTGATCATATAAAGGAAACCATCTAAATCACATTATTAGGACTAGCATATTACATTATACATCATTCCACTTTATTGGAGGAATAAATAGTAGATCTTGACCATTGGGTCAAGTTCATATGTTAAAACCATCAATTACAATATAGGTCCTACCATTGCATCAAGTGACCCAAGAAACCATTGGTCTAAGGATTAATTGATGCTACAACTATAATGCTTAACTCAACATAGGTTGTAGAGATCTGATCCACCATAATTAGTGACCATTAAATCACCATAGGTTGTTAGATCAATACTATAGTCATTAATCATCATCAAATATTAAGCTAATGTCATCATTGATTGATAACATCAGTAGGGTACTTAATGGTTGGTCATTAAAATTCTAATTGATCCAAAACCTGACCTAAGGGGGTGACCATAGGTTGTTACCATCATATGAAACCTTTGATCTCGACCATCAGTTGTCATGAAGACAACACCATAGGCTTGTTGCAATGGTACCAGCATCGGGTCATGGGCTTATAGAAGAAATCAACTTTAAACCCTAAAATTGACCATTGATGGATAGGTGCTCAGCACCATAGGTTGTCAAACCAACCTGATCCAAGTCATATTATACCTTAGGAATAGTGTACACATGATCAAAGGTTCATCTATATCTGAAATCAGAACATGGAACATTATAAAAATTGAAATCCAAGTCAAGCATAGCTTTTTAGTGCATGAATCATCATTTTCAAGCAAGAACATGAGCTAACAAACCTTATGGTAAGCAATAAACTTGAAGAAAGTTACAAAATTTGCCTCTAATGAGAATATAAACTCCCACACATAAGAAAACTCGAGAAGGTAGGGTAGGAAATCCAATCATAAGCTGTGAACTCATCCATCTAGCACCTTTCTTCATCAAATGAGCAAACCCTAAGCATAAGGAGCAAGAAAGGTAGGGTTTTAGAGCTTTAGAGCAATTTTTACCATGGAACAACAAGGTTCCAACCTGGAGAAAGGTAGGATGAAGGATAAAAAAGAAATAAATATAAGAAAGAAGGGTATTCTTACTCTGTTAGGTCAAGATCACTAGAAGGAAGTTTTTTAAACCCTAAAAGGAAGTCAATTGCAACCCTAGATCCTTTTCCCAAGAAGGTCCCCACTTTATTCTTCCTTAGATAGGAAAATTCACAGCAACACAGAGGGAGAACGAGGTTGGGAGAAGGAGGGAAGTGGTGGAGATAAAATGGCTTGTTTTGGTGCTTGGGGATAAGTATATGAAACTTTAAGATAAAGAAAAAGAAAAATTTGAAATTCTAGTATTTATCCAAGTGTCCATGGACTTAATTTATTAAGAATATACAAGCACACACAAAATAATCTCTCCCACCATATGTATAAACCTGATTAGCTTTCCTTTGTCGAATTTCCCAGCCAACCAAATGATTCATTAGTTGATAGCTACTAAAGGTAGCTCATCCATGAAGGGGTAAACCCTAAAATACCCTTGGAGAAAACACCTTCAAACCAAGGTTGAAATAGGTGTCCCATGTCTCAACAATCTCAAGAATGATGATAGAATATCTAAGGAACATAATTCAAGTGATAAATTGCAAAGAAAACCTCTCAATTGGGTAAATTTTTGAAAAGTCCAAAATGTGCATAAAATTGCATAACTTACTCAACCAGTGTCCAAATTGGACCAAATTTGAAACTTAAGCTTGTATTATGATTTCAAAGCATATAAAAAGGTTATATTAGGGTATCAAGAATTCAATTATGGTAATTAATCTTATTCAACTCATTAAGCAAGTTTAGGGGCCTTACACTAACGCTCATGAGTGAGAAGAATTCTCAAAAACCTGAACCAATCATGGACATTATTCCCATTAAGTTTTTCCTTCTTAAGGACTGATCATAATGAAGAGATATTTTCATTGTTGTCTGCCAGTTGATCTACAAGAAAACATTTGCATGAGTCAATATATTGATCTGATTTAATTTGATTTGAAAAGATTTGACAATATTGATTAGGACTTTAATTAATTACCACTCCCACTATTTTATTCAAACTAATAGCCCTCACTAATAATTCAAAAATATTGCAGAGTACAATCTTCTAGTTGTTCAATATCCATATCTCATCAAATCATGAGTAAGCTTTGACTGATCACCCACAATCTATTTATTGAGGTAGGGAAAATTTGTCAATTGCATCATATGCAACTCTTGATAGATGGTATATACAACTCATTGTCATATTCCATATATATGTTTCTAAAAACTTAATCCTATAAAGTTCATACAGTTAAGCCTGAACCAAAAGCCAACACAATATAATATGCACCTTGCTTTGGTAGACCCACATATCTATTCTCACACTTACACGTGATACACAACACACCAAGCTTTGGAATACTCACACATAGTTGATCAAGGTTTTCATGCCTGTTGCTTTTGGAAAGCATCTAAAACTTAATATTTTATTTGAGGGGTTTTATTTATATACATATACTGTTGGATCCTAGATGGGTGGTTAGATGCTCTAGAGGGGGGTTGAATAGAGTTGAATGCACTTAGAAAAAATTCATTAGACCTTCAAGATATATCACAAGATAAGGTTGCTAAATAGGAAATTTGTGTGCAACTAAAACATGCATAGCAAGGGAGAGAGAGATTGAACATACACCAATTGACAAGCTATTTAGAGTGGTTCCACACATCAAACTAGAAGTGAGTCAGTCCACTACCTAGAGAGGTCAACCTCTAGGATTTCTTAACCTTGCATCTTCATTATATTCATCATAAGAAACACAATACATGACCACCAAAGGACTTACCTATCCAATACAAAGAGTCTTCAACCTTACCAAGGACTTACCCACTTTGTAAGGAGTCTTATGCCTTTTTCCAAGGACTTACCTACTATTGCACAAGTCTTCAGCGTTGCAGGGATTACCCACTCTTCTTGGATCTTCTGCCTTTGACTTCACCTTCACCCAGAGAAGCTTCCACCAAGGACTTACCCACTTGAGCAAGGAGTCTTTTGCCTTTACCAAGGGCTTACCCATCTTGCTCCAAGTCTTCATCCTTGATCTTCACCAAGGGACACCTTACCTTGTTCTTCTTCACCTCTCTTAGCCAAGAGAGAGAACCTTCATTTACATGATTGAAATGAGAGATAGGGAGTGTAAGGACCCTGACATCCGTTTAGGGCTTATCCTATTTGCTTTGCTTAACCCTGATGCTTAATTGCTTGCTAATCACCTTTAGTGGTGATTAGGGTTTGTTGGTGCTTTGTTGAGAGTTGGAGGTGCTACTTGCAATTAACCTAAGTCTAGGGTTTGTGGGCAAGTTTGTCACCTTGTGAGGTGTTCCTCCCTCTCCCTGCTTCCTCTAGTGTTGAGAGGAAGGGTTGGGCTCGTTGCTGGAGCTGCCTTGGGCTTGGTTGAGCTTTGTTGGTCCTTGTTGTGCCTTGCCTTTGCCTCTTTGGACCTTGTGTCGGGCAAGTGAGCCTTGTGTCAGCCTAGGTGTGTTGGCCAGGGTGTGTGTCAGCCTGTGTTGTGTTGCCCATAGGGGTGTGTTGGCCATGGTATGGAGATGTGTCGCCCATGGACCTCTTTGACCCCTTTGACCTCGTTTGTGTCACTACTAGTAGACACTTGGTGCTTGATGCTTGCATGTGGCAATGGCCTTGGACATGTGCTTAGGGCATGTTAGAGTGGTGGCATTGCTCATGGACAAGTGTCCCTAGGTGGGAAACACCTTGCCTTGTCTTACCTTGGTTTCTCCTCCATCCTCTCCTATATATGTGTCCCCTTTCTCTTGCTAAGGATACCTTTAGTTCCTTTGTTTCCCCTCTCCCTTGGTGCACGATACCCCCCTTCCTTTGCAAGCTTGGTGGCCGATCCTTATCCTGGAGTCTCCTTCTTCCTCTAGTGGTGGTTGAACCCTAGAGTGCCTTGCTCTTCTTCTTGTGGTGGAGCTTGGAGCTTGGTGCTAGGAGCTTGGAGCTTGCTTAAGGTGGGTTACATAACTCCTAACCCTAAATATAACACCTTCTATGTTCTTGTATGTTTCTTATGATCATAATCGTCTATGTATGTTGCTAGTTTAGTTCTTGCTTTGGTTGCACCTTGTTGGCCGAACTATGTTCTAAGGTTTCTTGTTGAGCAACGCCCCTCTCCCTCCTTTGGTCTTGAGAAGTGAGCTTGAACTCTAGTAAAATGGGAAATACTCCTCTCTCGTTTAAGTTGAGAAGTGAGCTTGTGTTCTAGTTGCTTGAGAAACACCCTTCTCTCACCATGGATTCGAGAGGTGAGCTTTGTGGTGGATGTAGACCTTTGTTAGGGTTGTTCCTTGTATTGCCCAATTGGTGATAAGATGGTGTGCAAGACCCCTCTCTCTTGATTGTTGAGAGATGAGCCATCTTCTTGATCCACTAGGGTTTTGGTGCCTTTGTGCTTGAGGTTGATGACGACCTTGTTGGGTTGCATCTTGCCCGATATGGTCTTGGGTTGATGTTACCCGATATCCTTCTTTGGCTTAGAGCCTTGGTTGGCATGATGATGTGGTTGTGTCGGGCGTTACACATCTGGTTCTTGCCTTGTTGTGTCGGGCATCACACTATGTTGAGTTCCCTTCCCGACACACTTAACCTAGGAGGTGGCCTGGTGTCGTTATACCTTGATGTTATGGAAGCTCTGTTAGTTATTTCTGTGGGCGTTACCCCCAGGCCCTAGCCCTGTGTGTGTTGGCCAATAACATGTGAATAGCTGAGCATTATGCTTTCTTTGCTGCACGCCCTGGTTGCCCGTTAGCAGTTGGTTGCATGACACACCTGGCTCAAGTGCCCGTTACACCTTTG
The DNA here is from genome assembly GCA_963693085.1 of Alisma plantago-aquatica. Taxonomy (NCBI): domain Eukaryota; kingdom Viridiplantae; phylum Streptophyta; class Magnoliopsida; order Alismatales; family Alismataceae; genus Alisma; species Alisma plantago-aquatica. The sequence continues at coordinate 355,464,482 of OY856411.1, read as the reverse complement.
TTGATATAGAGCTCAGTGGCTAGCTTTGTGCTGGGCATCGTGGCTTAGTAGTAACCCTAGCTGTCACACATGGACGCACGTTACACCTGTTGTTCGACGCCTACTGCTCGACATGCCCATGGGCTCAGCTGCACGATAGGTTCTGTGGGTGCACGATACTCAGTGGTGCACGACACATCGTTGCACGACACATGAGGTGCATGACACAACGTTGCATGATACACCCTAGGTGCTGCCCGTTATCCTTGCTGGTTGCTTGACCGTTGTGTGGTTTGTGTGTTGGGCGATATTGGAGAATACCCTACCCGATGCCATCTCTAGTGAGGGTGCCCTACCCGTCACACTTCTGGTGAGGGTAGGGGGCGCTTCTGGTGAGGGTCTTGTCCCCTCTACCGATATGTTAGATCTTATTCTTGCTACCATGTTTGGTTTATGATAGTAACCCTTGATATGATTGATGGTAATCGTCATAGTAGTGCTCATCTATGTAACTTGACATGACTTTACATGTGGTTATGATCATCTGGAATGATATGCATTATGTTGAGGAATGGTAAGCATATAAGATGCTTTGCTTGGTGATATGACCTATGTCTATGGTCACAGGTTGAGGCATGAATGATAAGGCATATGATCACCAAATGTCACCCTATGATAATATGTTCCTTCTGTTAATCTATGATGATTGTTCATACTAACCATGCAAGTGTTTCATACAGATGCATAGCCAGGTAAAGGGCTATGAGGTATATATGTTTGAGTAACACTGTTATGATGGTTACTCTTGATAATGAGGTAACATGCATGATGTGTTTTGGTCTAAGGACCTGAGCTGGTTAAAGTGCCTTGATGAGGTGTTATCCTCTGATGATGATCTGGGATTGCTATTCCATGGTGATGATGTAAGCCTTGAGAGGCAATGGCACTATGTGATGAGGGATTGAGATCCCATGGAAAAGTGATGCTGGATCCTTATGATGGATCAGGACGATGTTGAGAGTTTCATGTTGCTTATCCTTGTCATGGTTTGCATGTGTTACATCTTGTCTGCCTCAACAATCCACCTAAAATATACTAACTAATCACAGTGGAACATATCATGTAGTTTGCCCTGGCCATAGATCCATCATCGTCAGGAGCTGGTGATGGTGAAACAGGTTCTTCTGCGGGTTAACCCGGAGCACATATTGTTGAGTATGTGAGGTTTCTCCTATCCTAAAGTGAGGAGGTAAGAGTGCAACTTTGGTTTTAGACTCCAAATTGTGGATTTAGGCCCATAGCTCAAATATGATAAGAGCATGGTGAACAGGCCCATGGCTCAGGATGTGTGATATGGGAGCATGAATGCGTTAATGGCTCAGAGCACGGTGAACAGGCCAGTGGCTCAGTTTTACTAGCACCGATACCTGTACTGAGGTGGGCTAGGCAGAGGGTAGCCTGACCCTATGGTTGAGGCCACTTAAGCACGAGACTGCGGTCCTGCTTGTGTTGTACTCGTGCACTAACCACGAGGTGGGAGGTCGTGGAGTCTGGCTCTTCCATTGACCTTGTATGGCACCGACTTGGGTTTCACAACTGAAGGTTGGATTTGAGTGGCACAACTCACTTCCTTAGTGCATAATAATACGTAATCCAGACATTGTATGATGCCTTGATTGTATAGTTGATCTTGTTATACATCGCAGTTGCTTATACATTCTTTATGTTATGTGGTAAGATCTTATAAATCTTATCATGTCAATCATGTTCCACAAAGAAATACTTGGGTACATTCCTTCCGTACAACTTGGTAAGCTTGATGGTATGAATAGATTTTCTATATAGAGTGCTCTTACTCTACGCTTAATCAGTTATCTACTGTTGTTGCTTTAATCCTTCTTTGGTTTTATGGTTTCGGTGGGGAGTTATGTTTCTCGCTGGGACTGTGTGTCTCACCCTGCTGGTTTACACCCTTTTTAGGTGTTCGAGCTAGATGTGGTGGTGGTTGCGGAGTTGTGGCCGAGCAGCAAGACGAGCAATAGAAGGCAAGCGATGGATATGCTGCTGTTTTGGTCATTTTGTAGTAGAGTCTTAGAGTCATCCCTGTATTCTCAGGTCCTTGGGAGCGTTTTGACATTGTTTCACAATGTATAGCTGCTGACGTTTTATATATCCCGCTGCTGGACAGATGTGGGCCGTTATGTACATATAAACAGGTGATGAACTCATGTGATGACTACACAGCTGATCTCCTAAGCTGTGGACATGTATCAAGGCTTGTAAATATTTATATAACCTATTTTCTTACAGGATGAGGATCTGAATGTAATAGTTTCTTAGTTTATCCGCTTTCCAAAATTGGTTTTAATTAGCCCGTGTTTTTGGTAATCTGTGGTTATGGTGATTTCCGCACGTTTTCGCGTAACACCTCACTGTCTGTGTGATAGTGGGATGTGTTTCCACAAGTTTTGGTATCAGAGCTCTAGGTTTGCTGAGTCTATAGGGATTTAGAATTAGGTTGTGTCTGTTCTTGTGAGTTCTCCAGATTTTCTTACAATCATATTCTGCCCTCAGCGGAAGAAAAAACCAAGATGTCTAGAAACCATGAAGAACATCCTGCCGAGAACAGCGATGCTGCATCAGTTGATGGAGCTATAGGGTAGGCACATGGATATCGGGTGCCTGAGGTCCCCCAACCTAACACAGCCATTCTCAAAAACCCTGCCTATCAACAACTTATGGGGAAGATGATGGCTACGATGAATCTCATGGTAGAAAGATTGCCAGTGCCTCCGCCGAGAGCACAGGCTCCCCATGGTGAAACATTGGGTATTGGGAAGACCTTTGAGCGGCTTCGCCGAGTCAAAACTTCGGACTATGCTGAAATGGATGATCCAGCGGATGCAGATCTGTGGCTGACAAGTCTTGAGAAGGCTTTCTAGATCCTCGACATCCCCGAAGAAGACAAAGTAAAGCATGCTGTCTACCTTCTGAAGGGTAGTGCTGGTCACTGGTGGACCATCGAGGAGGAGAAGTGACCCGGTGAGGTGATCGGTTGGGAAGTTTTCCGGTGCGAGTTCGTCAGTAGATACTTTCCGTAGACGTATCTGGATGAGAAGATCATCCAGTTCAAGCGTCTGTGCCAAGGAACGATGAACATCACCGAGTACGAGGCCAAGTTCATGGACTTGTTGAGGTTTTGTCCTCACATGGCAACAATAGAGGATGAACATATCAGACGTTTTGAGAAAGGCCTGAGTGTTGAGCTGACAACAACCGCTTCTGCGTTGCAGAACCGAGAGAGGTGTGCTACATTTGTGGAATATGTCCGGAGGATCGAACGGTCAGTTAGGGAGAAAAGATAATCCATGTCTAAGAAGAGGCCTGCTCAGTTCTAGGGACAAAGGTTTAGTGGCTTCAAGAAGCCAAGGTTTTCAACACCTTCTGTGATGAGAGGTTCCAGTGTACCATCGCAGTGGTCTCCGAGTAAGGGAAGAGGATATGTTTCTTCACCATCAAAGGCACATAGTACAACTTCTGTGGTAGTAACATCGCCATCTAGGCCACAACAGTGAGACCAGTCATGCCATCTTTGTGGTCACATCGGGCATTTCAGGTCAAATTGCCCAAGTAGAGATGTTGAAGTGACGCAGCAACTAAGGCAGAATCAACAAGGGTCAGATAGACAATAGCCCAGTAGTAACAGAGGGTGAGGATGCGGTCAAGCGTCGCAAGCAGGATCATCTACTCAAGGAAGCACAGGATGTGGACAACAAGCAACAGCTCGATTCTATGCTATAAGTCAGCCGGAGGTGATAGTCAATTCGCGAGTGGTGGCAGGTCAGATGGAGTTATTTCATTCTGATATATCTTCTTCTTGCTTTATATCTATTCTGGTTGACCCGGATGCTACACACTCTTTTATCGCCTATAGTATGCTTGAAAACTGTCGTCTACCTGTTAGTTTTAAGAAAGATAGCTTGTTGTTAGAAACCCCTCTTGATGGTTCCTTGATGCTTTGAGAAGAGTGTCCATCTTATGTCTTATCTTTTTCGGGACACAGTATACAAGTGTATCTTATACCACTTGATATGCATGGTTTTGATTTGATCCTTGGGATGGATACCTTAGAGAAGTATAAAGTTGTTTTGGACTCTGGTTCCAAGCAAGCTATGTTTGATGATGATGGAGAGAAGTGGATCTTCCAAGGAGATAGGGAGATTCTTCCGACGTGTCTAGTATTGGCTATGGTGGCAGAGAAGTTGCTATGACAAGGATGTAAGGCGTTCTTAGCTCACATTGTGGATACCAAGGTGAAAGGTCCTAGCCTTGAAGAGGTGTCAGTTGTCTGAGAGTTTGCGGATGTGTTTCCTGATGAGTTCCCCATTGTTCCTCCACCCCAAGAGATTGATTTTGAGATCAATCTGGTTCCAGGGACGCAACTAGTTGCACATACACCGTATAGGATGGCCCCAGTAGAGATGGCAGAACTTAAGAAGCAGTTACAAGAGTTGTTGGAGAAAGGTTTCATTTGACCAAGTACGTCGCCTTGGGGTGCACAGTGCTGTTTGTTAAAAAGAAGGACGGGTCGATGCGGTTATGTATAGATTACCGACACTTGAACAAAGTCACGATCAAGAACAAGTACCCATTGCCGAGGATAGATGATCTGTTCGATCAGTTGCGCGGTGATACAGTGTTTTCAAAGATCGATCTATGGTTTGGATATCATCAATTGAGGATTAAGGCGGATGACATACCAAAGTCAGCTTTTAGGATGAGGTATGGTCACTTTGAGTTTGTGGTTATGCCGTTTGGGCTAACCAATGCATCTGCTACTTTCATGGATTTGATGAATCGAGTGTTCCATGCATTCCTAGATCAGTTTGTTGTAGTCTTTATAGATGACATCTTGATCTATAGTCAGGACCGACAAGAGCATGAGCAACATCTTCGACTAGCGTTGACTCTTCTTCGCCAACATCAGTTGTATGCCAAGTTCAGCAAGTGTGAGTTCTGGTTGGAAGAAGTAACTTTCCTAGGTCATGTGATATCTGCATAAGGAGTCAGAGTGGACCCGAAGAAGGTGGAGTCCGTTGCAAAATGGGAACAACTGAAGACGCCGACAGAAGTTTATAGTTTCCTAGGTTTAGCAGGATACTATTGAAGATTTATCAAGGACTTCAGTGTGATTGTGTTGCCGATGACAAAGTTAACTAGAAAGGATGTACCTTTTGTCTGGGATGATCATTGCCAGCAAGCTTTCCAAAGTTTGAAGGAGAAGCTGACTAGTGCTCCAGTGCTAGTGCTGCCAGAGCCTGGGAAGGGATATGTTGTTTTCTATGATGCTTCCAAGAAAGGTTTAGGTTGTGTGCTGATGTAGGAAGATCATGTGGTTTCTTTTTCTTCACGACATCTTAAGAAACACGAGGAGAACTATCCGACTCATGATTTGGAGTTGATAGCGGTGGTTCATGCGTTAAATATTTGGAGACACTATCTTTACGGAGAGGTATGCCAGATCTTTACAGATCATAAGAACCTGAAATACATTTTTCGCAGAATGAGCTAAACATGCGACAACGTCGATGGATGGAGATAATCAATGATTACGACCGCACCATCGAATATCACCCTAGTAAGGCGAATGTGGTAGCTGATGCGCTTATCCGAAAGTCTTCTTCTCCCTCTACGAAGAAGGCACAGCTGAGTTCCTTGGTATGCCATAGATGGGATATGTTTGTTTCCCTGTGACAAATGAATGTGCAGATGGAAGTTCCCTTGTTAGCTGGACTTTTAGCACATATGCAAGTCAAGCCTACGCTGAGATAACAAATCAAAGATGCACAACAAACATATGATACAGTACAGTTGATCAGATCAGAGTTTGGCAACAAAAAGCATGATGGGTTCCATGAGTCCGAGGATGGACTAGTTTGCTATCGTGATAGGATGGTGGTCCCTGATGTTGATGATCTGAGGAAGCTAGTGCTCGAGGAAGCACACACATCGATGTATGCTATGCATCCAGGAGTCACCAAGATGTATCATAATCTGAAGGACTTGTATTGGTGGCCCGGATTGAAGAAATATGTAGCCGAGTTTGTGGCTAGATGTGCGGTATGTCAGCAAGTCAAGGCTGAGCATCAGAAGCCGACAGGTATGTTACGACCCCTACCGATACCGCAGTGGAAATGGGATCATATAACCATGGATTTCGTAGTTGGTCTGCCCAGGAAAACTGGGAATCATGATTCCATTTGGGTAATAGTGGACAGATTGACGAAGTCTGCCCATTTCATACCTATTAAGACAACGTATACATCCGAGAAGCTCACTTGGGTATACGTAGATGAGATAGTACATTTGCACGGTGTGCCAGCGATGATAGTTTCCGATAGAGGTCCTCAGTTCACGAGTCGTTTCTGGGAACAGTTGCACAAAGCGTTGGGAACATAATTGAGGTTCAGTACTACTTTTCACCCCCAGACAGATGGACAGTCTGAGAGGACTATTCAGACTTTGGAAGATCTCCTTCGGGCTTGTGTTTTGTAGTTCCTAGGCAGTTGGGACATACATCTCAGTCTGATAGAGTTTGCCTACAACAATAGTTATCAGTGGAGCATTGACATGGCTCCTTATGAGGCCTTATATGACAGGAAGTGCAGATCTCCGTTATGTTGGTATGAGTCTGGTGAATATCAGATTTTGGGTCTTGAGTTAGTACAACAGACAACAGAAAAGATCAAGGTGATACAACAACAGTTGAAGGCAGCACAAGATAGGTAGAAGTCTTACGCAGACAATCGCCGACGACCTTTGGAGTTCCAGGTAGGAGACAAAGTGTATCTTAAAATCTCGCTGTGGAAAGGTGTGCTAATGTTTGGCCGGAAGGGTAAGCTAGCACCCAGATATATGGGGCCATACCCAGTCATAGCACATATGGGCAAGGTGTCTTACGAGTTAGAGCTGCCGCCAGAGTTGCACAGGTTACATCCAGTGTTCCATGTCAGTATGCTGAAGAAAAGTCATCCGGATACAGGAATAGTGATAGCCAGTCGAAGTTGAGCTTGATGAAGATGTGACCTACGAGGAAGGTCCTGTGATGATCCTTGACAGAAGAGTTAAGAAGATGAAGAGGAAGGACCTAGTTCTTGTGAAGGTTCTTTGGCATCATCGTGGCATTGAGGAAGCCACGTGGGAGCTTGAGGAAGAGATGAGGAGGAAGTATCCCTCGCTTTTCTCTTTGGATTTCGAGGACAAAATCCCTTTGTAGAGGGTTATAGCTTGTAAGGACCCTGACCTCCGTTTAGGGCTTATCCTATTTGCTTTGCTTAACCCTGATGCTTAGTTGCTTGCTAATCACCTTTAGTGGTGATTAGGGTTTGTTGGTGCTTTGTTGAGAGCTGGAGGTGCTACTTGCAATTAACCCAAGTCTAGCATTTGTGGGCAAGTTTGTCACCTTGTGAGGTGTTCCTCCCTCTCCTTGCTTCCTCTAGTGTTGAGAGGAAGGATTGGGCTCATTGCTTGAGCTGCCTTGGGTTTGGTTGAGCTTTGTTGGGCCTTGTTGTGCCTTGCCTTTGCCTCTTTGGACCTTATGTCGGGCTAGGTGTGTCATCCAGGGTGTGTGTCGGCCTGTGTTGTGTCTCCCATAGGGGTGTGTCAGCCATGGTATGGAGGTGTGTCGCCCATGGACCTCTTTGACCCCTTTGACCTCGTTTGTGTCACCACTAGTGGACACTTGGTGCTTGATGCTTGCATGTGGCAATGACCTTGGACATGTGTTTAGGGCATGTTAGAGTGGTGGCATTGCTCATGGACAAGTGTCCCTAGGTGGGCAACACCTTGCCTTGTCTTACCTTGGTTTCTCCTCCATCCTCTCCTATATATGTGTCCCCTTTCTCTTGCTAAGGATCCTTTTAGTTCCATTCTTTCCCCTCTCCCTTGGTGCACGATACCCCCTTCCTTTGAAATCTTGGTGGCCGATCCTTATCTTGGAGTCTCCTTCTTCCTCTAGTGGTGGCCGAACCCTAGAGTGCCTTTCTCTTCTTCTTGTGGTGGAGCTTGGAGCTTGCTTAAGGCGGGTTACATAACTCCTAACCCTAACTATAACACCTTCTATGTTCTTGTATGTTTCTTATGATCATAATCAGCTATGTATGTTGCTAGTTTAGTTCTTGCTTTAGTTGCACCTTGTTGGCCGAACTATGTTCTAGGGTTTCTTGTTGAGCAACACCCCTCTCCCTCCTTTGGTCTTGAGAAGTGAGATTGAACTCTAGTAAAATGGGAAATACTCCTCTCTCATTTAAGTTGAGAGGTGAGCTTGTGTTCTAGTTTCTTGATCAACACCCTTCTCTCACCATGGATTCGAGAGGTGAGCTTTGTGGTGGATGTAGACCTTTGTTAGGGTTGTTCCTTGTGTTGCCCGATTGGTGATTTGATGGTGTGCAAGACCCCTCTCTCTTGATTGTTGAGAGGTGAGCCGTCTTCTTGATCCACTAGGGTTTTGGTGCCCTTGTGCTTGAGGTTGATGACGACCTTGTTGGGTTGCATCTTGCCCGATATGGTCTTGGGTTGATGTTGCCCGATATCCTTCTTTGGCTTAGAGCCTTAGTTGGCATGATGATGTGGTTGTGTCGGGCATTACACATCTGGTTCTTGCCTTGTTGTGTCAGGCTTCACACTATGTTGAGTTCCCTACCCGACACACTTAACCTAGGAGGTGGCTTGGTGTCGTTATACCTTGATGTTATGCAAGCTCTGTTATCTAGTTCTGTGGGCGTTACCCCTTGGCCCTAGCCCTATGTGTGTTGGCCGATAGCATGTGAATAGATGAGCGTTATGCTTTCTTTGCTGCACGCCCTGGTTGCCTGTTAGTAGTTGGTTGTACGACACACCTGGCTCAAGTGCCCGTTACACCTTTGTTGATATAGAGCTCAGTGGCTAGCTTTGTGTTGGGCGTCATGTCATAGTAGTAACCCTAGCTGTCACACATGGATGCACGTTACACCTGTTGTTTGACGCCTGCTGCTCGACATGCCCATGGGCTCAGCTGCACGATAGGTTCTGTGGGTGCACGATACTCTGTGGTGCACGACACATCATTGCACGACACATGAGGTGCACGACACATCATTGCACGATACACCCTAGGTGCTGCCTGTTATCCTTGCCGGTTGCTTGACCGTTGTGTGGTTTGTGTGTTTGGCGATATGGGAGAATACCCTACCCGATGCCATCTCTACTGAGGGTGCCCTACCCGTCACACTTCTGATGAGGGTAGTGGGCGCTTCTGGTGAGGGTCTTGTCCCCTCTACTGATATGTTAGATCTTATTCTTGCTATCACGTTTGGTTTATGATAGTAACCCTTGATATGCTTGATGGTAATCATCATAGTAGAGCTCATCTATGTAACTTGACATGACTTTACATGTGGTTATGATCATCTGGAATGATATGTATTATGCTGAGGAATGGTAAGCTTAAAGATGCTTTGCTTGATGATATGACCTATGTCTATGGTCATAGGTTGAGGCATGAATGATAAGACATATGATCACCAAATGTCACCCTATGATAATATGTTCCTTTTGTTAATCTACGATGATTGTGCATACTAACCATGCAGGCGTTTCATACAGATGCATAGTCAGGTAAAGGGCTATAAGGTATATATGTTTGAGTAACACTGTTATGATGGTTACTCTTGATAATGAGGTAACATGCATGATGTGTTTTGGTCTAAGGACCTGAGCTGGTTAAAGTGCCTTGATGAGGTGTTATCCTCTGATGATGATCTGGGATTGCTATTCCATGGTGATGATATAAGCCTTGAGAGGCAATGGCACTATGTGATGAGGGATTGAGATCCCATGGCAAAGTAATGCTGGATCCTTGTGATGGATCAAGATGATGTTGAGAGTTTCATGTTTCTTATCCTTGTTATGGTTTGCATGTGTTACATCTTGTCTGTCTCAACAAACCACCTAAAATATACTAACTAATCATAGTGGAACATATCATGTAGTTTGCCCTGGCCATAGATCCATCATCGTCAGGAGCTGGTGATGGTGAAATGGGTTCTTCTGCGGGTTAACCCGGAGCACATATTATTGAGTATGCAAGGTTTCTCCTAGACTAAAGTGAGGAGGTAAGAGTGCAACTTTGGTTTTAGACTCCAAAGTGCGGATTTAGGCCCGTAGCTCAAATATGATAAGATCATGGTGAACAGGCCCATGGCTTAGGATGTGTGATATGGGAGCATGAATGTGTTCATGGCTCAGAGCACGGTGAATAGGCCAGTGGCTCAGTTTCACTAGCGCCGATACCTGTACCGAGGTGGGCTGGGAAGAGGGTAGCCTGACCCTGTGGCTGAGGCCACTTCAGCACGAGACTGGTGGGAGGTCGTGGAGTCTGACTCTTCCATTGACCTTGTATGGCACTGGCTTGGGTTTCACAACCGAAGGTTGGATTTGAGCGGTACGTCTCACTTCCTCATGGCATAATAATATGTAATCCAACTGTATAGAATTTACTGCTTAAGGCAAAACACAGAACATTGTTTGAGGCCTTGCTTTTATAGTTGATCTTGTTATACATCGCAGTTGCTTATACATTCTTTATGTTATGTGGTAAGATCTTATAAATCTTATCTTGTCAATCATGTTCCATAAAGAAATACTTGGGTACATGCCTTCCATACAACTTGGTAAGCTTGATGGTATGAATAGCTTAGCTATATAGACTGCTCTTACTCTATGCTTTATCAGTTATCTGCTATTGTTGCTTTAATCCTTCTTTGGTTTTATAGTTTCGGCAGGAAGTTATGTTTCTCGTTGGGACTGTGTGTCTCACCCCACTAGTTTACACCCTTTTTAGGTGTTCGAGCTAGATGTGATGGTGGTCGCGGAGTTGCGGCCGAGCATCAAGACGAGCAGTAGAAGGCAAGCGATGGATATGCTGCTATTTTGGTCGTTTTGTAGTATTGTCTTAGAGTCATCCCTGTACTCTCAAGTCCTTGGGAGCATTTTGACATTGTTTCATGATGTATAGCTGCTGATGTTTTGTTTATCCTGCTGCTAGCCAGATGTGGGCCGTTATGTACATATAAATAGGTGATGAACTCATGTGACGACTACACAGCTGATCTCCTAAGTTGTTGACACGTATCAAGGCTTGTAAATATTTATATAACTTGTTTTCTTGCAGGATGAGGATCTGAATGTAATAGTTTCTTAGTTTATTCGCTTTCCGAAATCGGTTTTAATTAGCCTGTGTTTTTGGTAATCTGTGGTTATGGTGATTTCCGCACGTTTTTGCATAACACCTCGCTGTCTGTGTGATAGTGGGATGTGTTGCCATAGGGAGGTGGTGGAAGTGAGAGCCTCATAAGATATACATGTAGGACGAGCTCTCTTACAAATCTACTACTCACTCTAATGGATGTAGAAAGTGATTAATCTTAGAGAGAGAGAGGAGGCTATAGGAAGCACTCATCTATAGAATAGGAACCTCACATAGAGTTTGCATTGAATGCTCCTCCTTGGAATGAAGCCCAAGGGGTCCTATTTATAGCTAGGGATGCCTCTTAGCCTTTGGAAACACTTGAGAACAAAAACTAGATGTTTTGTGGCTTGCAACAAATTTATTTTCACTTGTTGCAACTCCACAATGGCTAGAAGCACTTTTCTACACTTTTCTGTACAGTGCAATTGGTTAAGTTTCTATAAAGGTAACTCGACTGATAGAGTAAAAGACAAAGCCGATATTCAGATCATCAGTTGAGTTTGTCCTGGGGTAACTTGACCGACCAATGAAAATCGAATTGGTTAGGTACTCCATCGGTCGAGTTTTGTGAAGTGTAAACTCGACCAATCAAAAGTCATTTTCAAGATCCAATCAGGATCGGTCGAGTTCTGTGTATTGACAACTCGACCGATGAACAGCCTGATGTGAATTTTGGAAAATGGCTTTTGAGTGCTTAAACATTTGATCTAAGTGCTCCTGATTTTTTCCAAGCTTAATTACAAGTCATACAATCATTACAAGTGATTTACAACATGATTCTAATGGATTTACATCATATTACAAAAACGTGCACTTGTATTGACTTTGACTTGTCTTTTCTCCGAGTTGATATGTGCAAGTTAGGGCATTTGGAGTGTGTCTATACCTAATCTGAAATCACTCAAGTAGATACATTAGACACCAATATGTGGAATGGTTAGTCATAATCAAAACACGAGTATAGTAAATTTAGACGTGAGTCAACATTGACCTAATTGACCTTGAGTCAACATTCTCCCCCTTTTTAAAGATGACAAACCATTCCATAAATGTATTGAAAGCTTTTAAGTAAAATCATACCTTCGGATAAACCTAGGGGTTTCAATAGGATTGAGCTCATATGCTCCCCCTAAATTGATGCGCATGGAGTTCTCATACTCCCCCTCGATTGATGCTATTTCTCCTACATGGTTAGCTTTCATAACATTGATAGAATACTATGTCTTATACTCATATATGTTCTACACATATATGTCTTTTCCACTTCACCTTCTCCCCCTTACATGGACATACTTCTCCTCTTCATGTAAGACATGCCTTCTTTCTCTTTTGTCAAAAGAAGACATACCTTTCTCCCCCTTTATCATTTAAAAAAGTGGGGGTATGAAGAAATAAGAAACACCACTTGTTAAAGGAAAGGAGATAACAAAAAGTTATATAGGGAGAGTAGAATAGCAAAAATAGGGGCTTGTCCAAGCATAGAATAAAAGCAAGTTAAAGCATGCACTTGAACAACCCTAAAAGTAAGATGAAGTGCTGCAGAAAAATAATAAATCACAATTTTGACCCTCAAAATGACATAATTTTCCCAAAAAGGACCAGGGCTCATGGAAAAGCAATGAGTCTTGCTTAGAAGGCCGTTTCTGCATGAAAAACACTAGTCTTGCAGTAAAAACTAAAACTGGAGCAAAATCTGCATAAAATCCAAAAATATTTCAATTTCTACAAATAATGTAGATCTATGTATCCTACATCACAATGTTATGCAAGCAACTCAAGATAATAGTTATGCAATTCAAGGAACAAGCTTGAGCATGTATGAGACAAGATACAAGCATAGCATATAGTAGAATACCACTAGATGAGCAAAGATACCAAATATAAATAAGGTTAGAACTACATGTATGTGAACTACTAGTAGATGTTATCACAAGTTAGGACTACTAGTAGGATCTATATCATAGAAAGAGATACCAAATGATACACAAGATAAAGCAAGCTATGAGTAGATGTAGAGATATATCCAAACACAGAGATAAGCAATTTTTGAAGCATGAAAGGATATAACTCACATACAAGTATGCATCATTACCAAAATATGATTACCACTAAGAACCTCAAGGTTGTATCAAACCAAGATATACACATAGATAGATGTATCAAGTTAGAGTACAACGGAAGCTATTTTAGACACAACCAAGAGATCCAAAGAGATCATCATCAAAACCTGCAAAACAACTCAAAACAAGTAATTGCAAGATATAGATATACCAATTTAGAGCAATTAAAGAGATAGAGTTGTAAGCAAGATACACAATTTAAAGCATGGCAATATACATATATAAAGGTACCAAAGGAGTGCCAAAGAATAAGGCTATTGGTTGAGAAAATCTAGTTGAGAGGGAAATTCTCATTCAATAAGCCAACTGTGTATTCTGTGCACAATGTTATCGGTCGAGTTCTGTGTATTGACAACTCGAATGATGACAGCTGCTGGAACACCCATTGGTGCCTATCAGTCAAGTTTCAAATAGGACAAACTTGACCGATAGAGCTACTGTCAAAAGGCACATACATTTCATAAAAACATATTTAAAGGCATGCTAAACATACAAACCATATCCAAACATGTGCAAGCAAGTTAGTAATGCACTATGAAAGCATTAGAAATAGTTTTTGAGCAAGAGTGTGAAGAGAAACACAAAATACCACTTTTGACTCAAAAACCATATGTATAGTGCACACTATCTTGACAAAAACAAGTTAGGATTGGTTTTAAGCAAGAGAAACATTACCGTTGTGCTTACCATTACTTTTCCACTTGTTTTCACCTCATACACATCTCACCTTTGTTCTTTCATGTGGATTGAGAAGTCAATTTGCAATTCCATGGCTCAAGTCAATCCATTTGCAAGTACCTACAAGAAGAAAGATGAAATGTTCCCCAATCATGTTTTTGGGTCCGGAGGGGTTAGTTTAGCAACCCAAGTCCTATTGCTCTTGGGTGCTTTCCTAAAAGGACAACAAGTATAATAATGACCAAAATCATTACAATAGTTGCATGTGCCCATAGTCTTGGAACTAGAGGATTCTCCATGGAAGATTGGAGGTCCTTTACCTTTGTTGTTCCTTTGACTACTATCATACCCCAAACCATGTCTACCAATTTGTTTAGTAGTATGGTGTAGGATATCATTAAGATTCTTTTTACCTACCAAGAATCTTTGCAAGGAAGATCTCAAGCCATCATTATCATGCATAAGAGAAGTAATAGTAGAAGACAAGTGATTTATATTATCTCTAACATGCACAAAATAGATTTCTAAGCAAAGACTTTTAATCAAATAAGAACTGTGATCACAAGATATAGCATCAAAAGCTTTCTCTCTATAAGAAAAGATAGTATGAGGGTCAAGAGAAATCACACTACTATGCAAGGAAGCAAGTTCATATACAAGACAAGTAATCTTTGAAGGATAAACTTTAACTACACATTCTATTCCTTGCAACATAAGCTCTTGACTCTCATAAGCAAATTTAAGAGCATAAGAAACAATAGAGAGAGAAATAATAGTAGTAGTAAGCTCTATGCATGAAATAATCATAGAAGGTTGAGATTCTAAAAACTTCATCTTATCAAGAAAGCTAGAATTCACAAATTTAAGAGCATTTAGTTGACTAAGAGAAGCATTTGTTTGAATCTAAACACTTGAATTTACCTCATTTAAATCTTCAATTGAGCTTGTCATGAGGGCGTAATGGCATCTTCCATCTTCACATTCACTAGATCTTCCACTGGTGCTTTCATTTGTTGATGGAGCCTTTGTGATCCCTTTTTCTCTCTTCTTTCCTTCTATTGCTCTCTTTGAAGGTTGCCCATCTTCATAATCACCCATATTCTCCTACTTGTGAAAGTATGCTTGGAGATGACATGCTCTGATACCAATTGTTAGATCCTAGATGGGTTATTAGATGCTCTAGAGGGAGGGGGTGTGAATAGAGCTGAATGCACTTAAAATAAATTCATTGACCTTCAAGATATATCACAAGAAAAGGTTGCTAAATAGAAAAATTTGTGTGCAACTAAAACATGCATAGCAAGGGAGAGAGAGATTGAACATACACCAATTGACAAGCTATTTAGAGTGGTTCCACACTTCAAACTAAAAGTGAGTCAATCCACTACCTAGAGAGGTCAACCTCTAGGATTTCTTATCCTTACATCTTCATTATAAGAGATACAATACATGACCACCAAAGGACTTACCTATCCAATACAAAGAGTCTTCAACCTTACCAAGGACTTACCCACTTTGCAAGGAGTATTCCGCCTTCTTCTAAGGACTTACCTACTCTTGCACAAGTCTTCAGCCTTGCAGGGATTACCCACTCTTCTTGGATCTTCCTCCTTTGACTTCACCTTCACCCGAAGAAGCTTCCACCAAGGACTTACCCACTTTATCAAGGAGTCTTCTTCCTTCACCAAGGGCTTACCCACTCTTGCTCCAAGTCTTCAGCCTTGATCTTCACCAAGGGATGCCTTCCTTTGTTCTTCTTCACCTCTCTTAGCCAAGAGAGAGAACCTTCATCTTCATGATTGAAATGAGAGATAGGGAGGTGGTGGTGAGAGCCTCTCAAGATATACATGTAGGATGAGCTCTCTTACAAATCTCCTACTCACTCTAATGGATGTAGCAAGTGATTAAGATTAGAGAGAGAGGAGGCTATAGGAAGCACTCAACTATATAATAGGAACCTCACATTGAGTTTGCATTGAATGCTCCACCTTGGAATGAAGCCCAAGGGGTCCTATTTATAGCTGGGGATGCCTCTTAGACTTTGAGAACACTTGAGAATGAAAACTAGCCATTTTGTGGCTTGTAACGGATATATTCTCACTTGTTGCAACTCCACAACGGCTAGAAGCACTTTTCTACACTTTTCCGTACAGTGCAATCAGTCAAGTTTCTATAAAGGTAACTCGACCGATAGAGTAAAATACAAAGTCGATATTCAGATCATCAATCGAGTTTGTCCTGGGGAAACTTAACCGACCAATGAAAATTGAATTGGTCAGGTACTCCATCGGTCGAGTTCTGTGAAGTGTAAACTTGACTGATCAAAAGTCATTTTCAAGATCAAATCAAGATTGGTCGAGTTCTGTGTATTGACAACTCGACTGATGAACAACCTGATGTGAATTTTGGAAAATGGCTTTTGAGTACTTAAACATTCAATCTAAGTGCTCCTGATTTTTTCCAAGCTTAATTACAAGTCATACAATCATTACAAGTGATTTACAACATGATTCTAATGGATTTACATCATATTACAAAAACGTGCACTTGTATTGACTTTGACTTGTATTTTCTCCAAGTTGATATGCGCAAGTTAGGGCATTTGGAGAGTGTCTATACCTAATCTAAAATCAATCAAGTAGAGACATTAGACACCAATATGTGGAATGGTTAGTAATAATCAAAACATAGGTTTAGTAAATTTAGACGTGAGTCAACATTGACCTAATTGACCTTGAGTCAACATATAAATATCCAAGCACCACATACTTATAGTATGTATCATAAACACATACAATCCACAAACATACTAGAATTGGTTATGGCCATACTGATGTAATCCTTTGGAGCCACAAAGGATTTTATCCACCTAAGGTCTTTTGTAGCTCATGCAACATCAACCTTTGATCATCCATATTAACCTGCATTTGATCAATGTCATGGTGGGCAACTTCATGGACACTCCTTGGAGTTGGATCTTCAAGTTTCCTCTCTGTGGATGCTCCTTAGAGAAGTTGCATGTTCATGCCAAGTCCTCCAAAACTAAAGCTATTCCTATATAAATTACATGATATATAAAAGGGAGAATCTCGAGTTATATTCGAGGGGAGTTTAAAGGGAATATAATTAATTATACTTTGAAATAAAAGATGAGGATCAACATGCAAGCCAAATACTTATAGAAAAGGCCCATGCAAAACCATTCAAATCAATCCACAACACGTACAACATGCATAAAAGGGGTACTAGTCCATAACCATGCATACATACACTATAGAAACACTTTCTCAAAGGGAAATATTAATGATTTTATAGGTTTATCTATCATATATTGATATATACTAAAATTGTAGTCCTTTTAATGTGACACATTCATCACTAAACAATTTTTGACTCCAACACAAACAATGCAGGGTACACAGGGGTAGAACCCCTATGTGAGAAATATAATTTTTTCATAGTTGACCCATTCCATCAAGTAAATAGGGACAAAGTCTGCATTTTTGATGTTTTGGTGGAGAATCTTAATATGCTTTGCAAGGTCAATCCCTATATTTGTAAATGTTTAGACCCGACTGCTAGAAGCCATTGGGGTTTTTGTAGTTAACACACTCTTGTACAATATAGGTTTTCCTATATAGTTTTTGATGAGAAATATATTACCTTATAAAAAAAACAACAAATCTACAATGTGTGGAATTAGGTCAGATATACACATTAACAATTTTAAGTTTGCATTGCATGCAACCATAAAAAAAAGTATAAAGAAATCTGATCATATCAATATTAATTCAAATATGTCATAGATTGACATGGCTTTGATACCACTATTAGGAACCATGGAGGCGACAAGCACAATAGAAACAATAAAAAAATTTCTCCACATATCCAGCAAGAAGATCTTATCGACAATGATGTATATGGAAAGAGGGTGCGCGAGGTATACCTTTGTCATGGAGCAGGTCCCATGACGTCCTCCTCATGTGGTGGTGGGTGGTGTTCCTCACGTGCATGAATGGTCCTCTTTGACATCCTCTGAACAAATTCACTCAATGCCTACGTATTTACATAGTCCACACAGATGGACTAGAATTACAATCGCTCTCCTTCTCTCTCTCATGGATGATGATGGATAGGGTTCACGTAAAATGTGTGTGTAAAATATGGCCGTCATGCCTCTATAAATAGGAGAGGAAAGGAAGTAGGGTTTTTCAAAAACTTGAAAAATGAAAGGCTGCGGTTGCATTTGAAATGGGACGCCTGTGGTCTATCAAAAAGACACCTAGAATATTTTGGAATCAATTAATTAACCATTAATTATATTAATTGATTAACTATTTTTTTCCTTATTGGAATCTAATCAATCGCTCGAGACTAGAAGATTAACTTTATTTTTTAAATCCAATTATCTAGCTTAAACAGTGTGACCAATTAACTTAGATATTATTACAATTTTATTCTAGTTGATTATTTAAACATTTTAGCCATCAAATTGACTCGGAACATTTCCAATCATGTCCACAATTATACTCCTATTATAATGCATCCTATGCGTGTGACCCTATAAGCCCAAATTATGTTGGCAGTGATATTCATAATCAAATTATGATTCCACAAGTAACGATTGGTATCTAGCAAGACTTCATTGCTACCCAAGTAATTGGAGAAGTTGGAGAACAACTTAACCTAGTATTGTGATTAGTTTTATAGCAAATGTATAATCCCTCTCTATCTAATATCCAAATGGAATCTAACGCATGGAAACACCACCCTCTTAATATTTAATCTTTGTTCCTTGATATAGAGTAGACTATTGAGATTCACATGATCTCAATATCATATATTTATTGAAATGAGCATGGCCATAGATTTCATAGTCTCATTCATCAAGTGGCCAGAATATCACTCCAATGGGAGGGACAAATTCCATCCACGTCACTCACAATAATCCACATGTGTCACAATGCACCTAAGTACTACTTGTAAATCAACCCTTATTCGAGGTCAAGTTGAGTAGCATCAAAATACTTGAAAAACATGCAGTCATTGTAGTGACTTCAAGTCTAATACCACAATCACTACTATCACATTGAGACGTGATTATGACCACCATAATAGGCTTCCATGTATCAAACTTAAAGTGGGTATGTACAGTACAATTGTTCATAACAAGTACCTATGTTTTGATTTGATATCCAATACTATGACTAATGAGACATAGTCATCAATCAACACACATAATATTCTTTATGTATTATCATTGTCCCAATATCTGCAACAATATCTAACTAGGTACTAAGAAAAGAATGCACACTCTTAACATACACATGATCTCATGTTTGGGTCCTCAACCTAAACTCACATGTCATTGAGTCATACATTATTAGGACATTCTTATATTTATTCATTATCCCATATAGAAACAAACACAATAACTAGAATTCCATTTATTAATATTCAAATCAATTACAAGATGTGCCATTAAAATCATCATATGATTGGATCTTAAAGCATATCACCAACACTTACATGCCCAACATCATTTCACACATGAGGTCATTTGGGTGTTCTACAATTTATCATTTTCCATCACTTCAACATCAATGACCAAACACCATACATGGATCTCCCAATAGAACCATTATGATTATGACCACTAAGTTGATGGGTTAAGATATCTTAGGGATGATAAACTCACACATACATCATGATAATTACTACCAACATTTCTTTTTAAAAAGGTTAAATACACATGTGCTGTTAGGGTATAACATCCATATATGTCTTCTTGTCCCTCCAATATTAGGGTTCTCTTAAGTTCAAAATATTTACAAATTTTATTTAGGAAAATCAATTAGTTTGTGTTTGATTACCAAGACATTATTTGAAAACTGTTATGTGGGTTAGGGTAATGGTATAAGACTAGGGTTTTATTTTACACACTTGTTTTTCATTCACATTTGAGGACTAACTTTGAATTAGTCATCAACAATTTAAGCATACACATTGCTTTACACATGCTTTAATAAATGTGTAATTAATTTATTTTCACTTTAGTTTATGTTGATCATATGGAAATATGTATGTTGAAAATGTATATCATTCCTAGTGTGTTCAACCTAGCTTCTATTGTATAGTTATCCTTACCATTTAATTACCAACAAATTGGGATATATGGCATTATTTTTAGATGTTAAGTGTATCTTTTTACCTAACTGAGCACCTTATCTTACTTAAGTCCCTCCTTTAAACATAAGTGGATAGTTTTAAAATTTTAGTTTACTTATCAAGGTAACATTTATGGTGCTATAATTGACAAGACTCCCTCACTAATCCTGATAGGCGGTAACTACCTTTTTTTAGCATTATTAGTAGTTATCCAAGTTTTACTTATTGTAACAATTATTATTTTCTCTTATTCCTTAAGTTATTCCAGCGGTGCTGCTTGGCAATCCCCAATGAAGGGACCCCAGTTCGAATCTGGCTGTGTAACCCTCAGGGTGCAACAAGGCCCCATGTTATTGAGCGCGCCGTGGTGCCCCCATGTATGTGGCTGGTTCTGGGGTTTACCCTTGGCTGGGTGGGTTCCAATAGTGGCTGACCTCGGGAGGGGTTCCTCGTTATAAAAAAAGGAGTATTAGTCTATAACTTATCTAATCATTTAGAGGAGCAACAAGGGTGGTTCTAGGTCTTATATATCTAAAAATTATTCTTTGCATGCACTACTACACACTAGGCCTAGGGTTTCATGTTTGATCATGCTGTTCAAGGGTCTATTCACTAAAGGATTTCTTTACCACTCAAACTTCTAGGTGGTGGTGACTTGGTTAAAAAAACTATCAATAATAATATGAAAATTTCTTTTTCTATACATATAACTTCATGATGAAGATAAATTTAGTGATAAAACCTTTGCCATGAGGATCCAAAATTAGCATCAAAATTGATCAAAGAACCAAGTCAGCCAACTTTCACAATTCTAAATATACAATACCACTTCATTCCACAAAATGATCTAGTCTTGAAACACCTAAAAGGGCATGTGAATGCATCTCTAATACATAAGTACATGAGGGAGAAGGGTTCTTTATCACACGCGGTTAACTTCTATCAAACCTTAATAAGGAACAATAACCACCATTACCCGTGTCACTTTTAATCATTACTTACATTGCATCATCTCAAGATCTAAGGGTCATAATATTATCCAATGTTATAGGGAGAGATTCAATGTTATCCCATTATTAGTTGGCTTACAATAACAATACCTTCACAAGGTAAGATAACCTATATAGTCAAGCTACTCACTTTAACCACCAAATAAACCAAGTTCACTATTAGATATGATAGAGGTGAACTCCTAAGAATACCTACTGAAACTTATATCTTTCCTAAATCAATTCTCATCTCTGAGGCATAAAAAGATCAATGAGGATGGTATTCATCCATTATATAGATGGATTTGGGAAAATCTATGTTGAGATACTCCATATTGAAGGCAATGTATGACTAAACATAATAGAGCTAGTGTAGATATCACTTAGTATCAAGGGAATCGTCACCATTCTACAACTTATGTCAACATTCTATGTTTACCACCCATACATGCTCAATCCTCCCATTGGACATAAACAAGGCATGCTAGAAAAACAAGGAAAGGGTCCATGATGGAATTACGACTAAGCCTAGATATGGATGTTCAAGTCAACCTACATTTGAGTCGTGCACTATTTTCTCCTAAGATGGGAAAATAGATTCTAATTACCAGGAGAGTCAACCCCTATGTAGGGAAATATTATACTCCATAAAGTGTGTAGGGTGAACTAGGGTTCTCAAAACTAAGCATCAACCACAATGGCCTAGGGATTGGAAATCACCAAATTTTTTAGGGTTCAATACCCTATTTGGTATTCCATTACTCAGAGTTAACTACACTAACTACATGTAAAGGTAACCTAAGTAACTAATTATGAAAAAATATAGGACAACTTAAAATAATTAAGTTATCGAGTGCCCACATGCTCTTATACTGTTTTGTAAAGAGTGGGATCTGATAGGGGATCCACTTCTTATTGAATTTAAGAATAAGTCCATCCAATTCCAAATAAGAAGGAAAGGAGAACTTTTATTTAATTCTCAAATGGTATGTATATTTTAGAGCACAAAAGTGGATAAGCAGTGGAAACAAAACTATTACAAAGTTACATGATGATTCATTTACAATTATTCCTCACCATAAAAGGTGGTATAACAAAGTAAAAGGAATACATATAATAAATCTAATCACATGTACGACATATTGTATAGAGAAACTTGGCAATTCCAATCTATCCTTAGGTCCAATACCATGTATAATTTTTTTTTCATCGTCTTCTAGTGTACCTAACCTGGGTGGAAGGGGACATCACCCAAAACATAGGAAATAAGGTATAGGTCAGCAATGCTGAGTATGTACATATAGTAAACACTTTGGGCATTATATTGAGTTAAAAGTGTAAATTGAGATATTCCCACAAGAAGGAGGCTTTTCGGAAGTAGGTAAGTTCAAAATAAATATAACAAGAGAAATGAGGCATATTAAAATATAGATTACAAGCATGAGAATAATAGTGCCTTGCCATAATAGTTATCAACAATCTCAATATAAAAAATAACTTTTACATGCATACCAATGTAGACTAATTATAACTAAAATAGGGTTATAACACCATAGGATCATGGCCTAAAATAAAGGGTGGAAAAACATACCCTGGGTGGAATACACACACCCTAAATATGTATAGTTGTACATAAATAACATTATTCTAGACATTCTACTCCAAGATGTAGCATGCAAAAATAGAGAGGTAAGACTATCAAATTGGTCAATTTCACATGAAAAGGTAATCATAACAGGAGCGGCCCAAAGACCCATCATAACAAATTATTTCAACAATACGCTCGACAGACCCCACCCTCTCGAGAGCAGGATGCCGACCAACATGGATCTGGGAGCCACCCAGCTTTGTCAATGCCTTGCCCCAAAAATAAAAAGGCGGGCACCGAAAAGGAAACAATCCAACCTTTTTGACGAAAGCGACTGCTTGGTAGGTGCTGCCTACTCACCCTTTTCTCCCATACGACAGAATGAGAACCAAGAAAGAGTTCGTCACTTCCTAACTTGCCCAAGAGAAGGTATTCATTAAAGCAATAATCATCGAATGAAACCTATGAGGAAGAAGAATTCTCTTAATAGACAAGAAAGAAATGAAATTACTCCCCCCACAAAATAGCAATATGGATCCACTTCTCATTTTCATCACAAAAATTTAAATGAATCGAGACCAAGAATTTTTTGATGTCCAAAAATTAAGTTTCAAGTAGAATTGATATTGAAGAGATGCCTCATTAAAAGAATTAGGTTTAAATAAAAAAATTTCCAAAAGAAAATAGAGGATGTATACATTATGATCAGCACTAAGAATTCAGTAATACTCCCTAAGCTCAAATTCATGATTTTCACAACCTAATCACAATATTTGTGCATTGGATTAATATATATCCCATTGAATATATTACTAAGAAAATGACCCTACTATATTATGTAAATGTGATATCCAGACCAATGCCATTAAATCTGTCAAATTTTCTAATTTAAAAAATATACTGATATGTATTATTTGGATAAACAAATTATTACTTATGTATTTTACAAGTTAAATCCATTTTTTTATTAAAACAAAAAAAGACCATTATGCCCTTGAATGAAATACGATCATTAAAAGAATATAAAAAAACTATGTTCACATTTTCTTAATGCATCTCGTGGTCAACACGGGACAAAGACTATATAAATACAATTTTACCCTTCTCAGGTGAAGTCGATCGAGCCCAAGCTCCATGGGAAAATCTGGCCTTTCACCCCAAGGATTGATTTCCCTTAGTCCCATGCCATGAATCTCCACTGGAGCTTGAAGATCTAGAGCATGCTCCCCTACCAAACCTCCTCATGAGTGGGAACCCTTCCGACCGACTTTGACTTGCCAAAAAGGATTCATCCATCTTCTGTGCAGGTTCAGTGATCACTAGAAGGTAGAGAAAAACACACCCAGTAAGAGAAATGGAAAACCAGTAAACATGGGTCAAGAGTTCTTGTAGAGGTTCCAACTTACCCTAGCGTCACTCAGAGATGACAGAGGTTCTACTCGACTATAGGGTAATTGTCAAAATTAGTCAATTCATGAAGCACTTAGTATGGAGATGGCTCCATCTATGGGTGGTTAGGGTTAAAAGGATGACTAGGTAGAGGTAACACATAACTACCTAACACCACAAGTTCAAAAAAAGATCCAAAACATCCCAACACATCGAGAAGCATTCACAAAGAGTCAAAAGATCAAAGTGAGGTTGGGGATGATGAGACCTTTCCCTTCCAGAGAGGCACCACATAAATGGGTCAGTGACACTAGACGACCGAGAAAACCAGACCAAATGATAGTGAGATAAGAACATGGTAAGAAAGAGGAAGGGATAGAGAAGGTAACTATACCAAAAATTGCTCCATTGTGGTCTCAATAACTATGGCAACCTCAAGTTGTTGGAGGAGAAGATCAAGTGAGTAGTGGTGGCTTGAGATGCGGTAGACTAAATTGATTCCTAAGGAGACTTTGTATGGATCTATCAGTACTAGAGGATTCAACATACGATGATGAGATCCACTGGGTAGGGGTCTGAGAGATTACCAAGATGAGAGGGTAGTTGGTGACACTAGAAATTTTGTATCTTGGGCTCGAGAGGTAGTGATTTAGGGTTCACTGGATTCAAGAGGGCAATGCAGATTGAGTGGAGAAGAAAGTACGTCAAATGATGGAGTGTAGAGCATTGACTGTGAGATGAAACCACTCATCGAGAAAATAGTCACACATGTAGTCTCACATGTGGAGAAGTTGGGAGTAGGAGACAACTTCCAACACCCGTCTACTCAACCTGATAAAAAGTCGATGTGACAAACACATAGTTTGGAGTTAGATCAAAATCATCGATTAAATGATTTGGAATAAATCAATTAACCTTATTCCTGACCTCCTAAACCATCATTAAGGATGTATTTGATATTTGATTAAGACCAAAATAAGTAGGTTAACCAATTTTTATATGAGGAACATGAACTTGACTTACCTCTATAATTTGAGATTATGTTTGTTATATTGTGCTATTATACACTTATTCACTTAATTAGGGTTGTTAAGCTCATCCTATTGGTCAAAAAGGGTAAAACCTTTTGAGGTATCTCTAATCCTCTCACTCTACAATCATAGGGTCATACTAGGGTATTTAATTGTGAGCAATACTTTAGTTTAGTAATACCATCACCAATTATCCATTATTCAATTATCTGGGTCATTACATCCTAATATTTATTGTCCATGTAATAGTAATGAGCCAGTAGGGTTAAAAGATCCCGACAAGGTCTAATCTATCCTAAAATATAGAATTATGTGCACTAAAAAGGTATTTATCTGGAAATGGGTCGAGAAGAGAGAAAGAAGGAGATTGGATAACAACATAGTCAAGTAGGGACCTAGAAGAACGAGGATCAATCTATATGCATTTGATTGACTATGTTAAAAATCATAAGAATTAATGATTTTGAATAAGATAAGTCACACTTTGTTCTTATCTTTTATTGAATCATGCTTGTGAATGTGAAGCCTTACCAATTCTAGATATAACTAGATTGGTTGAGCTATATAAATATGGGAACTAATGAAAAGATAGTTCTATTGTTTGTTGTATGTTATATGAATAAGAACAAATAGGAATAATTATGTAAAGTTTTTGTTGGTGGGACATTGTGCATTTTATGGTTTGTTATTTGACACTTTAGTTTTTCTTGTGTTCAGAATGCTATGGACGTCATTCAACATTTCAAATACATTTTCTCAAGTAAAAATGTGGTTTGATAGCACCTCAAAAAATTAATAAACGTCAATAAAAAATTGAAGGATCCCGATTGATGACTAGTGTTTTTAGAGCAATTTTGAAATTATGTTGATTATCTATGGTAAAATAGGGGTTATACTATCTATCATGAAAGAAATATCTTATTATAATTTTAAGTTTATTAGAAAAACTGAAAGAGATTGGTGAAATTTTGGTCAATAATTTACACTAGAATGAAAAGTTATGCATATATGTTGTATAAGACATATTATTTAAAATGTTAAATAGAAAAATATTAATACAACTTATAGATAATGTTCCCCATACTACAATACGTCAAATACTCAAATTTTGTTAGTTTTGGGGTTAAAATGATGTATTGGACTTTCCTTTGATTAGCTTAAAAATGAATAGTGTAATTGATGAATTTTAGACTTTGATTTACTCACTACATTTTTATAAGTCTCAACTGTAAGTTCTACCTAGTGAAAGGAAGAAGTTATAAGGTTGAATGGTTTGGATGATTTTGTTATTTGTACTAAAGGGATCATAATTAATAATCTTGGGAAATTTCAACGATTTTTGATAATTTAATGGAAAGAAGGTTGTTCCTAATCTTTGTTTGGACAAGAAGTACTTGGGTTTGCCTAGTTTATAATTTTTTTGGTAATGATGGTTATCATTATATGGATCAAATGAAGAAAGGTGGATTAATAGTCATGAGGAACTTGGAGTTGCTTTAGGATCTATATTCTTTTAACCATCATATCTATGATCTAGTAGGTTATGGGCTACCATGTTCATTGGGAAGATGAGGATGGTGTTAGAGACATAAACTTTAGTCTATATGGAAATATCTCTAAACTTGGAATCCCCTGAACTGAGGAAAGGACATGTAAGCCTCTCAACCTATAAAATATGGAGGAGGCTTTGGTCTTGAGGAGAATAGGTCACTTATTTGACGGGAGAATATCCATTGAATGCCCCTTGGGGGATAACATTTATGGATTATTAATTTCAAGAGATAAGAAAGGCATGAGAAACATTGGGGACCTCATAGTCACTAGTAAGGTCTATGACATCTCAAATTTCAAATTGTGTTAAAACCTCAAACAAGTGGAAATGTGTCGATTAGACTTTTTGACCACATGCATGATCAATAAAAATTTTAGTGACAAGAAAGAGACATCCATGAAATGTGGAGTTTCAACAAAAGAAAACCCCAAGACAATGCACTATTCTTTTTGATGATGTGGGACCACCCCTTAGGAAGAGTTACTTTGGTGACCCCACCCTAGCAGTGCATACCCCAACTTCCTCCAACTATCTACACATCATGGATTACAATGTAAACCTACACAATAGGTTGACCGGATTGACATGACCATTTTTCATTATGAGTAGAAAAATTAGGGATTCTATCCTAATGTCCCTTAATTGGAGAGCCTGTTTGTTTACCACCTGAGCTACTACCTTACCAACCAACACACTGTTATACTCTAACAATAGAAGTGTATGAATGTATTAGGAGAAGCAACAAGTTAGGTAGACCTCTTTGTCCCATTGATCTCAAACATGATATGGAAAAGAAGATAGTTTAATAGTTTTAGGCCAATTGGAATTTGGTTAGATAATGACTAGTCAATGAGTACGCGACAACCTTGATCAATCAAGAAGGCAATTATGTCCTATTTTGAGAAATTTATAAGACTAACATTAAAAATCAAAACAACAATGAGATTTTCCTAAGATGCATGATTTATAAATTTATCCCATACTTTTATATGTTTTGGTTATTAGTTGTTTCAAATAATATGTAAGTAATAAGAACTGAAAATGATCTAAAAGTAATAAATAGTTACTATGCTGTGAGAAAATTGTGAAATTAAATCCTATAGCCTCATGTTTTCTTACAACCAACTAGCAGTGATATGCTTTTGAAAGTATTTATCTAATACCTACACACATGGATACCTAGTAATGATATATGAGTAACTAAATATAGCTAATAATGCAATAAATTCACACAAATGAGATTAACCTATGTAACACTCATAGATTTGAATGATCTAATCTATTAATGTTGTAGAGTTTTGATATTATTTGACCTACATAATATATTTTACTAGAAACATATTTGTGATTCATTAATAGTCATATAAGGCATGGGAAATATTAGTATCAGGTTGTTTGAGTATCATAAAATATGAAATAATGAAACTTTATGGTCAATTTTATAAAGGGTAGACACACCTAATAATATGAGGACTTTGAGATGAGAAATTATGTCAACTTGAATTTTCTCTCTCCTCTATTATACTCTTTCTCTCTCATCAAGTTTCCTTTTAATCAACTTAATTTCAATTCCATACTTAGAATGTGGTTATGCTCTGATTTGGTTAAATCAAGGATTAATATTCATATATGCGAATTGAATTTGAGAATTGTAATAAGAGCCACAATTTAATTTATAGCCATAATGTACATACAATTGGACATTATCACTATAACATTTTGGATAAGTAATATGTAGCATGTTGTAGATATCTCAAATATCTTTCTAATGGGTCAAAAACTATCCCAATCATACTTATAAATCATTGTCTATGATCGATTGAATATATCAAATTTTTTCTTTGATTTAATTGATTTTCAGTCCTTGTTGGGACCAATTGGGTAAGTGTAATCGATATGAGCCCCCTCCTCCTTTTCCACCTCATCCTTTTCTCTCTTTGCTTTTCACAGTCCATCCACACCCTTGGATCCAAGTCCACAATGAACCCCCATTCAGTCCAATGACTGATGACCCTTCCCCTACCTCCATACAAGGGCTAGTGGAGATGGTGCTGCCACCACCTATCACCATCTTAGATTCACCAATACACCATCTTCTTGACCCCTTGGATTGATTGTCTGCCTATTTATTTGTCTCTTGGTTTTCTCCTTCTGTTCCCCATCTTTTATCTTCTTAGAGCGCCCTAGAACCCCTCTCCACTCCCTTCTTCTTTCCCCATGCTTGGGCGGTGCCACCATGCCCCCCCTTTCTTAGGAGATCGAGCCAAACCTACATGGGCCACTAACCCCACCAGGCTTGGGCGAGGACAACGATAGCTTTTGAGGTCCAAACATCGCTCCCGCAACATCGTCTTGCACACTAGTCAAGATGTACCACCACATTCAGTGGAAAACAACACCACACAGGCTATCTGGTCCACTACATGCTGTTGGACAAAGGGGGATTATCTAGAGCTAGTAGATGTGGATCTGAAAGCCAAAATCCCAATTTTGCTTCACCGTTAGGCCACTCAATGGGGCCTTGATCCATTGCCTACAACAACCTGACCACACTTCCCTAGTGTCAGCCCTAATGGGAAACTAATCAACAACTGCTAATGAGTGAACCACTGGTAAGGACCAATCAATAAATGACATGGTAACGCCCCCTCCTCTCCAAAGTTCTTGATGCAAGATTTCAAAAAAATCATCATTTGCTAATCCTTTGGCCAAAAATATCAAACTAATATACCATTTTGACCGTCTCAGAAATATCTACAACCTAGTCATGATTGCATTGCCTGAATCTGCTCCCATTTCCCCTATTTTCTAAATATGTGATTTTCAACCACATTGACCACATATGCATGTTTATGATTAAGCTTGGACCTTTAATGGTATTTTACCCTCTTTCTCATCTAATAAGTAAAATTTGTGCATCTTTGAGCTATATGAGGGTCCTATCAACCTATATCGCTCATGAATGACTCTTAATGTACATATACTGCTAGTTTTTAGGACTAATGATAATTCTTGCCCTAAAGTGCTAACGATGCTTCCTAATGACACCAAATTCTTAATTAACTGTGAAATCAATATTTTATATATCTCCATGACTTAATATTAGTTCCTTATATCATTCTTACAATGGTTGATTCATTTGACACCCAATGCATGCGTATGCCCCTTTTATGTGAATATTTGGTTATACCTTGAACTAATGATGGGCTTGACCTAACCTATGCATCAAATCTATTAGATATCTAAAATTAGTAATCTTGTGGTGTTATGTGACTTAAATGACTATGACCAACCCCTTATGCTTGTTTGAAACCATAGGTCCACTAGTAGTGACCTAGTGTGACACATATTGCTTGATTATATTCCTTGTGCCCCAATATTGATGTACATCTTATTATTATGCCTCATCCTTCTCAAACCAGGGATTGACTTGATATTTGTGACCCCTTTCAATGTGAATGGTTCATCCAAGTCACATGTTGAATCTATAAACTATGTATGCTGGAATGTTGATACAATGATGAAACTAATGAGGCTAGACCTAGATGACCATACAACCATATTTGAGATATGATAATATTTCTTTACCTTGCTAATATAAACCATATTTAGTGATGGTTCTCTTGTCTTGATGACCCTCGACCTTGGTTGCTCCATTGTGAGTCCTTTTGATCTAGATTGTACATAATGACCTAAATCTTGAGATAATCATATAAAATAGTCACCACACCTTTATGATGGATCCTAAATTAGTAAATGATCATCAAATACACTAATAAGAAACTTTGAACCTAACTTGTTAAAAACCCTATAATGGAACTAGCTAGGGTCAATGATGACAACTAATGCATACATGTAATCTTGTTCTTGATCAAGTGTGGCTTCTAGCTAGATGGAAAGGATAATTTAAGTTATGAAATCTTAAAATCAGGTACATTCTTTAATTATTATATGACTGTTGATTTCTTGCTTGAACTGAGATACATATGTGTTGTTTACTTGATCAAATATTGTCATGTAGTATTCTAGTATTGTACTCAATGTTTGTATCATTGTTTTGTAACTTGCACATACATTAGAACTCCATTATATAGTTTTGAAACATGGTTTTCCTCAATGAGTTTAGTCATTGAGGTCCCTCATAAAGAAATAGGGTTTGCTCTTGGTGATGGCCCCAAAGTCTCTCATGTATTAAATGTTTAGCTATTGTTATGCACTCTTCCAATGGGAAGTAGTCAAAGGCCTTATGAATACATGATATTGTTGGTATAACTGGAGGTAAATGACCTAAAAGATAGGTTCTTGTTTTTATAAATACTTAACTTGTTTCTTCTTGTTAATCTAGTTTGCAACTCTTTTCAAATTGTTCAAAGCTTTTATACGTATCTTTTTGCCCTGTACTCAAAACCTCATGTGTTGCCCTGCATTATTTCACATATTTTATAGGTTTAGAGATGGATAGAAAGTTGATGGATTGGTGAGTTATGTCAGGTGTAATTGTTGTAAGATACCTACTGTACATGAGCAGACTTGTAAAATTGTAGTCTTTAATTGTAATCGAAATCTTGTAATAAGACAATGTTGCCTAATAATACTTGTGGAATGTTGTGATTATGATTGGTGCTTTATCTTGTTATTTGTTCATGTATGCTAAGCTGGTACACTTCCACATTTGTGCTATGATAATACCATGCTTGGGACGGACACCTAGGCTCTATCACCATTGACTTTGTATTCATTTGGTGTTAGGATTTGGGAAATAAATAGTTCTGTGACATATGGGATCAGAGCAAGAACAATAACTACAACAAGCATTGCTCACATGGAACACAAACTAACCTCACCTTACATATCAGCCATAGAAACTCAATGAGATTTCCTTTGTGGACTATGTTGACTTAGATCTCTATCTTAGAACCTAGATGTTCTAAAACTAGGTGTAGACTTATGTAATCCTAGAGCATTTCTCTTCTCCTCCTTTTGTTCTATAGTATGGGATGTAGGTTAAGGATGGTGAGAAAAGGGAGATCTTACTACAACCCTAGACATATGTTCATGATATGTAATTAGGGTAGCTACATAGGTGTACACCATGTTCTTGCTAGTTCTCTAGCTGTGATGGTACTGATGTAAGGAGTGGGATCCCATAGGGGAACCACTCCCTACTAAAAATTTGAACAATAGAACCTCCACTCCAAACACACCTAAAAGATATGTTGGTGTGGGTGTAAAATTTTCAAATCTTATTTATGGTATACAAAACAACCAAAGTGTAGCACTGGAATAAAAACATTGACTATATTCAATTTCTCATAAGGTTACAAAAGAACATCTTAAACTAATGTAAAGGTACATCATAAGGATCCATGCAGAGGGAAATCTAAACCACATCAAGATTGTCTCCAAGATTTAACTCCTTAAGCTAGGTCCATAACTTTATGCCATGTCCTCCGTATCCTTCACCTAGGGTTGGAAGCATACCCCAACAAGAAGAGAAAAATAGATGACATCAACAAAGGCTGGTATGTGCATACTAAAAAGAAAATTTGAGAAATATAATAACCAAAGGACATCAAGTATAAATGCTTCCCATGCAAGAGATAAGAACTACTCACAAGGGCATATAAGAGAAGAATCATCATCACATGATAAGATAAGATACTTGCCATAAATAAAACAAGGTTGTTCCACATAAGCACATATCAAGAATTTGGGCACATAACCCATCATCATCATCATTATCATCATAAATGCATGTGAGATAAGACTAGCCCTAGAAAAATATAAATAACAACGGCGACCAAGCCTCATAAACTTGAAACCTGATAGAGAATGGTATACTGCCAAACTCCCAAATATATAAAACATGGGCCAAGAATCATACATATTTCCCAGGTATGGGGTAACCTCTCCATTCCAAAAGAGCAGGAAATTACACATCTGCTTGGCAGGAAATTACACATCTATCATAAATAAAATCCAATGCAATTACACTACTCTAGTGCTACTGAATCACATAGCATGTAAAATGTAGTGGCAAGTAAAAAGTATAGTCAGATTATACACTATTGCCATCACACAATGGACAACACATACATCCACATGCAAGTGGGAACAAGATATCACATATCACCAAATAATCATCCAACTCAAAGTGGGCACATATAATCAAAAGTACAACATGCACCAAGGCACAAGATAAGAGTCAAGAGAATATCCAAGATTACCACAAACAATATAGTTCACAAGAACCATGATATCAAAAGATAAGAGCAATGTGTATAGGCTATTGTCCATATGACCAAGAGAAAGAAAACACAGGTGAATTGCTCAACATAGACTAATAAGGAATGCAAACATACCTTAAACCAGGGTCCTAGAAACTCTCTTCACCAAAATAGTTGTTTCCAAGATAAACCTTGCCTAAATACAAGTTGCTCACATGTATTAGGGTTTGAGATTCATATATATGTAATGTAACCCTAATTCTAGACCTTTCTAAAAAACATCGGATCTTGGACTCTAAACCTGAATCAATCGACTTATTAGATTTTTTTGATTAAGAAAATATATTTATTTACTAAATTTGGAGTTCATATGGATTAGTTACCAGTTTAAGGGCTTTTTATATTAATTAGTTAGATCCTTAAAATCCATCATGGAAAACATGGAAATCAGACTTGGAAACTAATTTTATTAGAAAGAACACATTTTTTCAATTCCAAAACATATTTTATTTTAATTTTTGGACAAAAAAAATTAAAATATATGAATGTTAGAAAATCGGCCAATCACAAAATTAGAAAAAGCCAAATCAGTAGGGAATTTGCGAGAGAGGAAGAGAGGTCAGATGGGCAAGAGAAACTTATCCGAGAGTTTGGGGAAATACTTCGTTCATCATTCGTTCATGAAAACAACTAACCGATCATGAAGAACAAGTGCCAAAGTTGTTTACCTGAGGTCCAATTACATTCTAAAAATAAACATGACGCCGGGGAGAAGTGCCGCAAACTTAAACCAAGAACCATGTTCGGATTTTGGGTGAAATGACGATGCAAGGAAAAATCAAAGCAGGACCAACAGAAGCCACACACTCAAGAAAGGATGAAATTGGGATTATAGGAGGTTCACAAAACAACTGAGGAAGATCGGGATAGAGGTATTTATAAGTGGGGGATGTGTGAGAAGTTGTTTCAAAAGACTTGAAGAAAAAGTTTAGGCATTTCTCGAATTATCTACGTTAGGCTATGAATATGATATGGATAGATGAGGAATTAAATTTTCAATCCAATGCAAGTATTTTGTGAAATTTCATTAAGAAACGAGGAACTTATGCCCAAAATACCAGACCTTGGTCTGTAGTTAATCTTTATGCGGGCTGGTTTTCCTGATCCGAATTTGGTAAAATGTTGATTAAATTATTTTCCTTTTTTCTTTCTCTTCAATTGAAGGTACAAACAAGGTCCAAATTAAATGAAATTTGATACCTAGCCTAATTAGGACATGTAGAATCTAATTTTGACATTAGTTTTCCCTTTTGGAGACTTTTGCTATTTTATTTAATTCTTTTAAAGTAAATCACATTTTCTCCTCCTAATACATTAGAGACGTCTATAATTATCTAAAATTTAAGAAAATTCACCCACAACTCGTATTTAATGTGTTGGATATGAATTTACCATCAATTTCACTTGTTGGAGTTGTTTGTACAATTACTTAATATTTTCAAGGTTCTACACACTTTCTCTCTCCTGATTTCACCTTTTAAGCAAACTTTCTCCAAATTGGATGAAAATTCACCCAAAGGCTATATTTATTATGTAGATTACGAATCCAAGATTAATTTCCACTTTTGGAGTCATTTAATATTTTATTTTATATTATGGGTAAAACTTAGATCTTCTCTCTCCAAAAAGAATTAAATTAATTATTATTATGTGAAAAATGTGAAACTTGACTCCCAAGGCAATTGGGAGACAAAGAACATAATTTTTAACTTAGATTTCACTTTTGGGGTTTCCATTAATGAGTTATGACAAAATTAATATTTTTGGCCATTATTATCACATTATTTCATTATTATCACTCTTGTGAAAAACCACTAGAGGGGGGGTGAATAGGGTTTTATGATTATTTTAAAGTAATTCAACTCAAACAACCACAATTGAAATAATAAGAAGGAGATAAGGTGTTTAGAGTGATTCCAACCTTAGCAAATACTAAGGCAGTCAATCCACTACCTGGTTGCTTGCCCAACTGGGATTTTGAAAGTATTAAATTTTATTACCTCTCAAGGAATTTACATAAAATTACAATACTTTCTACACCCTTTGGACAACCTTCACCTTGAAGTAGTTGCACCAACTTTGAAGCAGCCTTCTTGAAGTAACTTCAAGCTCCCCCTTGAAGTAGCCTTCCTCTTGAAGTAGCTTCCCGTTGCAACAACCTTCTAGAAGTAGTCCAAAGATCTCCTTCTTCACCAAGAAGATCAAACCCTCTCCAATCCGCAGCCGCCAACCCTAGGAGTAGCAAGGAGAGTACAAACAATAAGAGAGAACAAGAAAGGAAATGGAAATTATAATTACCACTTTGAAGCACAAGGCTTGATTTGCCTATATCAAGCGTATAGATCTCCTAACCAATGAATATTGAAGTGTAGGTTTAGTGGATAGGAGATGCTAGCCTATAGGACACGAATTTAGAGCAAGGGAATGAGTAACCAATGCTAGTGTTGCTCAATTGCTCAAAACAGATTGCCAATTGCATGTGTAAGCTCAAGTATAACACAAGTGTATATGAGTAAGTTTAGGTGTCCTAAGGCATGTCCTATTTATAGGAATGACCTACAAGTGCTTAAGGACGTTCTAGACACTTTCTAGGGGGTTCTAAGTGCTTAACTAGCCGTTAGGTACACTTTAGTTGCTTTAGCAATGGCTAATAATTAATTCTGAAAGTTGCAGACAGAACACATCTCGGTCGAAGAATTGTCGACCGAGAGTCCTTCTCGGTCGAGGACTTGTCGACCGATAGACTGTCTGGAGCAAGTGTATACAACATTCATCTCCAACTACCAACTACCTTGTCTGCTGTGTCTAACGGCTACTTGGGTCTTTCTCAGTCGAGGAATTTGTCGACTGAGAGTGTCTCGGTCGAGGAGTTTGTCGACCGAGATTAGCCCTATTTCAATGTTTTAAACTAAGTTTCAAGTGTATGTATGAGTGTGCATTTGTGACACTATTTTAGGGGATGGTCTATCTAAGTGTTGTGATTGACTAGGGAAGATCTAACGCTTGATTTACATGATGTCTAAGTACTTGTACATTATATATTTGTACAAGTTTTTACATTTGATTACAATCATGTCTTAAAGCAATTTTGAGCGTATAGATCTTCCAAGTTGTGTCATCCACCTAATTCCTGCAACACTCAAGTAGCACATTAGTTTCACAAGAATGAAATGTTTGTCATCATCAAAACAAAGAGATTATAATAATGTCCAATTTAGCCAACAATCTCCCCCTTTTTGAATATGACAAACATTTCCTAAATATAAAATAAGGAAATATAAATCATATGAGTTTCATACCTGAAATTTACCTTTTGTAGCCATTCTTGTTTTGCAAGTGAATGATGGTAATTTTATGTTTTTGATTTTATATTATTTCTCCCCCTTTGTTATTTCAAAAAGATATCCAAGATAATAATTTAGTATGACGTTTTATTTTTCTCGCTTAATTTTATTCTTTGCTCCCCCTTAAAGAGATATTCAATTAAAATCAAGGGATTAATGCACACCAATTTTGCCACAATTAAATTCTTAATCATTTGCAAAAATTTATATCCTTTGTGATTCATTGCATATATTACTCCCCTAGGGATTTAATAATGTAATCATTTGAGCATTATTTGAGCATATATTGTAATAATGTAGAGCATGTAATATAATCATTGTCTAGTATATTTGAGCAATTTTAAGGTCATAACTAGTTTTTAAGATTTGATTTTGAACTTTTATCAAAAGCACATTTTGAAAAATGATACTAAGATCAAGTACAATAAAATGATGTTCAAATAAGTATTTTGTCAAGCTTATTTTAGGTCGACCTTGACTACGACCATAGCGCCCCTGGTCAAACTTGATTTCAACCAAGAGGCAATTTCTGTAGATTTCCAATTAGAACACATATTTCTGTAGATTTTGAATTTAAAATGCATTTTTGCCATGAAGTTTTACTGTTTATGCAAAATGGCATCTTCTCATGAGCTGAATCACAATGATAAAAAACACTATCCATTCATGGTTTGTATATATGGGTCAAAGATTATTGTAGACAAACTAATGAAAACATAATGATTATGGCACAATAATTAGGATAGAACAGTAGAAGTATATCCACAATACAATGATCAAGATGGAAGCATGTAACTTCATGAAATACAATGATTATGACCATTACATTTTAATACACATGGTTCCTACATAGATAGACCAAGAAATACTTAGGATAAACCATGTGGACTATGATAAAACAATAATTTCCTTGATTATACCAATCATGATGCATAATTTTCAATTTCAAACTATGTAAACCAAAATAATCTCATTCATGATTCATGGATTTTCAATTTTAAGACAAATCATGAACATGCTTAATAAACTTTTTCAATCAATGAATAAGGTTTGTTCAAAAATCAGTCTTCATATAATACTTTTGCAATATGTTTAAGGATTTCATATTCATAATGTTATATCTTAAATCATGATGCAAAAATATCAATATGTCTTGTTTCAAAGATGGTCTCCAAGATTGATTTTGCATATTAAATCAAGCATTAATAACAAATTGATAGAAAACTAAATTAATTGAAAATAGGTTTAGCAGAACTTGATTCGGTCGAACTGTTTGTCGACCGAATTTATCTCGGTCGACTATTTCTCGACCGATAATGTTGCTGTTTGTACAGGTTTTATCAGATTTATTGCAAACTTGAAAACAGTAACCTGCTCGGTCGACTATTTCTTGACCGATAATGTTCTCGGTCGAAAAGTTTCTCGACTGAGAATGTTTCTGTACTATTTCAGAACTATTTTCAGTAATTGTTTCCAAGTAAAACAAGAATATGAAATTTAAAGCTCAATTTAGTTGAGATATTTAAATATCAAAGCATCATTTAGGTTAAATCTCAACTAATCATATACATTTTGAGAATCCAAACTAAAACAAGTAGTTTAAGATGTATATTTGGAAACTTGGTATCCGATTATGTTAAGTTGAGATAGACATAGAGATATACAACTTAGAGTCTTTGGTCATATCTCAACTTAATTTTATCCATTTAGTTTGGGGGTTTTGGAACCCATACTAACTCAACATCCTTTTTCTTGTAGGGACATGAGAAAGAGTAATGTCCAAGACACAAACAATAATGACAACATATGGAATCAACCTCATATCTCTTTCTATGATTTTGTTCTAGGTTGTTCTTGGGTACATATGTATGTTTGCCTTTAGGTACATACATAGATTGATTTTCTAGTGATTGTGTCTTTCTCCAACTAGGTTTTTGATAAGATTTTCCTTTAGGATTATAACCTAATCCTCTCCTTCCAATTTGATGATAAGAATTATTTAAATTTTTATCAAGAGTATCATTGTTATTCAAACTACTAATCTTTTTTTGCAACTTGACAATCTCATCCATTCTCTTATTGATGTGTAGCTTTTCTTGATCTAGATTAGATAATAAGGAATCTCTTTCTTTCACAATAGTATCATAATCTAGATGTGTACACAAAACAGGTTGTTTTTGAAGATCATTTAACTTTGCAAGTAATCCAACCTTTTCTTGAGATAGAAGATCGTAATTTGTTTCTAGAGTAAAAATCTTCACACTACAATCACTTAGAGATGATTTCAAAGTATGATTTTCAGAAATAATGCTATCTTTTTCTAATCCAAGATCATTTAATTTAGCATACAAATCTTCATTTTCAGATGTGACAGCAAGAAGTTTAGCATGTAACTCATCATTTGCTTTATTAGACTTCTTTAATTTCTTCTTGCACTCAATATACTTATTATGTGTTTCTTCAAGACTAGCAATTAGCTATTCTTTTGATAAATCAAGAAGGCTTACCTCTGCTTCTTCTTCTTCATTGGTTGTAGCAATGAGGCAATTTTTGTGCACCTCTTCCTTCTTTTCTCTCCATGGACAAATAAGTGTTGTGTGGCTTTTTCCTAAGCACCAACTGCAACTTGTTGAAGATTGGTCCATACTTTTCTTTTGCTTGCAGTTGTAGACACCACCACCCTTCATTCTTCAAGACTCGATTAGAGATCCTTGAAGCCTGCTCTGATACCAATTGAAAAACCACTAGAGGGGGGGGGTGAATAGGGTTTTATGATTATTTTAAAGTAATTTAACTCAAACAACCACAATTGAAATAATAAGAAGGAGACAAGGTGTTTAGAGTGGTTCCAACCTTAGCAAATACTAAGGCAGTCAATCCACTACCCGGTTGCTTACCCAACCGGGATTTTGAAAGTATTAAATTTTATTACCTCTCAAGGAATTTACATAAAATTACAATACTTTCTACACACTTTGGACAACCTTCACCTTGAAGTAGTTGCACCAACTTTGAAGCAGCCTTCTTGAAGTAACTTCAAGCTCCCCCTTGAAGTAGCCTTCCTCTTGAAGTAGCTTCCCGTTGCAACAACCTTCTAGAAGTAGTCCAAAGATCTCCTTCTTCACCAAGAAGATCAAACCCTCTCCAATCCGCAGCCGCCAACCCTAGGAGTAGCAAGGAGAGTACAAACAATAAGAGAGAACAAGAAAGGAAATGGAAATTATAATTACCACTTTGAAGCACAAGGCTTGATTTGCCTATATCAAGCGTATAGATCTCCTAACCAATGAATATTGAAGTGTAGGTTTAGTGGATAGGAGATGCTAGCCTATAGGACACGAATTTAGAGCAAGGGAATGAGTAACCAATGCTAGTGTTGCTCAATTGCTCAAAACAGATTGCCAATTGCATGTGTAAGCTCAAGTATAACACAAGTGTATATGAGTAAGTTTAGGTGTCCTAAGGCATGTCCTATTTATAGGAATGACCTACAAGTGCTTAAGGACGTTCTAGACACTTTCTAGGGGGTTCTAAGTGCTTAACTAGCCGTTAGGTACACTTTAGTTGCTTTAGCAATGGCTAATAATTAATTCTGAAAGTTGCAGACAGAACACATCTCGGTCGAAGAATTGTCGACCGAGAGTCCTTCTCGGTCGAGGACTTGTCGACCGATAGACTGTCTGGAGCAAGTGTATACAACATTCATCTCCAACTACCAACTACCTTGTCTGCTGTGTCTAACGGCTACTTGGGTCTTTCTCAGTCGAGGAATTTGTCGACCAAGAGTGTCTCGGTCGAGGAGTTTGTCGAACGAGATTAACCCTGTTTCAATGTTTTAAACTAAGTTTCAAGTGTATGTATGAGTGTGCATTTGTGACACTATTTTAGGGGATGATCTATCTAAGTGTTGTGATTGGCTAGGGAAGATCTAACACTTGATTTACATGATGTCTAAGTACTTGTACATTATATATTTGTACAAGTTTTTACATTTGATTACAATCATGTCTTAAAGCAATTTTGAGTGTATAGATCTTCCAAGTTGTGTCATCCACCTAATTCCTGCAACACTCAAGTAGCACGTTAGTTTCACAAGAATGAAATGTTTGTCATCATCAAAACAAAGAGATTATAATAATGTCCAATTTAGCCAACATCTTGCTCATTCAATTATGTTCCATATCTTAATATTATCACCAAAAGAATTATGTGTGACTATTTGCATGGAATTTCATATAATTCTATATTATCTCATGTGACATATGTTATGTGTCTATTATTAATTTAGTACTAATGTGAGAACATTAGGTTACATTTGGGTGATTTACGCATGCATTAGCTTATTAGGGTTATACTAAACATCTTCTAGATCTATCCTCAACCTTGTTTGGCTAAGTCCAAAAGGTCAAACTTCTAGGGTAGGGTTCAAGATCTAGTATGTTACCACACTCAACCCCTTAAAAGGATTTTGTCCTCGAAATCTATAGATCCAAACATCAACAACCAACTACTCTCCACCCCTTAAAAGGTTTAACCTAACAAGTCAAACTAAACAACATTTAGGGTTAATCACATATCATTTAGTTGTGAAAGGTTTGGAAATTTATGTTTCTCATGTATCCAACTAATAGTCACACCATCTAAGGTTGAGTTTTAGGTCCTTGTGTCTCTAACCTAACAACCCTACATAAACATCCAAAAGTCATAGGGTAGGTCAACTACACCTTTATATCAATCCTAGTCACAACTCCAAAGTCAAAACAAGGGTTAGCACTAGGTTTAGGGTTTCATTACCAAAAGAACCTCACTTTATTGTGACTTAGTTTAGGTAAACTTCGATGAAATCCAAAAAACTTTGTACATATAGTAGTATAATTGAAAATATTTTTTTCTTCAAAAAATCATGCGATATGAAACAAAGATGAGCTCAAAATCAATGTGGATACCAAGTTACAATATATCCATAACAAGATCTTCTTATCCTACCACCAACTCATAACCTAATAGCATCCTCAAGTCAAACCTCATAGCATCAAGAGACACAAATCATACTCAATCTACATGGTAGGGTAAGATCATCTAAAACCTTATCTCAAAAGGGTGCACCTAGGCCATTTGAGGGAAATCATCTCATCGAAAGGGTGACTATGCATGGAAAAGGTTCTAACTAGGGAGACAAAATTGAAATAATCAAATTTCGACTACCATAGGCTTTGATACCACACTGTAAGGAGTGGGATCCCAGAGGGGAACCACTCCCTACTAAAATTTGAACAAAAATTTGAACAGTAGAACCTCCAGTCCAAACACACATAAATGATATGTTGGAGTGGGTGTAAAATTATCTTATTTATGGTATACAAAACAACCAAAGTGTAGCAGTGGAATAAAAATATTGACTATATTCAATTTCTCATAAGGTTACAAAAGAACATCTGAAACTACACGTAAAGGTACATCATAAGGATTCATGTAGAGGGAAATCAAAGCCACATTAAGATTGTCTCCAAGCTTTAATTCCTTAAGCTAGGTCCATTACTTTATGCCATGTCCACCACATACTTCACCTAGGGCTGGAAGCATACCATAGCAAGAAGAGAAAAATAGATAACATCAACAAAGGCTGGTATGCGCATACTAAAAAGAAAACTTGAGAAAGATAATAACCAATGTACATAAAGTATAAATGCTTCCCATGTAAGAGATAAGGACTACCCACAAGGTTATAAAAGACAAGAATCATCATCACATGATAAAATAAGATACTTTCCATAAATAAAACAACACGGTTGTGCCAGATAAGCACATATCATGAATTTGGGAACATAACCGATCATCATCATTATCATCCTACATGCAAGTGAGATAAGCATAGCCCTAGAACAATATAAATAACAATGATGTCCAAGCCTCATAAACTTGAAACCTGATAGAGAATGGTATACTACCAAACTCCCAAATATATAAAACATGGGCCAAGAATCATACATCTTGCCCGGGTATGGGGTAACCTATCCATCCCAAAAGAGTAGGAAATTACACATCTGCTCGGCAGGAAATTACACATCTGCCATAAACAAATCCAATGCAATTACACTACTCTGGTGCTACTGAATCGCATAGCATGTAAAATGTAGAGGCAAGTAAAAAGTATAGTCATATTATACACTATTGCCATCACACAATGGACAACACATACATCCACATGCAAGTGGGAACAAGATATCACATATCACCAAATAATCATCCACCTCAAAGTGGGCACATATAATCAAAAGTCCAACATGCACCAAGGCATAAGATAAGAGTCAAGAGAATATCCAAGATTACCACAAACAAGATAGTTCACAAGAACCATGATATCAAAAGATAAGAGCAATGTGTATAGGATATTTTCCATAGGACTAAAAGAAAGAAAACATAGGTAAATTGATCAACATAGAATAATAGGGGATGAAAACATACCTTCAACCATGGTCCTAGAAACTCTCTTCACCAAACTAGTTGTTTCCAAGATCAACCTTGCCTAATACAAATTGTTCACATGTATTTGGGTTTGAGATTCATATATATGTAATGTAACCCTAATTCTAGACCTTTCTACAAAACATAGGATCTTGGACTCCAAATCTGAACCAATCAACTTATTAGGTTTTTTTATTAAGAAAATATATTTATTTACTAAATTTGGAATTCATATGGATTATTTACCAATTTTAGGGCCTTTTATATTAATTAATTAGATCCTTAAAAATCTATCATGGAAAACATGGAAATCAGGCTTTGAAACTAATTTTATTATAAATAAATCATTTTTTGATTCCAAAACATATTTTATTTTAATTTTTGGACAAGCGAATTAAAAGATATGAATGTTAGAAAATCGATTAATCACAAAATTAGAAAAAGCCAAATAAGTAGGGAATTTGTGAGAGAGGAAGAGAGGTCAGATAGGCAATGAGAAACTTATCTGAGAGTTTGTGGAAAAACTTCATTCATATTTCATTTGTGAAACTAACTAACCAATCATGAAGAAGAAGTGCCAGAGTTGTTTACCTGAGGTCCAATTACATTCTTAAAATAAACATGACGTCAGGGAGTAGTGCCACAAACTTAAACCAAGAACGATGTTCAGCTTTTGGGTGAAATGACGATGCAAGGTGAAATCAAAGCATGACCACCATAAGCCACACACTCAAGAAATGATGATATTGGGATTATAGGAGGTTCACAAAACAACCGAGGAAGACCGGGGTAGAGGTATTTATAAGTGGGGGTGTGTGAGAAGTTGTTTCATAAGACTTGAAGAAAAAGTTTAGGCATTTCTCGAATTCTCTATGTTATGCTACAAATATGGTATGGATAGATGTGGAATTAAATTTAAAATCCAATACAAGTTACTTCATGAAATTTTGTTAAGCAACGAGGAAGTTATGCCCAAAATACCGGACATTGGTCCGCTATTACTCTTTATGCGGGCCGGTGTTTCCTAATCCAAATTTTGTAAAGTGTTGATTAAATTATTTTCCTTTTTCTTTCTATTCAATTGAAGGTACAAACAAGGTCCAAATTAAATAAAATTTGATACCTAGACTAATTAGGACATGTAGAATCTAATTTTGACATTAGTTTTCCCTTTTGGAGACTTTTGCTATTTTATTTAATTCTTTTAAAGTAAATCACATTTTCTATTTCCTAATACATTAGAGACGTCTAAAATTATCCAAAATTGATGAAACTTCACCCACAAGTCATATTTAATGTGTTGGATACGATTTTATCATAAATTTCACATGTTGGAGTTGTTTGTATAATTATTTAATATTTTGAAAGTTTTGCACACTTTCTCTCTCCTAATTTTACCTTTTAAGCAAACTTTCTCCAAATTGGATGAAAATTCACCCAAAGGCTATATTTACTATGTAGATTAAGAATCCAAGATTATTTTACACTTTTGGAGTCATTTGTTATTTAATTTGATATTTTGGTAAAACTTAGATCTTCTCTCTCTAAAAAGAATAAAATTAATTGTTATTATGTGAAAAATGTGAAACTTGACTCCCAAGGCAATTGGGACCCAAGGAACACTTTTTAACTTAGATTTCACTTTTGGGGTTTCCATTAATGAGTTATGACAAAATTAATATTTGTGGCCATTATTATCACATTATTCTATTATTATAACTCTTGCTCATTCAATTATGTTCCATATCTTAATATTATCACCAAAAGAATTATGTGTGATTATTTGCACAGAATTTCATTTAATTCATTATTATCTCACGTGACATATTTTATATGTCTATTATTAATTTAAGACTAATGTGAGAACATTAGGGTGATTTATGCATGCATTAGCTTTTATGGTTATACTAAACATCTTCTAGATCTATCCTCAACCTTGTTTGGCTAAGTCGAAGAGGTCAAACTTCTAGGGTAGGGTTCAAGATCTGGTATGTTACAACTGGACTTCCTAATGAGTTTGGCAACTCATTTTGGTTTTATTCAAATGAAGTATGGTGGTTTCCATTTTCTATTTCCAACATTGGAGAAAACCTAATTCAAA
This sequence comes from Alisma plantago-aquatica, assembly GCA_963693085.1. Lineage (NCBI taxonomy): Eukaryota > Viridiplantae > Streptophyta > Magnoliopsida > Alismatales > Alismataceae > Alisma > Alisma plantago-aquatica. The sequence continues at coordinate 355,419,504 of OY856411.1, read as the reverse complement.
TATTCCTATATATGTACATATGAAAGATGTTCCCATACACATAAAGACAATATAACCTAAGAGAAAGAGATGAAACAACAATCTAGATGAGAGTGTTTAGATGCTAGTTGTAGTTTCTAGAGCTATCTAGAGCCATGATAAATGTTAGGCTAGTAGTATCCTAGATGACCTAAGTTGATATTGATGATGGTTATGACGATGATGATGACAATGACAATGATGATGATGATGGATGATGATGATGGTTTCAATGTTGGTGTTGATGTTGATGTTATGAGCTGTTTCAAGTTGACTCACGTTGATCTTAGAGTAGTCAAGTATGTTTGGATGATATGAGATGAGTTTGACTATGCAACCCTAGCTAAATCTAGCACCTTGTATGGTACATGTCACTTGTTTGACCAGATAAACATGGATAGTGGGTTAGCATGCTTGCTTGTGCCTAGTATTGTACATGCTGAGATATGGTACATGAGATATTATTCATGACTAAAATAGGCCTCAACCTCTTTACAAAGAAGGAACTCTAGAATGGGACATAAAAAAGGGTGAACTCTTGATATGGGTCAACCTGACATAGGAGAATGTTCGAGTGCCTAACCTCCAACCCATATGCAATGCTGAAATATATGAGTTGAGTCACCTAGTGTGTGGTTTCCTTGATAATGTTGGACACTATATTTCACATGAAAAACCTAACTCTAGAAAATGTGGCTACTGGCCATATTTGTAACATCCCTAACCTGGTTTATTCCATAACCTAAAAGTTTTCTTAATTAAGTTATTCATAAACTTGTTTTAATATTTTAAAAAGTAATTAAGACTCTCCTTGAGTTTAATTTTCAAGTTTGAGCTTATTTGCAATCTGTTTGTGCGTTATATGGTAGTTTGGGTGCAAATTGCAATTTACCCACAATGAGGGTTTATATTGCAATATGTCACATTTGGAACATGCTTCAAGTTTTATAGCAAAATAAGAGAGAGAATGATGCTAAGGAGTGGCTTGTGGAAAGCTTAAGCTCCAAGTTGGAGCTTGTTTGGATAATGCTTGTGCCTTGTGTACCAATTTTGGTGCAATTTGCAATTTACCCAAAATGTAGGGTTGATATGCAAATTACCACCTCTAGAATGTACCTACTCTATCTTAGCCTCATATAGAGGAGAGAGAAATAAGGAGACACCATGTTTGAATCATATTTGGGTGGTAGCATTCTTGGTGATGAAAAGACCAAGAAGAGTTGTGTATTTGAAACCCTAATTGAGTTGTATTGGGTTTTATCAAGTTGAAGAGCTTATATGGGAGTGACTATCGGCCAAGGAGCCATAGAGAAGGTCCCGTATTGTTTTTTCAACTCTTGGCCTTTGGCATGATGGGTTAAGCACCTGAAGGAGGTGATGGATATCGGTTTACAACTTTCCTTAGAAAAAGTGTATCGGTTTGTGAATAAAGTGATGTTGAGTTGAAATATCTTGCTCAACAAGATAACTAATGGCCGAAATCTTATCCCTAGATTATCCTCAAGAGTTTTTCATGTCAAGATAAATATGTGTGCATGGACACATGTCAACAATGCATGGACACGTGGCACCTAGTAGTATGAGGTGATGACACCTCCTATACACACTCTCTCATGAACCTCAATTATAAATACCACTCCTTTCACCTACTAGTGAATTTTTCAAACCTTATCACTCCATTTCTCTTATATATCGTGAATAGTAGTAAGGAGAAAGGAGGAGCTCGAGCCATTAAGCTTAAGGTGAAGCCATGGTCATCTTCAGCCTTGGTTGAAGCATGAATCTCGGGTTGTGATTCTTTCTTTCTTTTATTCTTCACCAAACTCTTATCTATGGTGATTCTTTGCATATAGAGGAGTTGTGAACAAGTCTTGGATCAGTGATAAGTTCATATTCAACCTTGGGAATGTGAAGCTTTGGATCTTGGAGCTTTGAAGTTGTTCTTGAGCCGGGTTATATAACTTGAACCCAAACATGTTATTATTCACCATCAATCTTGCCATACTTGATGATCTACTTGAAATTTTGAGTTTTCTTGAATAATTGATGAATCCATGAGTTCTATTAGTGACATAGGACTATTATACATGAACTAGAATAGTGAGGAATGAAGTTTAGAGCTTGATGATGATGACATCATCATGGCACAAACTGATATCGGGTAGAAGCACCTCTAACACGATATGATGGTGAAACCCAATATGATGATATGAAACCTAATATACCTTGGAACCCCACACCCCTATCAATTTGTACACTTGGTTTGGTTGAGAGTAACTAGTTGTCTAGGCTGTCATTAACACATGGTGAATGGTAGGCCGACACCATGAAGGTTTGAAGAGTTATGAGCATAAGGGTCTAACCCGACATGCCAAAACCCTAATTTTGAGCAACCCGATATGAGTAACACACACATACACCTCATGCACGATATGGTGATGAAGGATACACCTCATGCACGATATGGTGATCAAGGATACACCTCATGCACGATATGGTGATCAAGGATACACCTCATGCACGATATGGTGATCACAGATACACCTCATGCACGATATGGTGATCCAGGATACACCTCATGCACCTCTTGGGTGATATGAAAGTACACATACACCTCTTAGATGATATGGAAGCACACATACACCTCTTGGGCAATATGAAAGAACACATACACCTCTTGGGTGATATGGTAAGCATACATACACCTCTTGTGTGATATGATAAGCATACATACACCTCTTGCCCGATATGGTAAGCATACACACACCTCTTGCCCGATATGGAAGCAAGCACACACCTTTTAGGCGATATGGAAGCAAGCACACACCTCATGCCCAATATAGTGGAAGCATCTCAGTCTTATATACTTGATTAAGTAACACATGAAGTGTGTTATGTCAAATGATATATTAATATGTATAAAGTTCAATGCATTTTGATTATGTAGGCCAATGTACCTTGAGAAAAGGATTGAGCCAACTTAATAAAGTATGATGTAATCATTATCCTAGTAAGGATGAGAGATAAACTCACACTTTGTGTGATAATAATTCAATGGGCATATAATGATACTCCTATATGTGTAGAGCTATGCATTAGGGTTTTGGTTTTCTTGATAATATGAATTAGGGTTTTGATTCTTGATAATATGAACTTGAAACCCTAATCAACTAAAGAGGGAAACCCTAACCCTAATCGGTGAAAAGGGAAGCCCTAACCCTAATAATGGGAAGGTTGTATTTCTCTTGTATTGCATGGTGATGATATGTACTTGATATTGCTTTTATCATGAAATACTAACCATGCAGGTATCATGAGATGATGAGCATATCTAGGTATGAGCTATGATGTTTCATATGATACAGATTAAATGGGCCTTGTGAGCCATGTGGAATACTTTTGCAATAAGTATAATATATACCTGGTCTGAGGACCTAGAGGTAATAGTTACATGATAAGAGGTAACAATGTTCAGTGATGAACTAAGGATTTGAATACCTAGATCTAGCAATCATGATGATGGTAATGTTAAGGGATGAGAATTCCTAGTAATGTGATAAGGGACTGAGACCCTGAGTGTTAACCATTCAATGTGTTCCAAAGATCATGAAAGTACTTGATAAATGTATTACACCTTTCTTTGTAGCATCTATTATAATTTATGCTTGTAACTTTATTAATGCTAAAAGACATTGTAATGCACCTAATTAATCAAGTTGAACCTTATCATGTAGTTGCCCAAGCCATAGATCCATTCAGTGTCAGGATTTGCTGGATGGAGAAATGAGTTTAACTCAGAGTGCATATTTTTGAATATGTGGGAGGTGAAGGACGAACATATCCTTATGTACAGATAGGGATTTCTATGTGATTTCCCGATGAATACCAGGGTTTCCATGTGATCACCCTGATAAAATGTACCAGGGATTGATGTGTGATCTCCCCAAAGAGAGTGCATGTTGCAACTGTAGCTCTTTAGCGAAGATGCCGCTATACCCCATCAAGCTAGTTGCAGTTTGACACGATGTCACTGCCAATGGTCTCGTACTGACCGAGACGGGTGAGGTCTTAGCAGCCAGGTCTTCCATTGACCTTGTATGGTACCGATTTTGACTAAGCGGTGGTCAGTTAGAGCATGAACGGTATACCTCATCTCCTCTGGGCATAAATGTGATTGTAAATATGTAATCAACCATGTAGCGTATCTACTTAAGGATTGAATATGGAAACATTGGTTGATGTTACATTACTTTTATACATCTTAAATAGATAAATGTTGTGTGTGTTCTTCGTATTCCTCATAAAGTGAATAGATGATTTATTTCTCTATCTTAGATAGCTGTAATTATTTAAAAGATGATATTTCTCTGTTCTGCTTTTAAATAATGATTAACCTTGATTATTAATATAAAAGATCCTCTGTTTAGTTTTATGCTATTTACTTGTGATAATAATATTATTGGCAGAGAGTTATATCTCTCGCTGGGACAATTGTTTCATCCAGTGGGTTCCACAAATTTTTTAGATAGACGCGGATGAGGAAGTAGAGACTGTACTGTAGAGGGAGGAGAATAGCAAAAAGGACAATAGTAACAACTCAGGTTGAGTGTGCTATTTGTCGTGTCTTTTAGATAGAAGTCCTATGTGTCATCTTTGTACTCTCAGGTCCTTGGGAGTTAGTACGTAATGGTTTTATGAATGATCTGAGATTTTGGTTTGTTTGCCTCGAGGTTTTATGTTGCTTATGTATATGTTTGGGCAAATCAAGTGACTATGATATCCTCGAGATGAGATGGTATAATGTATGCACAATGTGAACCATGATGTTAATATTGCTTTGGTTCTTTATATGAGAGTTTCCTAGCAATGGATCTCTTTGCAAAATGGTTTTAATTTTTAGTGATTTTCCTTAATCCGCTGTTAATGGTTATTCCGCATAATTACCGTTGTGGTGGATTGGGTGGCCGGGTCGTCACAAAGTTTTGGTATCAAAGCCTAAGGTTCACTAAGTCTATAAAGACATAGGATTAAGGTTGTTGAGTCTGTTCTAATATCCTCCAGTTTATCTTATAGTGACTTCTGCTCATATAGGAGAAGAAGTAAAGTTGAAAGATGGCCGAAGCACACAAAGAACATGCTGTTGAGAGCAGTGTTGCCACACCAAGAGGAGGTGCAAGGGATCAGGGTAGAGAGAAATCAGTGCCTGAGAATCCCTAGCTTGATCAAGCCATGCTAGAAAACCCAACCTTTCATGCTCTTTTCGGGTAGTTCATGACCACAATGATGCATATGGTAGATCAGATGCTAGCACCAACACCTGGGGCACAAATTTCCAATGAGGGACATGGATCTGGTAAGACCTTTGAGCAGTTATGTCAGGTAGGAGACACCGAATATGCTGATACAGCTGACCCACTAGATGCGGATTCATGGCTCACCAGACTAGAAAAAGCCTTTAGAATCCTCAGCATCCCAAAAATTAATAAAGTTAGGCATGCTGTGCACCTTTTAAAAGGAAGCATTGGCCATTGGTGGGCCACTAAAGAATAGAAAAGACATGGTGTTGAGGTCGGATGGCAGGAATTCTGACGTGAGTTTGTTAGTAGATACTTTCCCAAGACTTATTTGGATGAGAAAATCTCACAGTTTGAGCAGATTAAATAAGGACCGATGAAGATTAGTGAGTATGAAGCTAAGTTTATGGAGCTTCTATGGTTTTGTCAACACATGGATACTACGAATGAGGAGAGGATTCATCATTTTGAGAAGGGTATGAATGTTGAGTTAACCACACCTGTAGTTGCTCTAGAGAATAAACAGAGGTTTTCCACCTTTGTGGAGTCAGTTAGGTGAATAGAGAGGTCTGTGACTAAGAAACATGAGGCTAATAGTAGGAAAGTACCTATCCAGTTCTAGGGACAGAGGTTTGGAAGTTTCAAGAAACTAAGATTTCTTGCACCAGTAGCACCATAGAGGTTCACTGCTCAGACGCAGTGGACTTCAAGCAAGGGTAGAGGCTGTAGTTTTTTGCTAAGTGGAGCCCATATCATGACATCAATATCAGTGATAGGACCATCTAGGCCACAATGGGAGAACAAATATTGCTTCAAGTGTGGGAAGACATGACATCTGATAAAGGAATGTCTAGTTAGAGACATGGAGGTAACCCAACCACTGAGGCAGAGTCAACAAGGCTCTCAGAGGCAACAGTTTAGTAGTGGCACATAAGGACATGGATAGGCATCCCAAGTAGGTTCATCTGCACCAAACAAAAGGGCACAGAGTTGACAATAGGCAATGAAAAGATTCTATGCTATGAATCAGCTGAAGGCAGTAGTCAATCCATGAGTCGTGATAGGTCAAATGGAATTATTTCATTCTGATATGTATTCATCCTGATTTGTATCTATTTTGATTGATACGGGTGCTACACATTTGTTTATCACTCAAGAAGTGATTCATGACTACAATATGACTGTCAGTCATAGAGTAGATAATCTATTATTAGAAACTCCATTAGTCAGATCTGTAGTGTTGCGGGAGGTATGTTCTCCCTATGTTCTTTCTTTTTTAGAACACAAGATTCAGGTGGATCTTATACCACTTGAGATGCATGGGTTTGATGTAATTATTAGGATGGATACACTAGAAAAGTATAAGGTTGTCTTGGATTGTGGTTCCAAGCAAGCTATGTTCACAAATAGTGATGAGACATGTGTCTTTCAGGGGGACAGAATGATTCTTCCAACCTATCTAGTGTCAGCAACGGTAGCTGAGAGACTGATACGATAAGGATGTGAAGCATTCTTGGCACATGTGGTATACACCAAAGCATAGAGTCCTAGTCTTTCTGAAGTTCTTGTTATCAGGGAATTCAAGGATGTGTTTCCTGAAGAATTTCTAGATATTCCTCCACCTCGAGAGATTGATTTCAAAATTAATCTAATTCTAGGTACACAACCCATAGCCCAAACACCTTATAGGATGGCCCCTGCTGATATGGCAGAACTCAAGAAACAATTATAGGAGTTGCTTGTAAAAGGTTTCATTCGACCGAGTACTTCGCCACGGGATGCTCCAGTTCCTTTTGTTAAAAACAAGGATGGGTCTATGAGATTATGCATAGACTATAGACATCTTAACAAGGTGACTATAAAGAACAAATATCCTCTACCAAGGATAGCATGATCTGTTTGATCAGTTACGTGGTGCAACAATGTTCTCTAAGATAGATCTAAGGTTAGGATATCATTAATTACGTATCAAGGAGAGTGACATACCTAAGTCAGGCTTTAGGACAAGGTATGGTCATTATGAGTTTGTAGTTATGTCATTTGGACTAACTAATGCACCAATTGCATTCATGGAGCTGATGAATAGAATCTTCCGACCATTCCTTGATTAGTTCATAGTAGTCTTCATAGACGACATCTCGATATACAATAGAGATGGTCAACAACATGAACAACACCTTCGTCAAGCCTTGACTTTGTTGAGATAATATCAACTATATGCTAAGTATAGAAAGTGTGAGTTTTGGTTTTTAGAAATGTATTTCCTAGGATACATTATATCTACTTCAGGTATTCGTGTTGATCCTAAGAAAGTGGAGTTTGTTGTAGAGTGAGAACAACCCAAGACACCAACTGAGATTCACAGTTTCCTATGTCTGGCAGGTTACTATGGAAGGTTTATTAAAGACTTTAGTTGCAAAGCTCGGGCCCACTACCCAAGGCTCTAGTAGAGTTTCAGGAATGACAACTGGCCCCACAGACCACCACTAGCCTTAACTGTGCGCTTTTTCCACACTCATGCACAAGTTGGGGTCAATTTCCTAACTGGTCACCCATCCTAGTACTACTCCAAGCTGAGCACACTTAACTATGGAGTTCTTTAGTGATGGGATCCTACAAAAGGAGGCACACCTTGGTGATATGGGTAGTCCAATCATTCCTTTTAATATCGTCTTATCCAAGGCCTCAAATCCTAGGACATTACAATCTCCCCCACTTAGACTCTTGACGTCCTCGTCAAGGCTCAACTATATGGCCTCATAATCTTTCCCCATTTTAGTGTAGACCCAAATGTCCCATGTACACCCAGCTTTTGACCACGACTACCAACACAAGGGCGGCTCCATCAACTCGGATAGCCCTTTCCAACATGCCTGGACACTACCAGTGCATGGGCAACTCCATCAACTCAGATAGCCCTTTCCAACATGCGTGGACCACACGACTCAAAGACTGGCATGCCACAGGCCCATGTGGGCCCCACCTACTGGAGGGGAATGACTCTGATACCATTTGTAATGCCCAGGCCCACTTCCCTAGGCTCTAGTAGAATTTTAGGATTGATGACTGGCCCCACAAACCACCACTAGCCTTAACTACACACTTTTTCCACATTCATGTGCAAGCCGGGGTCAACTTTTTGACTGGTCACCCATCCTAGTACTACTCCAAGATGAGCACGCTTAACTATGGAGTTCTTTAGTGAAGAGCTCCCTGAAAAAGAGGTGCACCTTGGTGATATGGGTAGTCCAATCATTCCTTATAAGATCTTTTTATCCGAGGCCTCAAATCCTAGGATGTTACAATCTCCCCCACTTAGGCTCTTGACGCCCTCGTCAAGGCTCAACTATAAGGCCTCATAATCTCTTCCCCATTTCAGTGTAGACCAAAAATGGCCCATGGACACCCAACTCCTGATCACAGAATACCAGCGCAAGGGTGGCTACGTCAACCATGGACAACCCTTTCCTACATGCCATGACCGCACGACTCAGGACTGGCATGTCACATGCCCATGTGGGCCCCACCTACTGGAGGGGTTATGGCTCTGATACCATCTTGTAAAGACCCGATCTTTACGGTCAAATATTTACAAAATAATATCAAAAATATAAACAATCTTTATTACAATCATGCTTGTACATCAGAGTCACGGAAGCTTACGAATATGATTATAGGTTTAAGAGATAAAATTCATTCCTATCTAGTCTTCAACGGAGGACTACACAGTGCATGTCTCTTCAAACTCTTCCATCTATCACCTGCCCATGAGTTCCCAAAGGGAACGAAACCACACATGGACCCCATTGAAGGGAAACAAAGGGTCAATAAAGCTGGTACTAAATCCAAATAATTGAACTATGTGTGAAGTTGGATTTAGATGCATAATAAAAATTAGGAAGGGACTATTTGGTGGACTAAAGGCTAACAAGTAGAAATTTCAATATCACTTTCTAGATAGAAGATCTTTCACAAGAATATCACTAAGCAAGATTGAATATTTCAAATACAAAATTTACTCAAGCTATTCACAAAGTATATCAATTCCAAAATATTCAATTTGATAAGTTTTGGCACCTTTCTATCATATATTTTCTAGGGCTAAGTGCCTTGTGTTCTCACACTCTAGGAGAGAACGACACTAGTGCCTTATTACCTATTCCAGTTAACTGGGGGACAACTAATCCCTATCTACTACGTAGGGTTGTGAGGTACTTGGCCCACTCAAGTGAGCCAAAGTTCTATAAGGCCAAAGCCCAAGGGACCAAAGTCCACAAGGAGTCAAAACTCCAAATAGATCAAGTCTAGTGCCAAAATAATTATCAACAATAATTTATCAATTACAAAATGAGAGTGGTGAACTTTCAAGAACAAGTAGAGGTTTCAAAACTATATGGAATTCACCACAAATCAAGATAAATGCGTGTGTCTATCAAAAGGGAAAATAGTTCAACAATTTAAATAAAAGATCCAATACCCCAATTATTTAGGGCTCCAAGAATTGCATAAGCATAATGTGTCTCCAAGAATTTACGAAGAGGTAGCTACAAAGAATAATAATCTTGTCACCATTTGACTTGGAATCAATGTTGTTCAAATTTTCTTATTTATGATTAGATTTTTCCATCTAATTTTCTATGACATATTTTCCCCTCAATGTCATTTGTAGGTTTCCACCTTGTTATATATTCATCATTACATACTCATTTATTTGATCATATTATCTCTAGATTAGATCCTAAATGATGTTCTATTTTATTTATAATATACTTCCATGTAGTCACTAGGGATCAAAGGTGTCCATTTACTAGTATGGTCTTAATAAAAATATCTAGGGTTTAGAGTCAACATACCACCATATACATTAGTCATGAACCAATACCTATAATTAAGTTACGTATGTGAACCCCAATATCATTATGAAAATAAGGTATATTCATGTTTAGTCCAAACTACCATATAATCTAATGTGAATGTCAAAATGTTTATAGAAATACTTTTGATATATATATATATATATATTCCTTCTCTTTTATGTCCTACGATTCCAAGGTATATAGATGAGTGCACTTCCTAATATTGCTAAATTTATGTGATATGACTAAATTATAATTCTTAGTGATAATGAGATTATTACTCTTAGGTCTTATTACTAATTCAAATTAGTAAATTAAATTTTATTCATAATCGCGTGTACATGTTAACACTAATATGATTTGTATCAAGTTAAAATATCAACTCGGATTGGTTGTCATCATCTTGTAGATTCACCTTTTTAGTAGTATTTAGTAGTGTACCTATATATATACATTGGTTTCATACGTAGCTGTATAGATGGGTTTATTGTTTATACTTTCAAGTTTGCATCCAGTATATCACATTTATACTTCTTCTTAACACAAACTGAATGCAATGAAGTACTAACCTACACATGGTTGAGGTAGAGATGATCTTTGTTGATGATTCTTCATACCAGACATTGTGACAAGATTCTAATTGATTGATCAGTAGATGCTCTATGTGTAGGTACCATGATCTGAGGCACTCCATAAACAACAGCAGAACTGTTAGGAAGGCTTTGGTGCTGAGAGTAATGGCCATGTGAAATTTGTTCATGGTGTTTCCTAGATCCAGGGATGAAACTTCATCGTGTGAGTCCCTTCAATGACCATGGTCAGAGAAAGATCGACGCCCATGAGCAGATGTGTCAGAAGACATTAGACTCGACCTTGGTGGAGGTGTGGAGTAGTCTGGACTCCAGATTGTGGCATGCGAACTGGAGGGGATGGACTCCTTCCCCAGGAGCTGGTGATTCTTGGAGGAGTTAGTTGTAGGTCTCGCAGAGATGGTCCAAGACGAGGAAGCGGAAGGGGGTCAAGCTGAGTGCCTAAGGTTGTATGGTGGTGTCTGGTGGCACTGACCATGGTGCTGCAGTGGGAGTTGATGGATGGATAGAGGGGTGAAGCATCATATCAAAGGGTGAAGGAGGGGAGGAGACTGGGATCTGCAGGTTGGATGGAGCACGGTGGCAATGCAGTTGTATCTGCAGGTGACTAGGATATCCATCAGAGGAGATGTTCATAAACCCAACGAGTTGCAGGTTGAGGTGATGTCATCAAGGGCGTTGAGGTGATGAAGAGGAAAATGGGTGGTGTTGGGGTGGTGGAAGGATGTTGTTCGTGAGGCAACAGGGTCCAGACACTCAATCGTGGAGGCAGAGGCCTAGGCAGCGGTGGTGATCCAACATGATGTAGCAGACCAGGCGGATCACAGGGCAGGGGAGTGTCCAGGATCTGAAGATGAGAGACAAAGGGCTGTGTTGAGAGGTACTTCTAGGATCTGTACGGTGTCGTGGTGGCTGAAGGAGTATAGGGTAGATACTGGAAGATCTTGGGCAGCTATCATGGAGTGATGGTGGCAGCACAGGTGTGTCGTGGTGGCTGGCGAGATCCAACACAGGGTGCTGGCGTCGAGGTCCATTTGTGCTACAAGTTGGGCTTGAGTAGGTTGATGGCTTGCAAATCTGTGAGCGTGGAATCACAGAGGGAGGAAGGATTCAATGATGGCTACAAACCTAGGATGCAGGGTGACTGGGATTCTCAGTGGCAGATTAAGGACCAGATTGTTGCTAGAGTTTCAGGCTGTGTAACTGGTGGATGGGTAAGGTTTTATAGAGGTGCTGACCCTAGGGTGCACGTCCAGGGAAGCTGACGCAGGGGATGGATGGCGATGTACATGGAACACTGGTTGTTTTCTTCTTGATCATCGTCTGCAATGCCCCATCGTCACAGTCTCTCTGCCTTGCAATGGTTGATCACTAATTATGGAACAAGGCCAGACGGTGAGGGAGAGGGAGAGAAAGCGAGGTCATGGAGAGGTGAGAGGTGAGGACGTCATGCATTTCCCTTCTGGTTCTGTGTTGCAGTAGTAACAGCCGCATCCCAGATGTGTGGGCGTGCAGTTAGGGCAGAAGACATGTTCTAAATGGGCCCCAATCAAGTCCCTTAATTAGATTGCAAATAAATACTAGTAATTTTCCTTATGCAATGGTGTTACTACCACTATTCATTTCTCCTAATTCATTACTCTGTTTCTAATGTAATATTGAATGATGGTTTAATAACAACTGGTCTAATTACTAAAAGTATTTACTTTTCTAGTTTATTAGTCTAAAGTAGTAAAAGGAATTATTTACTCTACAAATAAATACTAAAATTATTAGTACTATTCTATATGATTCCAGAGCCAAGAAATTATATTGGAATTCAATTATTCACTTATGGGTCCCAAGAGGGATGACTATGCCAAATGAGGATAAATTGTATTCTAGAGCTTGAGTTTCAAGATATTTCCAATGGGAGACAAATGTGAGTGCAATTTAGGAAAAGGAAATTCAATTTTTTTTGAAGGATTACAAATCATAGTTCAAAATTTTAATTTAGTCCCAAATTTCAGTATGTTACAACTCTACCACCCTTTAAAGGGATTTCGTCCCCAAAATCTTATTCTTTCTTGACAACTAATTCCTTCTAATTCCAAATTTCCTAGCATACCACTCTTATTTGCACAAATGTCAACTTTGCTAATGCACACAACTCTAATCTTCCTTTGACCACTGGAGGGGTTATGGCTCTGATACCATTTGTAACGCCCGGGCCCACTGCCCAAGGATCTATTAGAGTTTCAAGAATAATGATTGGCCCCACAGACCACCACTAGCCTTAACTGTGCGCTTTGTACTCACTCACGCACATGCCAGGATCAACTTCCCGACATGTCACCCATCCCAGTACTACTCCAAGCTGAGCACACTTAACTATGGAGTTCTTTAGTGATGGGCTCCTAGAAAAGGAGGTGCACCTTGGTGATATGGGTAGTCCAATCATTCCTTTTAATATCGTCTTATCCAAGACTTCAAATCCTGGGATGTTACATTAGTTCTGTAGAATTACCCCTAACTAGGTTGACCAGGAAGGAGGTTCCTTTTTTTTGGAATGACAAGTGTCAGCATTCTTTCCATTTGTTGAAAGAAAGGTTGACTAGTGCACCTGTGTTGGCTTTACCTGAGCAGGGAAAGGGATACATTGTTTTTTTTTATGCCTCTAAAAATGGTTTAGGATGTGTGCTGATGCAGAGTGATCATGTAGTTTCTTTTGCTTCTCAACAACTTAAGAAACACGAGGAGAATTATCTGACACATGATCTAGAATTAGCTATAATGGTCCACACATTGAAGATTTGGAGACATTATCTTTATGGAGAAACATATCAGATTTTCACAGACCATAAAAACTTAAAGTACATCTTCTCACAACACGAGCTAAATACGAGACAACGCCACTAGGTGGAATTAATCAAGGAGTATGATTGTACAATTGATTATCATCCAAGAAAAGCTAATGTAGTAGCAGATGCACTAAGTAGAAAATCTTCATCTCCACCCATAGATAAAGCACAATTGAATTCTTTAACGTGCTTTAAATGAGACATGTTTGTCTCTTTGAGACAAATGAATGTACAGTTATAAGTATCTTTGTTAGCTAGATTATTGGCCGAGATGCATGTGAAACCTACTCTTAGACAACATATTAAAGAGGCACAATAGGCTGATACTGTGATTCATCGGATCAGGTTAGAGTATGGTAGTGAGAAATGGGATGGTTTCCATGAGTCATAGGATGAGGTAGTCTATTACCATGGTAGGATGGTAGTACCTTATGCCAATGACTTAAGAAAGATAGTTATGGAGGAAGCTCATTCATACATGCATGCAATGCATCCAGGGTGTACTAAAATGTATCATAACTTAAAAGATATGTATTGATGGCCTGGTTTGAAGAAGGATGTAGTTGAGTTTGTTATGTGGTGTCCAACGTGTCAGCAAGTTAAAGAAGAACACCAGAAGCCTGTAGGAACACTACAACCCTTACCTATACTACAGTGGAAATGGGATCATGTGATAATGGATTTTGTGGTTGGTCTACCCAGAATAGCCAAAAGTAATGATTCCATTTGGGTGATAGTTGATAGGTTGACTAAGTCAGCACATTTTCTTCCTATTAGAACAACCTATACTACTAAAAAACTTGCACATATCTACATAGATGAGATAGTTCAGTTGCACAGAGTTCAAGCCACAATTGTTTCTGATAGAGGTCCCCAGTTTATAAGTCATTTTTAGGAACAACTACATAAAGCCTTGGGTATGAAGTTAAGGTTTAACACAAATTTTCACCCTCAGAAAGATGGACAATCTGAAAGGACTATACATACTTTGGAGGGCTTGTTTAGGGCATGTGTTCTTCAGTTTATAGGAAGTTGGGACTTACACATGAGCTTAATAGAGTTTGCCTACAACAATAGTTATCAGACTAGTATTAATATGGCACCATATGAATCATTATATGGTAGACATTGTAGATCTCTATTGTACTGGTATGAGATAGGAGAATACCAACTTTGGAGTCCTAAATTAGTGCAACAAACAATTGAAAAGATTAAAGTAATACAACAACAATTGAAGGTTGCACAAGATAGACAGAAGTCATATGCCAATTAATTCCATAGACCTTTAGAATTCCAAGTTGGAGACAAAGTGTATCTCAAGGTCTCTCCTTGGAAATGTGTTCTCAGATTTGGAAAGAAGGGTAAGTTAGCTCCTAGATTTATGGGACCTTACCCAATGACAACATAGATTGGAAAGGTAGCCTATAGGTTGGAGTTTCCACCTGAGCTACATAGACTACATCTAGTGTTTCATATATCGATGCTGAGAAAGTGTCATCCTGATACAGAGTTGGTGTTGCAACATGTAGAGGTAGAATTGAATGAAAATATATCCTATGTGGAAGGTCCAATGATGATTCTTGATAGAAGAATCAAGAAGTTGAAAAAGAAAGACATAGTTCTTGTGAAAGTTCTGGAATCACCATGGTGTTGAAGAAGCCACATGGGAGCTGGAGGAAGAAATGAGGAGGAAGTACCCTTCTCTTTTCTCTATAGATTTTGAGGACAAAATCCCTTTTATGTGTTGATAATTGTAACATCCCTGACCTGGATTATGCCATAGCATGCAAGTTTTCTTAATTAAGTTATTCATAAACTTGTTTTAATCTTTTTAAAAGTAATTAAGACTCTCCTTGAGTTTAATTTTCAAGTTTGAGCTTATTTGCAAAGTATTTGTGCGTTATATGATAGTTTGGGTGCAAATTGCAATTTACCCAAAATGAGGGGTTATAATGCAATATGTCACATTTTGAACATGCTTCAAGTGATTTAGCATCATAAGATAGAGAATGATGCTAAGGGGTATCTTATGGAAAGCCTAAATTCCAAGTTGGAGCTTGTTTGGTTAATGCTTGTGCCACGTGTATCGGTTTTGGTGCAATTTACCCAAAATGTAGGGTTGATATGCAAATTACCACCTCTAGAATGTCCCTACTCTCTCTTAGAATCATCTAGAGGAGAGATAAAGAAGGAGGCACCATGTTTGAATCATATTTGGGTGGTAGAATTCTTGGTGATGAAAAGACCAAGAAGAGTTGTGTATTTGAAACCCTAATTGAGTTGTATTGGGTTGTATCGAGTTGTAGAGCTTATATGGGAGTGCCTATCAGACAAGAAGCCATAGAGAAGGTCCCATATCGTTTTTTAAACTCTTGTCCTTTGCCATGATGGGTTAAGAACCTCAAGGAGGTGATGGATATCGGTTTACAACTTTCCTTAGAAAAAGTGTATCAGTTTGTGAATAAAGTGATATTGAGTTGAAATATCTTGCTCAACAAGATAACTAATGGCCAAAATCTTATCCCTAGATTAACCTAAGATTTTTTCATGTTAATATAAATATGTGTGCATGGACACGTGTCAACCATGAATGGACATGTGGCACCTAGTAGTATAAGGTGATGACACCTCCTATACACACTCTCTCATGAACCTCAATTATAAATACCACTCCTTTCACCTACTAGTGAATTTTTCGAACCTTATAACTCCATTTATCTTAGATATCATGTATTGTAGTGAGGAGAAAGGAGGATCTTGAGCCATTAAGCTTAAGGTGAAGCCATGGTCATCTTCAACCTTGGTTGAAGCATGAATCTCAGGTTGTGATTCTATCTTTCTTTTCTTCTTCAACAAATTCTTATCTATGGTGATTCTTTGCATATAGAGGAGTTGTGAACAAGTCTTGGATCTGTGATAAGTTCATCTTCAACCTTGGGAGCGTGAATATTTGGAACTTTTAAGTTGTTCTTGAGGTGGATTATATAACTTGAACCCAATCATGTTATTATTCACCATCAATCTTGCCATACCTGATGATCTACTTGTAATTTTGAGTTTTCTTATATAATTGATGAATCCATGAGTTCTATTAGTGACATAGGACTATTTTCCATGAACTATAATAGTAAGGAATGAATTCTAGATTTTGATGATGATGACATCATCATGGCACAAATCGATATTGGGTAGAAGCACCTCTAACCTGATATAGTGATGAAACCCAATATGATGATATGAAACCCGATATTCCTTGGAAACCCACACCCCTATTGATTTGTACACTTGGTTTGGTTGAGAGTAACCAGTTATCTAGGCTATCACTTAACACACGGTGAAGGGTAGGCCGACACCATGAAGTTTTGAAGAGTTATGAACATAAGGGTCTAACCCGACATGACAAAACCCTAATTTTGAGCAACTCGATATGAGTGACACACACATACACCTCATGCACGATATGGTGATCAAGGATACACCTCATGCACGATATGGTGATCAAGGATACACCTCATGCATGATATGGTGATCAAGGATACACCTCATGCACGATATGGTGATCAAGGATACACCTCATGCATGATATGGTGATCAAGGATACACCTCATGCACGATATGGTGATCCAGGATACACCTCATGCACCTCTTTGGCGATATGAAAGTACACATACACCTCTTGGATGATATAGAAGCACACATACACCTCTTGGGTGATATGAAAGTCCTCATATACCTCTTGGGCGATATGGTAAGCATACATACACCTCTTGGGTGATATGGTAAGCATACACACACCTCTTGCCCGATATGCATGGTAGAAAGCACACACCTCTTGGGTGATATGGAAGCAAGCACACACCTCATGCCCGATATGGTGGAAGCACCTCAATCCAATATACTTGATTGAGTAACACCTGAAGTGTGTTATGTCAAATGATACATTAAGATGTATAGAGTTCAATGCATTTTGATTATGTAGGCCAATGTACCTTCGGAATAGGATTAAGACAACTTAATAAAGTATGATGTAATCATTATCTTGGTAAGGATGAGAGAGGAACTCATACTTTGTGTGATAATAATTTAGTGGACATATAATGATACCCCTATATTTGTAGAGCTATGCATTAGGGTTTTGATTCTTGATAATATGAATTAGGGGTTTGATTCTTGACAATATGAACTTGAAATCCTAATCGACTAAAGAGTGAAACCCTAACCCTAATCAGTGAAAAGGGAAACCCTAACCCTAATCGGTGAAAAGGGGAACCCTAACCCTAATAATGGGAAGGTTGTATTTCTGTTGTATTGCATGGTGATGATATGTACTTGATATTGCTTTTATCACGAAATACTAACCATGCAGGTATCATGAGATGATGAGCAGAGCAGGTATGAGCTATGATGTTTCATATGATATAGATTAAATGGGCCTTGTGAGCCATGTGGAATACTTGTGGAATAAGTATAATGTTTACCTGGTCTAAGCACCTAGAGGTAATAGTTACCTGATAAGAGGTAACAACGCTCACTGATGAACTAAGGGTTTGAATACCCAGATCTAGCAATCATGATGATGGTAATGTTAAGGGATGAGAATTCACAGTTATGTGATAAGGGACTGAGATCCCAAGTGTTAAGCATTCAATGTGTTCCAAAGATCATGAAAGTACTTGATAAATGTATTACACCTTTCTTTATAGCATCTATTATAATTTATGCTTGTAACTTGATTAATGCTAAAAGACACTGTAATACACCTAATTAATTAAGTTGAACCTTATCTTGTAGTTGCCTAGGCCATAGATCCATTCGGTGTCAAGATTTGCTGAATGGAGAAACAAGTTTAACTTGGAGTGAATATTTTTGAATATGTGGGGGTGAAGGAAGAACATATCCTTATGTCTAGATAGGGATTTTTGTGTGATTTTCCAATGAATACCAGGGTTTCCATGTGATCTCCCTGATGAAATGTACCAATGATTGATGTGTGATCTCCCCGATGAGAGTGCATGCTGCGGATGTAGCTCTTTAGTGAAGATGCCGCTATACCGCGGCAAGCTAGTTGTAGTTTGATAAGATGTCACTACCAATGGTCTCAGACTGACTGAGACGGGTGAGGTCTTGGAAGCCTGTTCTTCCATTGACCTTGTATGGTACCAATTTTGACTAAGAAGTGGTCGGTTGGGGCATGAGCGGTATACCTCATCTCCCCTGGGCATAAATGTGATTGTAAATATGTAATCAGCCATGTAGCGTATCTGCTTAAGGATTGAATACGAAAACATTGGTTAATGTTACATTACTTTTATACATCTTAAATAGATAGATGTTATATGTGTTCTTTGTATTTCTTATAAAGTGAATAGATGATTTATTGCTCTATATTAGATAGATGTAATGTTTTAAAAGATGATATTGCTCTGTTTTGCTTTTAAACAGTGATTAATCTTGATTATTAATATAAAAGATACTCTACTCAGTTTTATACTATATATTATTGTGATAATAATAGTGTTGGCGGAGTGTTATATCTCTCACTGGGAAAATTGTCTCAACTTGTGGGTTCCACAATTTTTTTAGGTGGATGCGGATGAGGAAGTAGAGACCGTACTGCGGAGGGAGGAGAATAGAAATAGGGACAGTAGTAACAACTTAGGTTGAATGTGCTGTCTGTTGTGTCTTGTAGATAGAATTCCTATGTGTCATCTCTTTACTCTCAGGACTTGGGAGTTAGTACGTAATGGTTTTATGAACGATCTAAGATTTTGGCTTGTTTGCCTTGAGGTTTTATGTTGCTTATGTATATGTTTGGGCAAAGCAACTGACATATTATATCCTCAAGATGAGATGGTACAATGTATGCACAATGTGAACCATGATGTATATATTGCTTTGGTTCTTTATATGAGAGTTTCCTGGAAATGGATGTCTTTGCAAAATGGTTTTAATTTGAGTGATTTTTTTTAATCTGCTGCTAATGGTTATTTTGCATAATTACCGTTGTGGCGGCTTGGGCGGTCGGGTCATCACAATATGATGTTTGATATATAGGTGAGGGAGGTGTCCTAAGACCCTAAGATGATGTATATGATGTGTTATCTTCATGATGAGCCTCATACTTGGGTTATTGGTTCTATTTGAAGTAATATGTAAAACCCCTGACCTGACTTAGTGCTTGATTGTGTTTGCTTTTATTAATAAGATTCTTAAATCTTAATCTAATCTCTTGAGATGACTTAATAACATGTGACAAGTTTATATTTGTAGTTTGGTCATGTTTAGTTGATGATTGAGCTAGTTATGCTTATCTTAAACCAAGTTTCAATTTGCCCATGTTGAGGGTCTATGTTGTGATTTGTCACATGTAGGTTGTGCCTTTTGTGATTTCACATCATGAAAGAGAGAGAGAATGGTGCTTAGGGTCACCTTGTTGGACCTTGGTTGATGATGTAGCATCATATGTTGAGTTAGGGTTAGCATGGCTTTGCATGGATGCTCAGGTTTGATGGATGTATCGACCTTGTGTGATGGTTGTGAAGTGTTGTGATAGGAGCACTTCCTTTGGCTAATGTTTTTTTCGACCAAGTGCCTTGGGCATGTGCTTAGGGTTACAAGGATTGGGTTTTTGTGGAGTGTTGCGACCATTTGACTTTGGTGACCTAATGTAGCGATTGCTACATTATGTGCACTTTGTTTTGTTGTGACCTTGGGGGTGTAGTGGACCTAAGTGGTCTCTACACTACCTTGTTTTTATCACCATTTTTTGCATGCAAGTCTAGAGTGGTTGCATGGCCGATCCTTTTTTGGACAAGTGTCATTTTGGTTCTCTCATGTCATGACACCTCATATATTCACCGCCCTCCTACTCCCTTGAGTATATAAGCTCTCTCTTTCACATGCAAGTATCTCTTTTAGCTCTTTTTCCTCTCTCCTTCCTTGAGTTCGGCCTTGAGCTTGGTGGAGCTTGAAGAGGTGGTGATCTTAGAGCTTTGGTGGTCCATCATCTTTGCATGTGGTGATCTTGAGCTTGATCATCTTCTTTGTGGTGATCCTTGGTGATCTTCTTTCTTGGTAAGTGGTTCTACACCCATGATCTCATTTTTCCTATGAACCCTACCTCTTCCTTTCTCCTATTGGCCGTGGACTATTTATCACCATGGTGGCTATCTTGAGGATCTTCTCTTAACAAAGGTTGGGGACTATGGTTTGACCATGGCAAAACCTAAGTGAGATGAAGCTTCCTCCTTTCTCCTTTCTTATTTGTTCAGCCTAGGGTTTGTGTTTTCTTCATCTTGAGCTTCCCTTTTACCTTGGCATGTTCTTCTCTTTTGAGGTGACCTTGTTGCCAAGGAGTTGATTCTAGTTGGAGCTTCTTTTCTCTCATGGAGCTCGTGGCTTTGGAGCATGATCTTCTTCTTATGGTAGGTTATATAAATTCCCTCTACTATTATTGCAAAATTATCCTGCTTGCATGTTGCTGATTTCATTTATAATATATGATCCTAATATGTTAGATGAAGTTATCATGATCTAGGGTTTAAGATTTTGAAGTATTCATACATGGATTTCTCTTTCTCCTAAACCCTAAATTTCATGCATTCGATTTCTAAGTGATAGTGGAGTTGTTGTTTCTACATGCAATATGATCTTTGGTTTTATCACAATGTTATGTTTCGACCATCTTATGATTTTGGAGATTTTGATCTTTGTTTTATATGAGTTGGACACATGGTTTTTCTGTCTATTATCATGGTTTCCCATGTTTACCTTGGTAACATTTTCTTTAGGGTTTTTAATGTCACGATGCTTAGTTTTCTTGACGTTAAACCTATTTTGATTGCGGTTTTATTATGTTTTGGAGTTGGTTACATGCTATTCAGAGTGACTTGATCTTTAGGTCGCTACACATCACTTTTTTTCTTGAGGTCTCTACATGTTGATGGGGGTGTTGCGGGTGCAAAAAACCCTAACCCTAGAGGGTCGTCACAACACACGCTTGCTCTTGTATTGGTTGCTACAAAGGTATCTATACATGGTTCTCTTGCAGTTACTACACATGGGGTGGTCGCTACATACTGCTAGAGTCTGGTTTAGTCATAACATGAGTCTCTTGCAGTCACAACACATGCCTTGGTAGCTTGGTCGATACACATGCATGAGTGAATGGTCGCTACAATGTGTAACTCATGTTGGTCGCAACACAAGTGCTTTGAAGATTGGTTGCTACACTTGCATCCATGTATGATCGAAACATAGTGTTGCTTGGGATTTTTGACTAATCATGACATGTAAGATGTTTAATTCTAATATATTCTAAGAATGTGGGAGATGATGTGCCTAGGGTTTAATGACTACTATTGAATTGGAAACCCTAATCAGCTATATGAGAAACCCTAACCCTAATTATCAAGTGTATGATTTACTTGCTAAGATTGCTTGAATGAATAACACATGATTATGTTTTCTCTCTCCTACTAGTGTAATCCTAACCTTAAAGGTGGAATGAATGTCATAGCTAGTGACTGCAATGGTATGTTTGATATGACGCACGGTGATGATTATGATCCTTATGAGGCATGATGAGATCATGACGATGTACATGAACTATGTGATTGGGTCTTATGACCTAAGTGAGGCTCAATGCCTAATATGTGGTGACATCCTCTATTGATGAGATTAGGCATTGTTACCCCCTAGTAATGTGATAATGTTGATGGCTTGGTATGGCAGTGATGTCAAGAGATGATGTGACAAGTTCATACCTTACACGTTTTATACCTTCTGGATTTGTATCCTTTTACCCATGTTTTGTAGAATTTGTTTAGGGCTTATATGTTGTAACTTAATCGATGCTATAAGATACTCAACTGCCTTAACTAATCAAGTGAAACCCTAATCATGTAGTTTCCATGTTCCATAGATCCATATTCAACATTAGTACTTTCTTGTTGATGAAATAGGTTCTCCCTCAGTGGAAGATCAGAGTCATATACTGTTGAGTATATGCATTTCATAGGATTGGCTGCGGCTATACCCTGATAGGAGAATGGTCGGGGTTGTATCTCAGTGATGTCATTCACTATATATAATATGTTTTGAGGATGGATGCGATCATACCTCGATAGGAGTGTGTATGCAGTCGTAACTCAATTTTCATTAGTGTCATGCATATATACCAAGTGGACTAGGATGGTTTGCAACTGGACTTTATATGTCACTACGACAAACTCAGACTGATCGAGGGTGTGGGAAATCATTGGAGTCCGACTCCTCCTAGATCTTGTATGGCACTAATTTTGAATTAGAAGTGGTAAGTTGAAGAATGAGTGGTATACCTCATCTCCTCAAGGCATAATAAAAGACATAATACAACTATGTAGTATATTTGCTTAGGGTTAAACACGACTCACAGTGGATGAACCTTTGCCTTATCTTTTGTATAGATTAATTATTTATAATGTGGTAAGATAAATCAATGGTTATACATGTTCTTCATATTCCTTATAAAAGTATAAGATGTTTTACTGCTCAGTTGTAGATGCCTGAATTGCTTAAACAATATTAAATGTTGTATTCATATCATTTAGTTGAATCTTCTCAACTAGATGATAATGGTATCTTCCTACTTCAACTTATCTGTGTTAATAATATATGTTAGCAGATAGTTATATCTCTCATTGGGATGTTGGCCTCACTCTGTGGGTTTCCACATCTCTTAAGTGGTCGTGCATGATGAGGTAAAGATCATGCAGTTGAGGCTAAGAGAAAGAGGATCAATAAACATTAAAGGTTGGATATTCTACTAGTGTTTCATAGTAGAGTCCTATGTGTTGTTCCTATACTCTCAGGTCCTTGGGGGTGTTTTGTAGACGTTGTATATTGATATGGGTTTTTCCAATAGGTCGTGGTTTTATAGATACAACTTGTATTTGTGAACATGCTATCATATATGTAATAGGTTGGGGCAAGTTGGGCAAGTAAATTGTGATATGTATCATCTTCTGACATGATAAGTAATACATGTGACATGGTTTGTATACTGAGATGTAAAATGTTTCACTTTTTGTGCTTATATGGAATCTATTATTATTTTACCAGTTTTATGGTAATCATGGATGTGAGTTTTAGTTCTGCGCTTTGTTGTGAGTAATCTCGTTCATGTGGTGGTGGGTCATCACATAAAAAAGGTTGGTATCAGAGCTTTAGGTTCACTGAGTCTACATGGACATAGGACTAGGGTTTGTGTATGTTCTTATGTACTTCAACATATTTAATGGTAACTTCTGCTTATGTAGAAGAAGAAGAAAAGAAAAGATATGTATGAAGAATAGAAGAACATGCAGAGAGAAGTGTTGCTGCACTAGGAGGTGGTGCCAGGAGGTAGGAAAGGGTTTACAGAGTGCCTGAGGAGCCTCGATTCAACCCAAAAACGATGGCCAATCCCACTTTTTAGTCTATATTTGGATAGTTCATTGCTATGACACATATGGTGGATAGGATGCTCGTACCCCAAACTAGAGTAGTAGTCCCCAATGCGGAATTTCAGGATTTTCGAAAGACCTTTGAGAGGTTGAGGCGTGTGGGGGTGTTGGAGTATGTTGGTACAGTGGATCCAAATGATGCTAATATGTAGTTAACCGAGTTAGAGATGTCCTTCAAGATCCTCAATATCCCTGAGGAGGATAAGCTGAAGCACACAATGTACCTATTGAAAGGGAGTGCTAGCATTGGTGAGACATTGAGGAGGAGAAAAGGCATGGTGTTGTGATCAGTTGGGAAGATTATCATCGAGAGTTTGTGAGCCGATACTTCCTAGAGACTTATCTAGATGTGAAGATCACACAATTTGAGAAGATTCGGTGGGGATTCATGACAATCAATGAGTACGAGGCAAAGTTCATGCAGCTCCTGAGGTTTTGTCTACATTTGGATGCAACATATAAGGAGCGGATTAGATGTTTCGAGAAGGGTTTAAGCTCTGAGTTGACGACACTGATATCAACTTTATTGAAGGTGGAATGGTTTTCCACATTTATGAATTTGGTCAGAATAATAGAGTGATCAGTTATAGAGAAGAGAGAGACAATTTCCAAGAAGAGACTGACGTAGTATCAAGGATAGTCATCTAGAGGCTTGAAGAAGCCTAGGTTTTCAACACCTCAGTCACAATGTAGGACCACAGTTCAGTCTTAGTGATCGTTAAAAAAAGGTAGAGGTCATACCTTTCCACTGATAGGAGCTCACAGTGCACCATCAGTATTAGTGACGGGGCCATCTAAGCCACAATAGGAGGCCAGGATTGTAGGGAAATACGACATCAGATAGGCAGTGAAAGAATTTTTTTATTGACATATTTCCCATTAACCAGTGGATTGTGTCAATAACTATGTAATGGGAAGGATGATTTCACAAAGATATACCTGGTCTTAGAGCAAGTCCAGTGCCAATCCTCATTGATGTAGATGCACACTCTATCTTGGATTGTGTCTATGCAGCTCCTGGTTGCACTGGGACTCATCTGACTGCTCCTCCAAGGATAGTAGACTCGAACATTGTCGTCTACAATGATAACTCTCATCATGGACGGATGGATAAAGTCATCCTCCTTAGCACGGGCAAAATCCACCTCACCTCTATAGAAGTCCACATGGACCAACTAGAAGTCCTTTTGTTCTACTAGAATGGACATGATGAAGTTATCCCTCCAACTGGCATACTAGTCACCAACCTACTCTCCCACAAAAATGATTCTCAATTGTTCTCTCATGTAGCCATCCCTCCCTAGTCAGGTAGGATTTGCTTGGGCTCTCTTGGTTACCACAACTAGATAGGATAACAATTTTAGAGAAACTAATTCTCAATTTTCTGTGTTGTGCTACGGGAAGCCTCCAGTACCCCTCTATTTATAGGAGGGGTTTGGGCAAGGGTTCCTAGTCAGTATGGGATTTGAGTGGGAGTGGAAGGGACCAGAAGATCTTGAATTCTCACAATATGTGACAATCAAAATAGTTGTTTGGTGACACATACACTCATTTGGTCATGCGATAAGGTACTCTCATAGTGCCAGACGACCGTCTGACAGTTTCCCAATCACACATGAAATTGGCAATTCATTTCTCATTAATGTAGAGCATTAATGCCTTGAATTCCAAGTAATGTGCAATCCAAATGAATTCAGGAAACTTCACAAACATTCATTCAGCCCAACCGAGCCATCTTGCACATGTGAGAAGCATGTCTCACTCACCTAGGTGCTTGTGAGTTGAGCTGAGCCGACCAGTTCAACATATTGAACTGGTCATTTCATAGGGCATAACTCAGCCAATTTTGAACTCATATTGGCATGAACTTCCAAACGCCCATCTCAACCCTTGAGATGACCGTTTGGCACTCTAGAAGGCCATCTCACTCTATGAGATGGGCGTTTGATAGTTTGGTCAGCCTATGTGTTGCGTGAATCGAATACCTAAACGCTTTAGTAATCAATTCAACTATAATTCAAGATTCAACTCCTCTTCTAGATGAGTTCCTATGTGTGTGACTCTATAGGTCCCATATGACATTGGCAGTGAACGTCCATAACACCTTATGACATCACAAGCAATGAGTGGTGCCTAGTCACACATAATTACTGCACAACTAAATGGGAAGTTGGAGAACAACATCAACCTACAATCTATGTATGGTGTTACAATGTTTGTCTAGTTCCTATCACTGATATCTAGATTGAACTAGAGGCATGGAGGAGTCATCCTCATTATTAATTAATCTTGTTCCTTGAACCAAAGAAAAATTTCTAAGATATATGTCATCTCAATATCACATATTGAATCACATGTGCATGCATGCATTTCTCAGTCTCGCTAATCTAGAGACCTAGGATATCATACTCCCTTAAGGAGGGAAAATCCCATATATATCACTCACAGTCAATCCCCATGTGTCACATTCATCCAATCATCACCTTTATAACAACCCATGTTTCATGACTGCATTTGATGATGTCAAAGTGTATCGAATGACATGTGACGAGTGTAGTGATTTAGGTCATAAGAACCACAACCACCACCATCACTATAATATGTGATTCTAACTTACCTAGAAAAGGTTTACATGTATCGTTATTATGGTGGTTCTGTCCGATACACTGTTCTCTGACATGTATATGTGTGCTTGGTTTGATATCACCATATCATGACTAATGAGATTCTATCATCAACCAACTCACACTATGATCTTATGTGTTATTGTTGTCTATCTGCCTTCCACAATATCAACCGATTAGGGACATAACAAGAATGTATATGCTCTTAACATCTCTATGATCTCATTGTTCAGGTCCTAAACCTGAAGACATATGCCACTGAGTAATATCATTCTTTAGACATTTATTATTTTATTCCATTATCTCATAACTTAACAAACATGATAAGTTGGAAGCTTGCCTTTATTAATGATCAAATCATTTACATTTATGCCATTACAATCGTGACATGATTAGATCTCTGGGCATATACACCAACAGTCTCCCACGTGCACTTAGAGCCAATCACACATGTATAGCATATCGAGTGACCTAACATGACCATCATGATTCTTCTATAAAAGTGCCTTTGTCAAGGGGTCAACAATATTGCTTTCAGTTGTTACTATGCAAATATTTACATCTCCTCGTAGTATGATCTCTCGTATGAGATGGAATTGCCTTTGTATATGTTTGGAACGCTGATGCGATCTGGGTTCCTTAGCTTGTGCATTAGCTCCATTATTGTCACAATATAGATTGATTGCATCGCTGATGCTCGGAACAACCCCAAGTTCAGAGACGAACTTCTTGATCCATACAACTTCCTTTGTTGCATTCGATGCATCAATATACTCAGCCTCTATTATAGAATTAGCAACTATCTCTTGCTTGAAACTCTTCTAAATCACAACTCTATTTTTTAGGCAAAACACAAATCCTGATTGCAATTTGTAATCATCTTTGTCAGTCTAGAATCTTGCATCGGTGTATCCTCTTACAACTAGTTCTTCCTCTTCACCATAGTCCAAGAACTGATCCTTAGTCCTTCTGAAGTACTTTAGGATATTATTGAAGGCTGTCTAGTGAGCATTACCTAGATATGACTGATATCTACTCATCATGCTCAAAGCATACTAGACATCTGGACATGTTCACAACATCGCATACATGATGGATCCAATTTCTGACACATATAGAATCATACTCATGCACTCCCTTTCTTCACAAGAATGGGGATATTGAACTATAGAGATGGTAACTCCATCTATCATGGGCAAGTTTTCTCTCTTTGAGTTCTCGATGCTGAACCGCTTTAGCACTTTGTCAACATATGTGCTCTGAGTGAGTCCAAGAAGCCTTCTTGATCTATCTCTATGAAGAAAAGTCTCTCATACTTTTGAATTTGAGTCCTAAACTTGGAAAACAAGTAGATTAAGTCATCAAGGAATTTCCTTTGAAATTTAGTATTAATTAGACATGTGGTTTGGGAGATATGATTTTGTAAAAATTCCTAAAGTGAATGGAAGGTCATTGAATGTCACATTTTTGAATCATATTAGAAATCCTTTTTATTGGCGTGCGCAACTGGGGCCATCAGATATAATATCCAACGGTAGTACCTCATCCCCTACCTCCAGCCAAAAAGGGAATAACATGCACAATAACTCCCTCTCCCTTTCACGCCCCTCTCTTTCCTCAGTCCGTGAGAGACTATAGGAGGATGCCCATTGGAACCATACCAGGATATCCCTATTTTTCTAATCATTAATGATTTCCCCCAATCGAAGAGTAGGTCGGCGCTCAACAATCTGGAGCCCCACCTATAAAAGGGGGGATACAACTCGCCTTTGAGATTGCAACTCGACTACGAAGGTCTATGTGACCCCAAGTTTCATATCTCTACCTCCAATTTGACCACACCCTTTCTCCCTTTCCTTGGTTTTTCTTCAACCTACTATGGATGCAAACCACTCTCCCACTCTCTACTTCCCATGTCTCCATCTAATAGGAAGCCACCTACAAGTCGAGAGAGAGGAGGAAAAGAAGATGACCTGATCACCTGCCCATCTTGGGTCTAGGAACGAAGAGTCAACTCTTGGCTTTGACCCTCTTGAACACAACTCGACCTGGAGCGAAACAGGAGCAGGTTGAAGATGATGATTGCCAAAATGACCCGATTTCCCTTGATAGCACGAGCAAGATACGAGGGTGAGGGTGTATTTCCACCTGAGCCGACCCAACAAATAAGAAAAGTAATCATAGATGACGTGTCAAGTCCCGATTGGTTCAGGTAATATAAATCTTAAAATAATTCTAGAAATTATTTGGTATCTCTGATGAAGCAAAGTTATATATGAAGATTCATTAGAAAAATGTCAGGAATGCAATAAAAATATAACTGAATCCTAATTTCACTTGCAATTCTAAAAGTGTATAAAGTTATCATCTTTAATGGTTTAATTAATGAAAACCCCTTAGATTTGATGATAGTTGGGTCTAATGATGTTCTTTGAAAGTTTTGAGAAAATATTAACCTGTTGTTAATAAAAGGATGAATTAGATATAAAAAGATGATCTTTATGCATAATGGCTTGATTTAGGGTTCCATGTACATGAATATGCATTAATGGGCTTAGAAATCATAATTTTGGTAATTATGACTTTTAATGGTTTTAATTGTTCAAATCCATGAATAAATGGAGATATGATGATCCTAAGTGAATTTGAGTATAAAAGAACCTTAATGTGGATAGTTTGAGAAATTAGGGTTTATATGAGTAGAAAAAGTAATTTAGGGTTTGTTGACCTAAAAGGGATAAAGTTTGAGAAATTGATCTAAGAAACCTTAATGAATCCTAATAAGACTTAGAAACCTTGGAAAGGTGTCTCAAGTCAATGAGGAGTTGTTTGGGATATGTTTGTGATAATTAGACATTATACATATTTTCAGGATCACGATTGCTTGATTGGTTGCTTGTCTTGCTTGATTGGACATCTTGACTGGACTGGATATCTTGCTTATATTTGAGACTCCAAAATAGGTATGTGGTTACACTTATGGTTAAATCACTTTAGTTTCACAGTGATTTTTGTGGTTTTTCCGATTGCTTGAAATTAACTGATTCGTTGACATTTATTTCATGCAACTATAAAGTGACTATGATTATCATCATAATTATACGTGCATGACTAGCTCAGATCCTGGTCCTCATCTGTAGCTTTGTTAATGATGAGAAGGATGATCTAGTACATGGTCTACCCACGAGGTAGGATCATCAAGTTATCATATGACCTAGTACATGGTCTACCCATGAGGTAGGATCATCAGGTTATCACGAGTCGATGTGTTGGTCTACCCTTGGGTAGGACCATACGACTCCACGACCCTATGTATTGATCTACCTGTAAGGTAGGATCATGGGGGTTAGTTGAGATCTGTCATATGAGAGGTAGTATCCATGTCCACTGTAGGGACAACGCAGAGGCTAGGGCATGTAAGGATTGAGTAGTCATGTTTAAAGTGTAAAGTTTTTTTTTGTTTAATCATAATTGCTTGCAATATGTTGTTACAATTAAATGCAAGATTATCGGTTCCCCCACATACCAATATAATTCATTATACTGACCACCGTTTTGTTTATCGGTGTTTTAGGTTAGTCAAGAAAATGGATATTCCTTTAAAGTGACAATGATGGAATAAAGCTTAATAAAGATTGGAGGATTTTAGATAGATAGATGTTATATGGGGTAAATTCCCTCAGATCCTATATTTTACAAGGTATGATAAAAGATTTTTTTTATTCCATTTTAAAGCATAGTTGTTGTAGAATTTATTAATTATTGTTGATTATTTGCAAAACCACTGATCTTGTTTTGGGATAACACCTCTCACTTCTTGGTCTCCCTTAATTGAGGGTTACTGAGAGGCGGGGGCGTTACATAATTCAAACCCACATTTGAGTTAGATAGGAGTGTTTATGTCACATATATCTATCACAATCTAAGAATAAGTTAAACCATAACGTGGTTAATACATAGAAATTATGAGGATGAAATTTTTATAAAGTGGGTATGATTTTGAGTAAAATAAAGTTAGGATCCTAATTGAAATTCCTCCACTAATTAATTCAAATCTTAGAATTTTAATCGAGATAGTATAGTTGTTGAGCCTCAATTGAGTAACTAAGGATGTAATGAAGTTTTTGGATCCTATGGAGGCTCTAGGTTTGACCCGTGGTCTCCCTGATGTAGTTTAAGCCCAATTGGATAGATATTAGTTTACAAGTAGATCCTTGGGTTGTAGTTTTTAATTTAAGTTATTTTGTGCACTTAATAATCATCAATAATATTTTTTGTGAAAGATGTAGGAGATAGGTGTAACAACCATCATCAAACTGACAACCAAATCATTACAAATTATGCGGAATTACCATAAGTAGTAGATTAACAAAAATCACTAAAATTTAAAACCATTTTACAAGGTGATCCTTTTTTAGAAAATTCTTACTGGAAGATCCAAAACTCATACATATCATGATTTACATTGTACATATTGTTTATTCTCTTCTCGAGGTCAACATATAATAGTTGCTCTATTAAAACACATATTGGAGCAACATAAAACCTCGAGGCTTACAAGCCAAAATCTTAGATTGATCACGAAACCATTACAAACCGACTCCAAGGACCCGAGAGTATAGAGACGACACATAGGACTTCTATCTATGAGACACGACAGACAGTACACTCATCCTGAGCTGTTACTGCTGCCCTAGCTGTTGTTCTTCCTCTGCAAAAAGGTCTCCACCGCTTCATGCTCATCCACCTAAAAATTGTGGATCCCATGGGGTGAGACAATTGTCCCAGTGAGAGATATAACTCTCTGCCAACCATATTATTATTACAGATAAACTTTATAAAACTGATCAGGGGTTCTTTTATATTAATAGGTAGGATTAATCATTGTATGAATAGAACAAAGTAAAATCTTTACTTAAGGAAAATGTTGCATCTACCCATTGTAGAGTAATAAATCATCTATCTATTTTACAAGGAATGTAAAGAAAAATAAATAACATCTATAAAACTAAGATGTATAACTGAATTGCGCATCAAACAATATTTTCCGCATTTGATCCTTAAGCAAATATGCTACACAGTTGAACATATTTTATAATCTCTCTTATGCACTGAGGAGATGAAGCATACCCCGTTCATCTCCAACCGACCACAAACTTCTCACAATTCGGTACCATACAAGGTCAATGGAAGAGCTGGCTGCCAAGACCTCACCTGTCTCGATCAGTACGAGACCACACAGATTCAGCAAGACATCTTCTGTCATCTACTGGAAGGACATATCGTGTCAGCTGCAAATGGAGCATGTCAGGGTACTAGGCATCTTTGCTCAGAGTTACTATGTCAGCATGTACTCTCTTAGGGGAACATCTACTAACAACTGTCCTCAGTTATGAAATTACTGAGTTATGGTCACACAACCATACTCTGTACCACGGGCCAGTTCACCGTACCCAATTGAGACATTTATTTTAGTTCATAAGGGGATCTGCTCACAACTGGCCGTCTGTACTTATGCCCCCACATATTCAAAAATATGCACTCCGGGTTATGCTGCGGTAAACCCGTTTCACCATTCAACAAATTATGACGCTGATGGATCTATGGTCAGGGCAACATTTTATGGTTTCTAATGATATATTATGTGCATTACAACATTCTTTTAGCATCAAACAAGTTATCATTATTAATCACAACAAATGCTACAAAGAAAGGTGTAATACATCTATCATGTACTTTTCAAGTCTTTAAAACACATTTAGATACTTGGTACGTGGGATCTCAGTCCCTTATCACATTATTGGGAATCCTCATCCCTTCATATAATTATCATCATGATTATTGGATCTGGGTATTCAAACCCCTAGATCACCACATAGCATTGTTACCTCTGTAAAAGGTAACTATTACGTCCAGGTCCTCAGACCAAGGTATTCATTTCACTTATTGTACAAGTATTTCACATAGCTCACATAGTTTGATTAAACATCTTGTCACCTCTCAATAGGAAGCAAATATTCACATAGCTTATTGAACATCTTGTCACCTCTCACTAGGCAAAAATATTCACACAGGTTATTGAACATCTTATCACCTCTTACTAGGCAACAAATATTCACACAACTTATTGATCATCTTTTCACCTCTCACTAGGCAAAAATATTCACACAGGTTATTGAACATCTTATCACCTCTCACTAGGCAACAATATTCACACAGTTTATTGAATAAAAGAAGTAAAACCTTCCCATTATTAGGGTTTCTATTTATAGTTGAATAGGGCTTCAAGTTCATATTATTAATTCAAAACCTAATTCATTTCTCCACACATCTAGGATCATATATTGATATCATACGTATGCATTCATACTTAACTATTCTCATCATTTATCATTAAATGATTATCAACACAAAGTATGAGTTTCTCTCTCATCCTCACTAGGATATTGATATCATGCTATTGGTTCAATCCTCCTCTTTGAGGAATATAGTTTATCATAACAGTTCACATCATCTTTTATATTGTAATATATGTCACTCAATCAATCACATATGATTGAAGTGTCTCTACCACATCGGGTATTAAGATGTGTATATATTATCATATCATGCTTTAAGATACATTATTTACTTCATGTTGTGTATCCAAATCGAGCATGTGAGATAGTCACATCACCATGTCATGTTTCAGGGTGTATCCCCTAATCATCATATCATGTATCCATATCAAATTGACTATCACTTAGTTCTTAATATTTCAGGATAACTTCATATCGGGTATGAGCTAGGTGCTTGATACCATATCATGTATAAGCTATATGCTTGATACCATATCATGTATAAGATATATGCTTGATACCATATCGTGTATAAGATATATGCTTGATACCATATCGTGCACAAGGTGTGCACCATATCGGGGATAGAGCATATGCCTCATCATGTATCATTTGAGTGGTACATACAAGATACCATGTTAGTTTCCCATCCAAGATTATTATATTGGGGTCCCATGTTGGGTAACATATCGGGTTACCATGTGAGGTAAACCCTTAGTCTCATAATCCCTTCATTCCTTCAAGGATAAACCTTATCATATAGTTACTTGACAAGCTAGGTGTCTTATTGAATTCTCATACTACAATCCATTATACCAAGGATAGGGTATATCAGGTTTCAATCCTTCATCTAGGGTTTTCCACTTATGCCATATCATGCATAAAGTATGAATTGAACCTCATATTGTTCACAAGGTAGGAGTAGGTGCTATTATTATCATCCAAGGGATATCATTCATATAATCTATGTGGTATCACTCACCACTTGTATCGTCTTACCCATCACCTTGGGTATCCAACTCTATCTTGTTTAGATTGTTCACTATCTTTATATTGTGCAAGAAGTGTAGTCTTAGACTTGTATCGTATATAAGGGGAAAGTGGTTATCTCCCATATCGTGCAAAGGGCATGGCTCATATCATATATGAGCTACCATCTATCTCCATATCGGGTTAACCCCATCTTGGGTTTCATATCAGGTTGAGGTATTTCAACCATATCGGGTTACACCTTGTATTTTAATCCATGTTTTATATTATGCATAAGTGTATACTCAATTAATCATATCGTGCACCAGATGTGTGCTTCAAGGTATCATGTACTAGAGGTGTATTACATGATCATATCGTGCAAGGAGCACTTGCTATTATCACTCATATCGGGTTACCCAAACTAGGGTTTCATATCGACTTAGAAGTATACCCTTGTTCCTATATCATGCATGGAGCCTATATCATGCAAGGTATTATGGTTAACACCATATCGTGTTCCAAGGTATGAACATCATCTCCATATCGTGCAAGGAGATATAATCTCACAAGTATATCATGCAAGTGATGCATGTATATTACCATATCGGGTATGAGCTACTTGTTTGTGCACTTGAACCCGATATCACTTTATAAAGTGACACCATCTTGTTCAAGCTCTAGACCTTCATTCTTGTTGTTCTAGTTTATGAATAATAGGTCTAGGCAATTCTTAAAACTCATTGAATCATTAAGTATTCAATAAAAACTTAGAATTGAAAGTGATCTTCTTAGTGTAACAAGTTAAGTGGTAAATAATAACATGATTGGGTTCAAGTTATATAACCCGCCTTGTGAATAATCTTCAAAGCTCCAAGATCCAAAGATTTACATTCCTAAGGTTGAATAAGATATTCTTAAAGGTCCAGGGCTCGTTCACAACTCCTCCATAGACAAGAAATCACCATAGTTAAGAACTTGGTGAAGAAGGAAAGAAAGATATATTCATAACCCGATATCCTACTTCAACCAAGGTTGAAGATGATCAAACCCTCAACTAAAGCTTGGTGCTCGATCTCTTCTTTATTCTTGAGCTACTTTTCCCATTACCTAAGGGGCTTTGCACGATATCTTTAAGGGAGATGGTTGTGAGGATCGTAAACTTTCATAAGTTGGTAAAATGTGAAGTATATATACTTGGTTTCATGAGATAAAGTGTATAAGAGGTGTCTTCACCTCTTGCTACTAGATGACACGTGGCCATGCATGGTTGACACATGGCCATGCATGCACACATATATATCTTGCCATGCAAGAGTCTTGAGGATAATCTAGGGAAGATATTTCTGCCATATGTTTGGATAAGTTTCCTCATCTTTATCTCATCATTAAGGCAATCTAATGCACTTTTGTAAAGGAGCTTGCAATCCGTCATGGCCACCCCCTTGAGGTGCTTTTCCTGACATGGCTTTTTCCAAGGCTAAAAAAACTAATAGGAGGCCTCTATCATGGCTCCTTGGCCGATAGGACTCCTATCTCAAACCTACAACCTGATACATTACATATAAGGCTTCTCCTTCAACTCTTCCTTGGTCTATTCATCATCAAGAATATCATCATTCAAAGGTGATTCAACCATATTGTATCCTTCTTTCTCTTTCCTCTAAAAGATACATAGATGGGAGTAAGGACACTCTAGAGGTGTTAATTTTACATTCCAACCCCATATATTGGATAAATTACAACTTGTACCAAAATTGGTGCACATAGTACTAGCATTATTCAAACAAGTTATAACTTCAGATTTAGGCTTTCCACAAGCCACCACTTAGCATCATGATCTCTCTCTCTCTTATGACTTTAAACACTTAGAACACATTCCACATGTGAAATTTTACAATGTAACCCCTCATCGTGGGTAAATTGCACTTTTCACTTAGACTTTCACATTATGCACAAATAGTTTGCAATTGAGCTCGAACTTGAAAACAACTTCACAAGAAGCCTTAATTACTTTTCAAAAGATTAGAATCAGTTTGTAAGTAACTTACTTAAGAAAAACTCCTAGGGTTAAGCCATAACCCAGGTCAGGAGTATTACAATATGAGAGCATGGAAACAATTTTAGAAGACTCTAAGTTGTTTGGTGACCTAGGTAATTATTTAAGGAATTATCTTGTCTTTTCATGGAAACCAAATTTTGAGTACCTAATGTATCAATTTGACTCTAATATCTTGCCTAAATGAATATAATAGGAAATTGAAGATCATATCAAAATTTGGATAAAAAGGATTTGAAAGGTGAGGTGATGAATTACTTTCCCAATTAGGACTTTTATCTAAAGAAAGGAAAATAAAAAAGAGTGAAAGTAAACTTAGGCTTTAGCCTCCACGTACTCGGATCACTCTAACGACGGGCAGTCTTCCTTGCCTGATTTCCTGGTGCAAGTGGGAATCTGAGTCTGTGCATCCTGACTCCCAGGGACTCTAATCCCCCTCCACCTCTCCTTTCCCTCTCTAGTCTCTTTCCTAATAGATTCCCTCACCCATAAGATATATATCCAAACTGTAGAAATGGCCCGTTGTCCCCAAAAGTACTGGCCTCCATCAAAAGACACTTTCATTGACTTAGGGTCCTGTGATCACCCGTCTTGTATGATAGTCATGGAAGATAAGCTCGATACCACTAGGGTTCACTGACGCCTCAACATGATAAAGGAACCTTTTCAAAGACTTTCTTCCATCAAACTTCAACATCTTCCACCGTAAACATGAAATCCCTCTTTCCTTATTCACCATTTGTAGTTTGTGAACCTCAAGATAGAAGTTGGTGTTTCCAACAGTGATTAGTGATATGTTTTGTCTCGAACCTCCTCTCGGATACAAGGAGTCATCAAAGGTGGTTTGCACCAATATGTCCCTTTGTTGATTGCTTTAGAAAGAAGCAACTTCATCCAATCATGAAAAGAGCAGTTCCTAAGACTCTTGAATGGTTCATAATCTAAACTTTGCTTTTTCTTCTTTGGCTCAGCTGTAACTAAACTAACTTATCAGAGTATTGAGTTATAATTTTTTTGCCTCTTTTAATATTTCCATTATCTTTTGTGGCCAATCATGGTAGTGTGTACCCTGGGTCTTCGCCGACAACTCGAGGCCTCCACCTAGGATCGACGAAGTAGGTTGAGAGAGAGTAAGGTGAAGGGTTGAACCTTGGCGTATGATTTGTAGCAGAGATTGAGGTCGGATAGCATAGACTGAGCTGTCTAAAGCTTGATTTTTCTCACCTGATTGAAACGAAGAAGATGAAGGCCGATCATTTTCTAGTCTTTCCCTCCCCTCTACTTGGCTTTGTTTTGCACATGATGGGAATTATGGGATTTAATCTCTTTTGTTTGTTTTGACCGCGTGGTTGGTTGGGAGGGACCCGAGCCACATGGGGTTTCCCTATTGCACCACATAACCTTTTGTCCAACTAAGTAGATAATATGTACACATGGATTTATTGTGAATTCTCATTGGTTAGTTCTCCTAAAATTCACAGTACGTAAATGGTTGATCAGAAAATTATGTGCAAATATGGTTTGAAAGGACTTTTCAAGAGATCTAGATAATGTATTTTGTTTAAAAATAATGTTATGGCTTTGTCTTACCCTAATTTATAAATGAATCATGAAACCCTATAAATCAAGTTAACGACTAATTATTAGTGGATGATTATTGAATGAACATGGTATATAGGATTTCAATCAATCCTAAAAATGTGATTAGGATTTCTTCAACCTAAAAGAAACAACTAGGATTTTCTCAAGGAGAGAG
Source organism: Alisma plantago-aquatica (assembly GCA_963693085.1). Taxonomy (NCBI): domain Eukaryota; kingdom Viridiplantae; phylum Streptophyta; class Magnoliopsida; order Alismatales; family Alismataceae; genus Alisma; species Alisma plantago-aquatica. The sequence goes on along the minus strand of OY856411.1, from coordinate 355,381,676 downwards.
GTAAGTGGTCTGTACACTTTGAAAATAATTATTGGTTGATTCAAAGTATATGTGTATAACAAATGCTATGAATGTATTATTTACTATTTCAATTATTAAAAGTCAATGAATTTATGATGAACTGAACATCAAGTTTATTGTCAACATTATTGTATCATCTTCACGCACATTAAAAATGAAGTTAATATTAATCTTTAAGAGCATTTAAGAGTTTTTAGAGAAAGGTAATGTTAAAATATAGATTATATATGATCCTCACTAAGAGGCTCCTTAGAGAAAAACTAAGAGGTACTTTGGTGCATAAGAGAAGAGGCACTTCTGTACAACCCAATAGGCACTTTGGTGCAAAGAGAAAAGGCACTTCGGTGCAAAATCTGAGGATTCTTATATAAGTCAAGATAAAATACATAATCTAAAAGTAATTGTGTCACTTTTTCAATATTTAATTTTAAAGTTATTTTCAATTTACTAACTTTCTTATAACATGTTCAATTCCACTTACCATTTGTTTGATGCATGGTTGGGGCATGATGCCTGATGGCAAGGAGCAAGCATAAAGGATAAACCCATTTGATGTGTGAAGAGTGGCTCAAGGATCTTCAGAAGAAAAGACCTAGTGGGATGCTGCTATACATAGTTTAGATTTCTTTTCATGTTTATGAGAAAGTGTATGGTGTTTAAGGGAGAATATGTTTAGTTTTATTCATGTACGAGTTATGTTGAGGACTTGAGTATGAGAACTGTTATATTTATCCTATGTTGGTTTATATATGAACTTTATTTTCATGCAATGATTATCATATTTGTGACATACCCCTTGAGAGTTATGGTTCTGCTCAGCAATTGATATGTTTGAAAGGTGATGTGTTGCAATAATAATATTAGAGCTAAAAATATAGTTGGCCACCAGGATTTTCTCATGAATACCTAGATAGCTCTTACAACCATCCCTTGATGATAGAAAGCCCATGTGCAGATGATAGAATGTCAAGGAATTAGAATGTATATCACTTTTACTTGTGAGGTAGGAACCCTACAAGAAATATTATTTTAAATAAATATCTATGTACATATGTGTTAGAGATAGGAGATTATCTAATTTGAATTATTTGTGGTAACTCCATGATAGCTAGTGGCATGTCTTCCCTTATCCTCAATAAGAGATTATCTAATTTGAATTAGTTTTGGTAACTCCATAGTAGCTTGTGGCATGTCTTCTCTTAGAGATAGGAGATTATCTAATTTGAATTATTTGTGGTGATGGTTAACATAGATCTAGAGGTGCCACTAAGAGATTTGATATGAAAGACCTAAATTGGAAAGTCACCTTATAATAGAGCCCCATGTCAAAAATAGAAGTATGTGATTTAAGGATTAAGTTGAGGAGGAAGTTAATAAAGGTATGACCTAACTCAAACCCACACTTGAGTCATATATGATTGTTTTTGTCATGTATATATGTAATCTAAGAATAGGTTAAACCCAAAGGTGGGTAGTACATAGAAATTTTGACGATGAAGTTTTTATAAGGTGGGTAGACACCACTACAGAAATGGCTTATAATGTCACATTTAGAGGCATCGATTGTATCCTAAAAACTGCCGCCTAAAGCCTAAAATGTCAGCTGAAAGCACAAACTGACATCTATATGTGAAGACCGGCCAGACATGGGTATCACTTTTTATTTAGCATCAGTTGCTTAATAAGAAACCGACGCCTAAAATCATCCGCCAAATCTAATTTTTTCAGTGCAAAAAAATTACCTCCAAAATTTCACATATGGCGTCGGTTATTTACCAAATAATCGACAATTAAAGATTTTTCGCAAGACAGAAATCGGGCCCAATTTTTTCGTCAGTTTTCATGCAAGAACCGACGTCGATGTGTTTTCACGTGCTGTCCCCGTGAAAATTTTTAGGGTTTCGATTGCCCAATTGGTGTCGATTTTTTGTGGCGATCGACGCTTTTAGATCTTAGGTGTCAGTTTCTGAAACAACTGACGACGATTGTTAACTTAATACCCTACAAAATAGACTCTTCCCCATTCTCGATCTATTTCATCACGAAACACAGCTCTAGCGATTCTACTCGACCTGTCGCTCATCTACTGCCGCCGCCTTCTCGTGTACTCAATGCTACTGCCTGCTCGTGTGCTCAAGGTCGCCGCCTACCCCTGTGCTCAACACCTTTGCCACCTACTCAACGCCACTGCCGCCTGCCCGTGTGCTCAACGCCGTCGTCGCCTACTCAATGCCAATGCCTGCTCAACGCCACCGCCTGCCCGTGTGCTCAACAGTGTCGCCGCCTGCCCGTGTGCTCAACGCTGCCACCTCCTACTCGTGTGCTCAATGCCGCCACCTGCCCATGTCCTCAACGCCGCCGCTGCCTGCTCAACGCCACCTGAGGAGCTGTTGTACCATTAGAGTTCGAGCCTGAGGTCGTCAGAGCTAGCCTCTGCTTCCCCTACTGCTAGGTAGGTTACTGATTTCCATCAACTGATTAGTATTTACTTATCTACTGATTTATATTTACTTATCTACATATTTGTATTTACTTATCTATTGATTTGTTCATCTAATTATTTTTGATTCATCACATTATTTAAATTTAGGCCTTTGTATTTTTTCATCTACTTTTTCAAATTATTTAATAATCAACTAATTTTTCAAATTACTTATCTACTAATTTGTATTTATTATCTATCGGTTTTATTCATTTATCTACTGATTAGTATTAATGTACTATTTTAACTTGTCTAATCCTCATGCTTGACCAATTCAGTAAATTTTGATGCATGTTGAAATAAGATTCAAACTTTCCCATTCTAGCATCCTAATTTGATTTGATTATGTGCTTTGAACCTAGAAACATGGGGGTTAAAGATACATTGATGTTGAATCTCAAAATTAACTCACATGTGGGTCTTGTATTTCTAAAATGATTATGTGAACTCCTAAATCAGTAACATATATTATTCTTTGTGCACCCAAATACCTTGTGAATCATGTATGCGCCCTAAGGTGATTAAATGCCTAAATCTTAACTTGAAATATGACCTAGTATGTATGTTGATATATGAAGCTCTAGTTAAAACTTCAAGATTGACCCCTAATTAATACATTATAACATAATTGAATCGTGCATTTGTGTTGTTGCAGGTGTTTTTGACTTCCTGTTGATTTGCATATATTTCTTCTTCAGCCTTCAAGTGAGGTATAATATTCTCACTCTCCCAATGTGCCATTAGGCTTCATTTTGATTCAAAACTTTGATATATGGAATCATGGTTTATTTACTATTTAGTATTTACTGACAAGCATGATTAAATGATGTTACACAAAACTTAGGATATGAATGATGAAACTAGGATTGTAGGTATAAGAATGACAACATACATGTATTTGTTGGCCAGCAAGGTGAGTGGTTAATTAATCAGTACTAGATTTGAACTTAGGATTAATGATGCCACCATATAGTTGATTACTATTGAATCATTAGGGTTAATGATGCATTAATGAACTTAATTACTTAGATTTCTACTTAGTTCCTCTAAGATTGTGTAGTTGATAAATATTTATCAATCAGGGTTAATGATGCATGAATGAATTTAATTAATTGATAGTGCTTTCTTTATTTATTTCTTTCTTTCTGATGATGATGATGACGATGACGATGATGATGATGATGATGATGATGATACTCCAGTCGCCGCCACTGGCCACCGCCTGCACCTCCTCTACTTCACCTCCAGCATCGGCCACCTTCACCACCAGCCCGACCACCTCCACCTCCGGCTGCCGCCACCACAGCCTGCTCGATCCATCAATGCGGAGAGTGGTTAATTAATTAGATGTGTACTTAGTTTCTCTAAGATTGTGTAGTTGATTAATATTTATTAATCAGGGTTAATGATGCATGAATGAATTTAATTAATTGATAGTGCTTTCTTTATTTATTTATTTCTTTCTTTCTTTCTGATGATGATGATGATGATGATGATGACCCTGTATACACCCATAAGCTCTATTTTTAGCATTCAAAACTGAAAGACGGAGTAAAATTGAGAATATACCTAAGATTCAATATGTTATAACACTCCACCCCTGAAAGAAGATTTCAACCCCAAAATCTCAAGCAAAGAGAGAAGGGTGAGTGTGCAACATCTATTATCTAAGCTCCTAGGTTGTTTCCTCTAATCTATGGTACTTCTAGAAACTCCTACATGTAGGTTCTCATGGATCACTAAGGGTTTCACTTTTGAGATTTCCTTTCATGAGATATAACACAATTTAACACAATTAATATTTTAGACTTGTTAGCATTATATTTATTATGATATTACATCATGCTTATTATTCTTTTAATTGTGTCCTATTATATTCATTTTGTTTCCAGAAGAGTTATATTTCATTATTATGCACAAATCCTTTATATTCCTTATTTATCTCGTTAAGAGTTTTAGCACAATTAGGGTTTAATCAATCATCTCCATATATATTAAAATATTATATCATTATCCTTAATAATTTGGATTTAGACTTCATTATCCTCATATTGTCACCATATTGAATTATATCATATAATTTGTTCAAAATAGGCAATTTTATCCAATTTGTTATTAAGTCTACAATTAATTCAAATAATGTCACATTAATTACTTCTACCTACACTAAACATCTATACATTGTCAATTTACCTTTTTTTTACTCACATTAATGTCCTCATAAATCATTTACTCATATTTATTTACTTTCTATTATTGATTATGCACATTCAACCCCACATTATCCATTCGTGCTTATTTATGTAAATCCAATTACTTATTATTCATATTTGAGTCATTAGGTGGTGTTAGTGAACAAGGTGAAACATATTACATATGAATGAATTGATATATATATATATATATATATATATATATATATATATATATATATATATATATATAAACTCAGGATTAGCTGATCATATACCATTTATGTGTATCAATGTATGTTATCTGAGTATGACACCCAATTTCACTAATATATCATGAACGTTATTAAGGATGCATATATCAGTATTAGATGATTACAACTTAGGATTTAGGTCAACGTGATCATTGCACTTCACTTATACCTTATTAAGTCTAGTGTTAGGTTCCATTTATCTCACTCATCATAACATTAGGGTTTACTAGTCCATGACATGGTCAACATCATGTGTATCCACAATTAAGATTAATATGTGAGTTACTCATATTATGTACATTAAATATTCATTAGATTTCAAACATGTAAACTATTCATCAAGTGACCATTATATGATCATTATGATCTAAACAAGCACGTTAAGGGATAAGTCTAACCTTGATTGGTCAATTCTAAGGATCCAAGCACACTAACCACCCAATCATGGAGTTAGGGTTTCTAGAGTCAGAGTAGCTAGATTTTGATATGTTATAAGACTCCATTCCTTAAAATGAATTTCGTCCTTGAAATCAGCATATCCATGATCTATCAAGGTACTACTACTACTACCCCTCCACCCCCGTAAAAAAGTTTGACCTACCAAGTCAAACTAAAACTACAAGTAAAAGGGTGAGTACAACTAAACAATGTATAGGATTTCTCACTTGATTGCTTACTAAATAATGTCACCAAACCTCAAAGTCTAGCTTCTAGGGATAATTTACCCAAACATGGGGTCATATGGGACATAAGGGATTTACATCAGGTATCCATCCTCAAACAAGTTACAAGGTCATCGTATTAGATTTCTAGGTGTATTCCAACATAGATGTCTAAGGCTACTATTGCCTATAGGTAAGCTATTTCAGACAGTCAATATCAAGCTCAGGCCAGGCAGATATCATACAAATATGGGAGTCCTTATAAACCAAGCTAGTGACGTGAAGGAAAATCTTGCCAGCCCCGAAATTCTGATCCTTTCTAGACATTGTTGCTTTCAACTTATGCCCTAATAGCTACCTAACAAGCTATGATACCATTCTATAAGGAGGCAACATCACCCCCTTACTAAATTTAATGAAAAATACACAACATCCGTCTTTTATATGGAATTTAGATACTGAAGGATGCATGCATAACAATTCCATTTAAATAAGCATGATTAAGATACAAAATTGTCAATAGTAGCAACAGAAAGAAAAGACTAAGTTATTACACGGATTTGATCCAAGTTCACTACATGAGTTTCATGAAACATAAACTAGAAAAGAAAACTACAAGATCTTGTAGTAGCAACCTAGACTTCTCAGCAAAATATCCTTGAATCTACTTCTAGGCAGGTCCTCCTTAGTCTTGTTCCACTCCTTGTCCTAGGCCTAGGTGGTTGGGATCACCCAACAAGAGGAGAAAACAAGGTATGCGTCAAATTAAGGAACAAGAACAAAGTTAAGAACAACAAGGAAAATAAGGTAAGAACATGGATAGTCAAAATTATGAGGCACATAACAAATAGGAATCTTGCCATAACAAATAATAAGAAAATTCACATGAATGATTAAGTTAGACTAAATTTACTAAGTAGGGCGAGGTACCTATCAAACTTCAACCAATAGGTGAGGGGAGAGTAAACACATTCCCATTCACCTACAAAATATATATATGTGGGGGAGAGTAAACATATTCCCCAGGATGAAATAACACATGCCCAACTATGGGTGGTTGTATAGAAGTACCACTACATTAACTAGTGACGTGGAATATTATCACACTGCAAATTCACTAGGAATATAATTCCTAGAGTTTACCAAAACCAAAGTGCAATAACGCCACCCACAAGTGGATGGATCTTATCGCAATATAGTTGAGGATTGAATCCTAAGGGACAACTTGTTTAAGAATTATCTAATCGAAGTAACTTAGCAAGAACTAGTATTTATCACAAAAGTGGAGATTGGTTTGTTTAATCTAAAATTGCAAGACAAGAATAAAAAGAGCTAGATTAAGGTTCTAGTTATCAATGAATGGAAACACTAGGGTGGAACTGGGTTTCACCACCACTACTCAAATCTATGTAATCATTCAAATCCAAATGTGTATGACGATATAATTGAATTTATGCAAGTTTCCCCCTTCGACATTAGAAACTTGCATGAGTAGATATACATGTAGTCTCAATGTCTTGTTACTTACGGATCCTCTATCCACTACTCCAGAGACTTTCTATTAGAAGTTCTTGTCAGGGTGTGAACCAAAGCTAGTCGATATTCAAATCTTAAACATTGAAGTTCTCACAATAAAAGATTATAATAAATCACGTAAAGCGGGTGATAAATCCACAAAACATGCAATAAAAAATTGGCTATAAATTATATGAGTTCATACAAGAATGGGAACATGAATGAAATGGTAAGAAATAGGTATTGAGACTAGTCCCCAAACCCCAGTGAAAAGACTACCCCCTCAACAAGGTGAGATTAATATCACTAGAAGAGCTATAGGATGCCATCATGGTCATGATGGTAATAGAAGCGGCTTGGCATGGTGTTTGACAATGAATTTCCTTCCTTCTTTCTCCTTCAGGTATTAACCCTGACTTACAATAGAAGTAGGTGGATGAACAACAACTCTGGGAAGAGATCGATCACCTAGAGAGAGAGAGAGATGGCCTGGAGTTGTGGATGAAGGAGATCTATCGATCTATGCTTGAGGTTGATAGGCATCTTCCAGCTAGGTCGATAGAACTAGCTTGGTTGACATGTCTCATCCTTGCTCTGATCTCAACGACAACCTCTCAGCGTGTTATGTCTCCAGAAAATATGAGATCAATTGTATGACTGTGTTGGGGGCCTATTTAAAGGGTCGAGGTTGTTGACCTCTTACGTTCCCTATCAATGTCGACCACTTCCCATCGATGTCGATTGATGGGTCCATCAGTCGACAAGACTGTCGACTGATAGGTGTTAACACTTGGACTTCTATCATCGGTCTTGGAGTATGAAGGAACTGTCGACCTTGAGGGTCGACAAGATTGTCAGTTGAAGTTGTGGTTGTCGATGAGAGTGTCAAAAACATTGTGTCGATGACTTGATTTATTATCAGTTTCTTGGTTGATGATGATGTCGAGCAGGGGGGTCGATATAGCTGTTGACCTCAGTTATCAATGGATTGTATGTCGACCTTGATCATCAGTGAGTTTGAGTGTCGTTCTTCATGGATGTCAACCAAGAAGGTCGAGACTGTTGTCGAGCATTGAGTGTGTCAAGAAGGGAGGTCGACAAGGCTGTCGACCTCTTGATTTCTCATTTATTTTAATATCGATCGACATGTCAAAATTGTCCTCGAACACAATTTTTGTGTATAGATCTGCCTTCTGAAAGTGCTCAAATCCATTTTCTCAGGGTGCTACCCCGCAACCCACGAGAGGCATCCTCCTTTCAACTGCTGCCCATGGAAGGGCAGCAGGACCCCCTAGGAAAACTTTCTATAGAGTGAAAAAAATTTAAAACTTGCAAAGGGAGTCAAGAAAAGTATCAAATTCTAACAAATTAACATAAATGCTAAGTAGACCAAAACAAAGCTATTCTAATGAAAATGAAACTATATGAATGCTAAATTAGACTAATAATGCAACTAAAATGGGATGAATATGCATTCATTAGCTAGTAGTCAAATAAATCATTATTCTAAAATAAGTAATATGGCAAGTTTAGTAAACAAATAATAGCAACATGGCAAGTGGGGTTCAATACCCAAGCACTGATAGTTATGAGGCAATTATATCAAAAGAAGCAATAAAAGGAATAAAGGTTTTGGTCCATACCTCATTGGGAAATTAGGATTTGGTTATAAAAAAATGTCCAACTTAAGGGATAAGATGCACATACCTCAATTCAGAGTCCTAACACTCACTTTTCACCAACTTAGAACATTCCAATATCACTTTTGCCTAATTTCAAGTTATTCAGATATATTAGGTTTCATATTGCATATAAGTGTAAAGAAATCCTACTTTTAGGACTTTTTGGGAAACCTCAATTTTGGGTCACAAAACTTAAACCAACCAATTCCTTGTGTTCTCCTGATCAAGAAAACATATTTATTGTCCGACCATAGTAGCCCGAGTGGTAAGAGCTCAGTAAGTCCCAATGAAGGACCCAGGTTCGAACCTCACCGAAGGCACTTTGCGAATGGCATTCCACACGGACTTGGCATGGGAGAGGGGTGACCAGACCACACTTTCACATGCCTCGAGAGTTTACCATGTCGGGCTCACCCGAGGTGGGTTCTCTCGGTCACAAAAAAATAAAACATATTTATTTACTTAATTTGGAGATTATATGAATTAGTTACAATTTTTAGGATTTTTATGTAATTTATTAGATTCCCAAAAAACAACACTAAAAATATGGAAATCAAACTCTAGAAACATTTTAATTACAAAGATCTCATTTTTTTGATTCCAAAACTTATTTTACATAATATTAGGACCACCAGAGAAAAAGTTATGATATTAAAATTTTGACCAATCAGAAAATTAAAAAAGCCACATAATCATCAGAGAAATCACGAGAGAGGGAGAGAGAGAACACACTGAGGTGGCCCAATCCTCGACTGCCCTCTCGGCTCGTCAGCGACCAGCAAGGCACCAAGCCAAGGAAGCAAACCACATATGAAAAGATGGTCTTACCCCTTACGGGAGCACAAAACTCAAAAAGGAAAAGAGGGATACAAGTAAAGATACCAATGGAATTGTCTCCTCCCCAAAACACTCGCACCATGGCTGAGATACATAGCTTCAAACTGTGAATCAAAGAACATGGATTGAGGGATTACCGTGGTTGAGAGCTGGGAATTAACTAAGACAACCTCGCACATCCTCCTTAAACGTGTGAGCATTGATTCCGTACAACTCCATGGCCAAGGAAACTCTCACATATCAACTTCTTCAATGGCTTCAAGGGGTAATTGGAGGTGATGCATCACACCAAATCATGGCCAAAGGGAAGTACCATATCCCTCCCGAGGATCCAAGGATGAGATAGCATGGATAATTAGTCTAAGGTCACAACTACAAATAGTGCTTGACCCTCACAAAACACTAAAGAATACAAGGTTGGTTGCAAGACAGGGAGGAGTTTTAGGGCCAATTGAGAGTAGGGGAGACTCAGGAGTGGGTCATTGGTGCTACAAATACCAATATTTATAAGTTTTCTCTAGGTTTAGGGCCTCAGTAACATGGTGGAGGAGAAGGTCTTTTGGTCAGATTTGGGTGTTTCCTAAAATGGGAGAGTTAGGGTTCGAGTAGGGTATCAGTCTGAGCATATTTTGCTCACAATTTCAATGCAACAAAAATCATGAAAAAAGATCAAGAAATAATTGAGAAATCTGTGTATAACTAGACCTTACAACCGACATACTTTTCACACGTGTGGACCTTTCCTATGCGAGGTAGGTGATGGGTCCAACATTGTTGGATCAAGATTGTGCCGTCCACACTTAGCATGAAATCATCTATGTTGCCAAAAACATGACACTTGACATAGAAATGAAATTCCTAATTCGATTTGAATAAAGTGGTGATTAAATTATTTCTCTTTTTCTCTCTCTTAAATTGAAGGTTCAAACAAACTCCTAACTAAATGAAATTGATACCTAACCTAAATAGTACATCTATAATCCAATTTTGGCATTGGTTTTCAATTTTGGAGACTTTAAGTATGTTATTTAATTCTTTTAAAGTAAATCATATTTATCTTTTGTAAAACATTAGAGACATCTAGAAACCACAATTAAAATGAAACTTCACCGTCAAGCAAACTAAAACATATTGGATATAATTTTGTGGTTAATTTTCTCTTTTGAGGCTATTTCACACATTATTTAATAATTTGGGCTTTTACACACTCTTTCCTAATGTACACATGAATATTAAAGATTATCCAAATTAGATGAAAATTTACCCATAGGCAAATTTTTAATGTGTAGATTACGAATTTTAGATTAGATGTCACTTTTATAGCCACTAGGTGAGTTATTTGATATTTTGGAGAAAACTCATATTTTCCATTTCTAATATTACAAGGATAATTATTATTTTTCCAAAAATATGAAACTTGGCATAAAAGAAAATTCTAACCAAAAGAAAACAAATATGGACTTAGATCTATTCTTTGGGGTTCCTTTTTATAAATTTTAGGCCTTTTAATATATATTATCTCTATATGTCACATTATATCATTTATTGCCACATTTTCAAGATTATAGCTTTTCTATTTATTCCTTTTTCCCTTTCTTATTCCAAAAGGCTATAGAAAGTTCTAGGCTGAAATTATTTTATCAATATGTCACTTAAGTGGTAAATTTACATTTTAGACCCTTATCAGAACATACACTAAGGTATTTGTGCATAAACCCATACATTGGCAAAAATACTGATCAAACATACTCCAAACCACTAATAATTTCACAAATTTAACATCAATGATAAAAAGGGATAGAAATATAGGAATAGCTTAGGAAAAGGGATAAGCTGAGAATATACCTAATTTTTGATATGTTACACTCTAGGTCCTTGTAAATAAACAAGATAGATCTAAATGATGATTTTTAATATATTTCTTTATTAACATAGTGTGTATTTAATATCAAGACTTGTGTACATGGTAGTGTGATAATTATATTGAATGTTTAGATATGTATCATCATTTTTTAATATAGATTATATGAATCAATGTTTAAATTCCTTTGCAAAGTTGGTTTATGAGGTTGAATGTGAGAAAACAAAGAGCTTGAAATTGGAAAAAGTTAACAAGGATTTTTTTTATTATGACTAGTCATTAAATTATGCCCTAATCTCATGATGGTTATTGTGAGATCTGGGTGTAACAACTTGGTATCACAACTTAGGTTGAATAGTTAGGGACCATTAGATTAGTATGTTAGAGTCATAAGTTTGGCAGATAGGAGATGATATGATAATAGATCTGGGTATTTGAGTATTTGGATATCCTAGTCTGACATATGAGTACTTGGATTAACCAATATCAAACTACTCTATCTATTCTTTCATGTATGCACTGGCCAAGTATGTAGTGGGAGGATGGGGTAGAGATAAAACCTAGAAGTATTAGGATTTGAAGACCAAAAAGTAACAAAAGAATAAGAGCATAACAATATAATGTGACATAAATTTTGTTCTATAATTTTGTTTTGTTTTGAGATGAATAGAAATGCTCTTACTTATATGAATCCATATATTCAACTTTTAGAAACATATATGGTTCCTTAAGATTGATGTACACTGATGTTACATCTAATATTGTTTATATTGTTTGCATCAAGTAGAACAAAAAATTTCTTTAAATGAGTTTACCTAAGTGGATATTCTTTTCACATGTTTGAGATAAATAGGAGTTGGTCAATCATGAGTAGCTCTTGGCTTTAGGACTATAGGTTCGGCCTGGTTCAGCTAGTAGGATGCATTATTGGGATCTAATTACTTCTATAGTATTTGAATAAGAATAAGATATAATGATGCAATATTAGCATATATGAGGATATGAGAATATTAAGATACTGGAACTTAAACAAATGTTCAAATAACTAAGAAAATTTAGTTGCAGCTAGTAGTCAAGTGAAGAACTAAAATGGTGATAGATCAATATAAGTCCAATCACAAAGAAGGAGATAAAAAGGTAATATAAGATATGGATGTGCATAGATCACATCATACAACAATTTGTTCCTAAAACATGTTAGAAGACCTCACCATGGTGATTGGACTATATCTAAAATGTTAGAGTGATGAGAAAATATGAAATGCCCAAAATTGACTGGATTGTCTTTCAACTAACTGATAAGTTGATCCCTAATTCAGGAAGTAGAATGACTAATGAAGGAAGTGTTTGACTTGCTTAAATACATGTATTGAAATAGAGTTTATAAAATAGAAGTAGTGGTAAAAGAAAATAAAAGGAAAGTAATCAGAATCAGTGTTAGGAGATCAAATTGTCAATTTATGACAAGAACTCTAAATATGAGCTAACAAAGAAGACAAAAGAAGCATAAATAGAAGAAATTAAAGAAAGAAAATGGATTCATAAGAATGAAATCCATAATTGAGCTTCACAGTTATGTATTCCTTAATTGAGGAAACTTAGGATGAAAAGAGAAATGGAAGAAATTGGAAAACTTAGGAGGAATAATACTCAAAAGGATAGAAGTAAAGAATTTTTTTAATAAATAGAAGAATCAATAATATGTGAGGCCAACATTATAAATTTAAATGAAATGACAAGAACAAAGAAAACCAATTATCGCAATGTATAGAGAAAGGGGTGTATGGCAAGATCAGTATATGAAAACATACATCCCATGACAAATTCAATGTTTTCATCATTTTTTTCCATTTTATATAGATGTTTTTATTGAATAATTGGTTGAAATGACATTGTAATGCTTAAAAAGTTATTTGTGGTTGGATAAGTTTAAGAAGGACGAAGATGATGTCCAACAAGTGAATGAGTCACTTGGATATGAATTGATAATAATATCAAGATGAAAATTGTGGTCTCACATGATTCACATAAATCAAGAGGATGAAAGTCTTGTACTAAGTTTAATAAGGTGAAGTCAACTAGAGAATACAATATTGACTCATAAATTTAATCCATGAGAATAGTGAGAACTATACAAACAATAGAATTATGAATTTACATAGACATATCTATGAGAATTGATTAATAATAAATAAGTGAAGGCTAGTAGTAGATGAAAGGAATGATACACGAAATTGAAATGATGACAAACAAAACACTCATGATATACATATAATAAATTCATATTTAAATCTTAATAAGGAAAATATGAGCACAAAGAAAATGTCAAGTAGTCATTTTTCTTTAGTAAGAAATGATTAGACCCAGAAAAGACAACAATACTAAGTTGGTAAGAAAGAAGTATTCAATGAATATTTGAAGAACAAAAGTTGAAATACTTTAACTCTCCTCATCCGTTATATTTTCTTATATGAAAGTAAAATGAGGAGGAATGCCTATTGGAAACAAAAACATATGCAAGTAAGAGGCATATTCATAAATTCATTTGAATATTGGGAAAGGATAAGAATGGAGCACAATAATATATGAACTCAGAACATGTAGTGTGCATATACTTTTTATGGTTCCCTCACTAGTGTAAGAAAATAAGTATATAGAAATTGTTGGGACACATAGCCTAAGAAAATAAAGTAGCATGATCTAAAATTTGAGATTTTATCAAAGGATTAATGGTCAAGAAATTGTACGTTGTAGATTTTTGGGATGCTTGTGTTGTTATTCATATGAATGTATTATTTTATCTCATTATTTTATCTCCAAAATTAGTAAATAATTAGATAATTGTGATCACAATATTGAATAATTTAAATTCCTTAACAAGAATACAATACAAGGAACTTATTATTTTGAAGCTTAAACATCATGAGAGCTATCACATGTAAGAGTAGTGATGATACATCACAAGTTATGATACTTTTAGTTGAACAATTAGAGAAAATTTAGTACAAAGAAAATAAGATGAAAGTATACAAGAAAGTTTAGGTATATGTGAATCTTAAAAGAGGAATGAACTTTCAGCCTAGTAAAGAAAGAATGACCTAAAGAGGATAAGTTACATATGAAATATTCATATTAGGATGTATGGAACTTGGAAACTCAAGGTATGTCCATAGAAATTTGACCTTGGATGCCACCAAGCTTGAATGAGGAAACCTAGAAATAAATACAAAGAAGATGAAGTAATTGTAAATAAGAAATTTAAAGCATGAGAGATGCAACTCAAAAATGTTAGTGATAAGTATGGGGATGCTTAAGATAAGAGAATGGCTGATGAATTTTAAAATATAAGAGATGCAAGCTAAATAAAAGTTAGGAATGGCAAGGATCCATGATAAGTTTTGAATATTTGAATACTCATAGTCAAGTATCTTGTAAGGCCCTGATCTAGAATAGTTCTTGAGTATGCTTGATTTGCTTAATAAGATGTTTAGAAACTTAATATAGTCCTTATAGATGCTTTGTTAACATGTGACGACCTTATGTTTCCAGTTTGGTCGCTTTTTGATGATGTTTGAGCTTTATATGCTTATTTTGGACCAAGTTACAATTTATCAAATTTGAGGGGTTATCTTGAAATTTATCACATGTTGAGTGTGCCCTTAGTGCTTTGGCACCATGAGAAATAGAATGATACTATATGGCACCTTTTTAGACCTTTGTTGATGAGGTGGCATCATGTGGTGATGCTAGGGTTTTTAGGGTTTGCTTGGTGTCGACCATGTTGAGCTTGGTTGGGTGTTGCGACCCTTGTTTCGACCTTGTTGATGTGCTTTGGGTGTGTGTCGACCGAAACACCTCCCTTGAGTGGTTTGTTTTTACCTTGTGGTCTTGAGGTGCTATTGGTCGAGATGGTTGTCTTCTTGTTGTGTGTCTCAACCAGGTTTGGTTGATGACCATTTTGTTGTGGTCGAGACATTGTTCTTTAATGCTTGTTTTGACCCCTTTGATGTGTCTCAACTGAAACCAATGTGTTGGTGACCTAACTGGTCAATACCCAACATTGGTTATATCACCATAAGTTGCATACATGCATATAGTGGTTGCATGTTAGTTTCTTTTGGGGACAAGTGTCTCTTTGGTGCTCTCTCATGCTGACACCTCACTCCTACCTTACTTCCCTCCTCTGTTGAGTATATAATCTCTCTCTTCTTCATGCAAGTATCTTTTTAGGCCCTCCTTCTCCCCCCTTCTCTTGTGTCCATCCTTGGAGCTTTGAGGAGCAAGAAGGACTGATCTTGGGTGCTTTGGAGGTCGATCAACCTTACATGTGGTGCTTTGGAGCTTGATCACCTTCCTTGTGGTGTTTGTTTGTGGTTTCTCTTCTTGGTAAGTGGTTCTTTTCCCTTTATCACATTTTTCCTTTGGAACCCTACCTTTCTTCTTCCCCTTTCTCGGCCATAGACTGTGGACTATCCATGACACCCATTTTGAGAGAGAACTCCTCATCACAAAGGGATGGAGAACATGTTTTGACAAGGTGGTACCCAAGTGTGAGGAAGTTTCCTCTCTTTTCTCTTATTTCTTCTTGGTTTGGCCTAGGGTTTCTTACCCTCTTTTCTTGAGCATCCTTTTGACTATGGTTTTCTTCTCTTTGGAGGTGATCTTGTGGCTGAAGTGTTGACCTTGGTTGGAGCTTCATATTCTTCTTTGGAGCCTTTGATCTTGGAGCTTGGTTCTCTCCTTAAGGTGGGTTATATAACTCTCTACCTTCTTCTATTAATTGCACCATAATAAAGCATCCGTGCTATTGATTTGATCTCTAAACTTGATGCTAATATTCTAGATGACACCTATGCTTGGTTTTGGTCGAGATGCTTTCCCTTGTTTCAGTCGAGACTCATGACCTTGTGTCATGACCACAAACCTAACCTTAATAGGTTTAGGGTTGAGATACATTCTTGGGTGTCACAGTCGATACCCTAACCCTAGGGTGGTCAAGACATTTGGTTTTGTTGCGGTCAAGACTCTTATTTTATGGATGGTCAAGACATGTGTTTTAGTCATGTTCCAGACACTTGTTTTGTTCAAGGTTGAGACACCTACTTTTATGGTGGTCAAGACAAATGTTATTTGAGACACCTAGTTGGCTTGAGGTCAGGACACTTGGATGGTTTATGGTTGTGACACATGTTTGCTTGGGTGATCGATACACTCACTTGAGTGCATGTTCGTAACACATGCATAACAAAATGAGATGGTGCACGTACACATGTGAATGATGTGGATACCCAGTGTTGTTGATATAATTCTCTAATCATGTTTAATTAATGATTCTCTAATTCTAGTATGCTCCAAGAAAGTGGGAAGTGATGAGATTAGGGTTTGGTGCTTGAGTAATGCTATGAAACCCTAATCGGTTACACATGTAAACCTAATTCCAATGTTGGGAAATATGATGTGTTTGCCTATCTCGTTTGAAGTGTTTACCAAGTTATGATGTTTTCTCTCTATAATTTATGAACCCCTAACCTTACAGGTGAAATGAGTGTCATAGATTGAGTATTCTATGGTGGTGATCATATGACACATGGTTATGGCTATGAGCCTTTTTGATACATGATGAGATCATATTCGTTGATGGGTCTTATGACCCGGTACAAACTTAATGCCTAGTGTGTGGTGTTATCCTCAAGTGATGAGAATGAGGGATCAATATCCTCAAGTGATGAGACATTGATTATGGCCTCATGAATGGCAGTGCTATGAGTACCATGTGATGATGGTGTGACAAGTTCACACCTTATACATTTTATATCTACTGAAGTTGTATTATGCCCTTATCTTTGTAGAGTTTGTTTAGGGTTTGTATGTTGTAACTTGATTGATGCTAAAAGATACCCAATTGGACTAATTAATCAAGTGAAACCATAATCATGTAGTTTCCAGTAGCATAGATCCATCTTCAGCGTCAGTACTTGTTGGATATTGAAATAGGTTCTCCCTTAGTGGAAGATTGGTTGTAGTCATACCCTAACAGGAGAATGGTCGAGGCCGTATCTCAATGAGGTGATATAGTATATATATATGATATCTTTTGAGGATGGTTGCGGTCATACCTTGACAGGAGTGTGGTTACAGCTGTAACTCAGTTTCACTAGCGTCGTGACCTATATACCAAGGCGGGCTAGGTTGTTTTGTAGTTGGACTTGATATGTCACTGCGGTGGACTCAAAATGACCAAGGGTGTGGAGAGATCATTGGATTCTAGCTCTTCTATTGATCTTGTATGCAATGATTTCTACTTAGTAGTGGTCAGTTGGATCATGAGTGGTATACCTCATCTTCTTAGGGCATAATAAAAGACTTAATATAGTCGTGTAGTATATTTTGCTTAGGGTCAAATACGACTAACATTGGTTGAACCCTTTACCTTATCTTTGTACTGATTTCTTGAATTAGAATGAAGTAAGAGAAATCAACTGTTATACATTTTCTTCATATTCCTTATTAAAATATTTATTGTTATACTGCTCAGTGGTAAATTCCTAGTTTCTTTAATATTTTTTATCAGTTAAAAACATATCATTTAGCTGAGTATTCTCAACATGTTAAGTATGTTATCTACCTACTTAGTTTATTTGTGCTTTTAATAGACGTTGGTAGAGAGTTATATCTCTCATTGGGACATTTGGTCACACCCCGTGGATTTCCACATGTTTTAGGTGATGGAGCACGAGAAGGTAGAGGTCATGCTATTGAGGCTGAGCAGTAAGAAGAGCAGTAGATGAGTTAAGGTTGGATGAACTACTTATGTTTTGTAGTAGAGTCCTATGTGTCGTCCCTATACTATCAGCCCCTTGGGGGAGTTTTGTAGATGACATTTTGGCTTTACACCCTTGATGTATGGATATGATATGTATGTATGTGAACATGTTACCATATGTACAGGTTGGGGCTAGTGAGCCAGTGAACAATGCTATGTAATAATCTTTTGGCAGGTGTTGTATATACAGGTGGCTTTTGTGGCTCTGACGTTATATGTTTCCACTTGAGGTGGATATGCAAAATGGTTTTAATTTCTTGTGATTTCTTGTAACATAGTTTGATTAGTTTTAACTCCACATTTTGTTTTCAGTAATCTCACTTTGTGGTGCATCGATGCATCACAATTTGGTTGGTATCAGAGCCTTAAGTTAGTTGAGTCTACATGGGCATAGGACTAGGGTTTGTGTCTATTATAGTATCCTCCAGTTTGTTAGTGGTTACTTCAACTTATGCAGAAGAAGAAGAGTAGAAAAGATGGTTGGAGAACATGAAGAACGTGATGCTAATAGTAGTGTTGTTGCACCTGGAGGTGGTCCAAAGAGGTAGGAGAGGGTGGATGTTGTTCCTGAGATGCCCTAGTTAGACCCAGAATTGGTGGCCAATCCTACTTTTCAGTCCATGTTTGGATAATTTATGGCCACAATTGCACATATGGAGAACATAATGCCCATTCCTCAAGCAAGAGAAGCAGTCCCCAATGTGTAATCTTTAGGTTCCGAGAAGAACTTAAAAAGGTTAAGGTGAGTTGGGGCTGTGGAGTATGCTGGTACAGAAGACCTGATAGATGTAGATTTGTGGTTGACGAAGTTGGAGAAGGCCTTTAAGATGCTCAACATCCCCTCGGAAAACAAGGTGAAGCATGATGTGTATATTTTGAAGGGGAGTACCGACCATTGGTGGGCCATTGAGGAGGAGAAGAGACCAAGTGTTGAGATCGATTGGGAGTAGTTTTGATGGGAGTTTGTGAGTCAGTACTTTCCCCAAACCAACCTAGATGAGAAGATCAACCAGTTTGAGAGGATCCAGTAGGGATCCTATCTATCAATGAGTATGAGGATAAGTTTATGGAGCTTCGGAGGTTCTGTCCTCATATGGATGCTATAAATCAAGAGAGGGTCAGACGTTTTGAGTAGGTCTTGAGCACAGACTTGACTACACTAGTGTTAGCTTTGGAGAAGCATGAGAAGTTCTTCACATTTGTGGAGTTGGTTAGGAGGGTGGAACAATACTTTGTTGAGAAACATGAGAAGAGTGCTAAGAAGAGACCGACACAATACCAAGGACAACCATTTGGAGGCTTCAACAAGCCTAGGTTCTTAGCACCATAGTCACAACAAAGGTCTGGAGCACAGTCATGTTGGTCACCAAGTAAGGGCAGTGGTCGTAGTTTTCCACCAGTAGGAGCCCACAACATAACATTGGTGTTAGTGACGGGGCCATCTAGGTCGTAATACGAGACTAGGACTAGTCATAAGTGCAAGTAAGAAAGACATTTGAGGTTGGCATGTCTTGTGAAAGATGATGAAGTGACCCAATAGCCGAGGTTGAGTCAGCAGGGCTCGTAGATAAAATAGTTTGATAGTGGTGGATGTTGAGGATGTGGATGGGCATCACAGGCACAGACCAGTAGAGGACAGGGGAGACAACATGCAATGGATCGATTCTACTCGTCATCCAGAAGGAGTGGTCAACCTATGAGTTGTGACAGGTCAGATGGAGTTATTTGATTTCGATTTTTCATCTTCTTGCTTTATATCTATTTTAGTTGAAACTGGTGGGATGCAATCTTTTATCACTTGAGAAATTATTGATAGTTGTTCCTGGCCTGTTAATTGTAGACATGATAGTTTTCATTTAAAACCTTCGTTGGTTGGTTCCATTGAGTTACGGGAGGTGTGTCCTTCATGTGTCTTTTCTTTTTTAGGACATAGCATTCAAGTGGATATCATACCACTTGATATGCATGCATTCGATGTGATCCTTGGAATGGATACTTTGGAGAAGTATTAGGTGGACTTGAACTATAGTTCCAAGGTTATTTGTTTATGGCGGTGTGACATGGATTTTCCATGGAGATAGGAATTTTCAGCTGACATGTCTAGTGTCAGTGATGGTGGCATAGAAGATGATGAGGCAAGGTTGCGAAGAGTTCTTGGAACATGTGAGGTGAGGAGCTTGAGCATCCAGGAGGTACCCGTTGTTTGTAAGTTTGAGGATGTGTTTCCAGATGAGTTCCCAGGGGTTTCCCCAATTAGATTGATTGATTTTGAGATCAATCTAGTGCCCAAAACGCAACCGATAGCACAAACACCATACAGTTGAGATGGCAGAATTGAAGAAACAATTATAAGAACTGCTTGAGAAAGGTTTCATCAGACCAAGCAGGTCTTTGTGGGGTGCTCCCGTATTGGTCATGAAGAAGAAAGACATATCTATGAGACTATGCATAGATTACAAACAACTAAATAAAGTGACAATTAATAATAAGTATCCTTTGTCGCAAATTGATGATCTACTTGACCAGTTGTGAGGTGTTGTAGTGTGTTCCAAGATAGAACTGAGATCGGGATACCCTAGTTGTGGAGCAAGGTGGATAACATACCAAAGTCAGATTTTAGGATGAGGTATGGTCACTATGAGTTCATAGTTATGCCGTTTGGGCTACTAACCAATGCACCGACATCATTCATGAACTTGACGAATAGGGTGTTTTAGGCATATCTCGACCATTTCATGGTGGTATTCATATATGACATCGTGATATACTCCAGAGATTGTCAACATCATGAACAACATCTTCATCAGGCATTGACCTTGTTGAGACAACATCAGTTGTATGTTAAATTCAAAATTGTGAGTTTTGGTTGAAGGAAGTGTGCTTTCTTGGATATGTGATATCTACTGAGGGTGTTCACATTGACCCCAAGAAGGTTGAATCTGTGATGGAGTGAGAGAAAACAAAGATGCCGACAGAAGATTGCAATTTTTTGGGTTTCACAAGATACTATAGGAGGTTCATTAAGAACTTCATCTCAATGGCATTACCCCTAACAAAGATGACAAGGAAGATGTACCTTTTGTCTGGGATGACAAGTGTCAGCATGCCTTCCAGTTGTTAAAGGAGAAGTTGACTAATACACAAGTGCTAGCACTACCAGAGCAAGGAAAAGGATACATAGTCTTTTGTGATGCCTTGAGGAATGGTCTGGGTTGTGTGTTGATGCAAGACAAGACTGTGATTTCTTTTGCTTTGTGACAACTTAAGAAACACAGAGATAACTATTCCACCCATGATGTGAAGCTTGTTATTGTGGTTCATGCCTTGAATATTTGGAGGCATTACCTTTATGGCGGGAAGTGTCAGATCTTCATAGATCACAAGAACTTGAAGTACATCTTCTCACAGTAGGAGTTGAACATGCGACAAAGACACTAGATGGAGTTAATCAAGGATTATGACTGCACCATTGATTATCATCCAAGAAAGGTGAATGTAGTGGCAGATGCCTTGAGTAAGAATTTTTTTTCATTGTCATATGTAGACAAAGTGCAGTTATGCTCCTTGGTGTGCCATAAGAGAGATATGTTGGTCTCCTTGCATTAGATGAATGTGAAGTTGGAAGTATCCATGTTGGTGGGTCTATTGGCACAATTACAAGTGAAGCCTACATTGAGGTAGTAGATTAATTAACATTGCACAATAGAGTGATACTGTGATACAACAGATATGAGTAGAGTTTAGTAGTGAGAAGTGTGATGGTTTTCATGAGGTAGAGAATGGGACAGTGTACTACCACAACATAGTTGTGGTTCTTGATGTTAACAATCTGAGGAAGATGGTTCTGGAAGAGGCTCACTCTTTGATGTATGCTATGCACAAAGGAAGCACCAAGATGTACCATAACCTTAAAGATCTATATTAGTGGTCTGGTTTGAAGCATGATGTGGTGGAGTTTGTCACCAAGTGTCATGTGTGTCAGTAGGTTAAGAGCATCAAAATCCTGCAGGGACGTTGCAACTGTTGCCTATGCCACAGTGGAAATGGGATCATGTTATGATGGACTTTGTGGTTGGTCTGCCTAGAACAGCCAAAGGTCATGATTCCATTTGGGTGATAGTATACAGGTTGACCAAGTCAGTGCACTTTTTGCCAGATAGACGACATACACAACATAGAATCTTACACATATATATGTTGATGAGATAGTGTGTTTGCATGGTATCCTAAATACCATCGTGTCAGATAGAGGTCCTCAGTTCACCAGTCACTTTTGGGAGCGCATGCACACAACATTTGATACATAGTTGAGATTCATCACTTTGTTTCACCCATAGATAGATAGATAGTCTGAGAGGACGATATAGACTCTGGAGGACTTGCTGAGAGCTTGTGTTTTATAGTGTTTGGGCAGTTGGGATGTGCAACTTAGCCTGATAGAGTTTGGTTATAATAACAGTTATCAAAGGAACATTAATATGATACCTTATGAGGTGTTCAATGGGAGATGTTATCAGTCTCCATTATGGTGGTATGAAACTACTGAGTATCAACTTCTAGGTCCTGAGCTTATGTACCAGATGACAAAGAAGATCAAAGTGATTCAACATCAGTCGAAGCCAGCCCAAGATAGGCAAAAGTCATATACAAATTGTAACAAACTAAAATCTATGTACAATCTTAGTTTAGCCTTTTTCTAAGATTTTCCTTTCATTTATGTCCTTGATGTTGAATTAGTGTAAAATATAAAGGTTTGGTGTACATTTGTTCCCTATATTTGACATTATAAGGATTTATGCACAAATACCTCAATATAAGTTTATAAAAGGGTTTAAGTTGCAAAATATTCAGTTAAGTGGGATAGCAATAAAATAAATCAAACTAGAAGTTTCTGTGAACTTTTTGTATAAGAAAAAGTAAAGAAAATCCAAAAACTAAGAAAATGTGACATTAAATGAGTCAATTTTTCAAATAAGTGAAAATAAGAGTAAATTTCCTAAAATCTATAAAAGGGGAACTCAAAAGATAATTCTTAGTACAAATTCATTTTCTTTGAGTACATGTTTGCTTGAGTGATAAGTTTCACAACTTTTGGGAAATTAGTAATTATAATTGCATTAATTGGATGGAAGATAGGAGGTATCTCAAAATATAAAATAAAATGATTAATGACTCCAAAAGTAACAACTGATGTCAAATTCTTGATCTACACATTAAAATACGCATTTGGTTGAATTTTCACTCAATTTGGAGAATATTTGATTAAAAGATGAAATCAGGAGAGAGAAAGTGTATAGATCATTCAAAATATTAAATAAATGTACAAACAACTTCAACATGTAAAATTGATGATGAATTCATATCCAAGACACTTAATGTGACTTGTGGGTGAAGTTTTATCAAATTTGGAGAATCTTATAATCATTAATGATGGAAGAAAGAGAAAATAAGATTTAGTTTATTTAGCAAATCAAAAGTTCTTAAAAGGCAAATCCAATCACATATTCAAATTCCTCATATCAAAAATAGGCCAGTTGTCATTTTTCAATTGATTTGGAGCATGTTTGCACCCTCAAATGAGAAGAGAGATAAAGAGAAATTAATGTACACACTCTTTATTTCAATTTGATTGGGAATCAATTTAATGTATGTCATGCGGTCCAATTTTATTTTCTCAGAATTGATTTGGATTCGTGATCGAACATCTCACAACTCATCTCCAAGCTCTCACCGATTTGGCAACATGCACCAAAATAGGTTGATTTTGTTTTTGCAATTGCTCTCTCGATTCTCAACCAAAACACATGAAATCTTTGCCAACAGTTTCTAAATAAGATTCCGCTCAGTTTGATCCCTTATTTTTGTGATTTCATTGAATATTTTAGAAAACCCCAAATCTTGCTCTCCAAACAATTTTGGCGACAACCCTCCTCGCTTCATCCATCACCCTCACCTATAAATAACCATACCCCAAGCTTCCCTAATCCCCTTGCAACTCTTCTCTCCATCCAATTGCTCATGGACTCACATCTTGGCTTGATAGTGAATGAGATTTGGATTAGAGTTTAGGGCACCCCTCTCTCTCCAATGTACTACTCTGACTAATTCCTTACTTCTGTAAGTTCGTCTTGCTTCCCTCATCACTTCTATGTATTTCATTTTGCAAATCATCGATGTATGTAGAATTTCCCAATCTTGGGTCTCCCCGCTATGCTTAGACGCTGGCAATAGCATGAGCCAAGGAATGGGACAATCCCCCTGGTGTTTTGACGCCTTTTCGCCTACTTCTTTAATTCTTTTCTCTATGTATTCTCGTGAGGGTGTTCTCATCTTTTGCATTATATTTTACCCGCGTTGATGCAAGGCACAATCGAGATGGACCACTGACTTGGTGCTCCGTGGTTGGGCCAAGTCATGTGACCCACACCTCTCCCTCTCTCTCTTCACCTCTCTCGCTTTATTTTGATGATGTGTCATCTCTTGATTGGTCAGATTTAGAAAAAATCATATCTTTTGATTCCTTTGTCCAAAAAATTAAAATAAATATGTTTTGAAATCAGAAAAATGTGATCTTTCAAATAAAAATAATTTTGAGGTTTGATTCTGATTTTTGTCGAAAGGTGTGTTCTAAAAATGATTTTAATACATAAAAATCACCAAAAATACACTTTAATCATCACAACTCCAATATTGACAAAATTATATGTTTTCTTAATTAGGGGAACCTGATAAGATCAATCGTGATGAATTTAGAGTCTAAATCAAGGTTTTTTTCAAAAATTCCAAAAGTTGGGGTTTCTTAACATCAATGCATATGAAAAACCCTAATACATGATTATACATTGAAAATAGGAAAAGTGGACCTTGGACTCAATTAAAGTGGTGAAAGTGAGTAATAGAATTCCATAAGAGAGGTATGTGCATCCTTAAACCTTTAGTTGGGAATATTTGCAAACCTAACCTAATTTCCCTAATGAGGCACTTATTGAACCCTAATTTCTCTTTTGATATTTCTTTTGCTATATTTGCCTCAAAATCTATATTGATAATATGTTTCTTGGGTCTTGTACCTCATTGCCATGTTACAACTATTTGATGCTTATACTCGCCATAGTTCTTTTTAGCATTATGATTTTATTAGACTATTTAACTAGTGTAGTGGTACTTTTGTACATCCACCCATAGATAGGGCATGTGTTATTTCACCCAAGGGAATGTGTTACCCTCCTCAATATAAAATATTTTATAGGTGATTGGAATGTGTTACTCTTGATCCCTATTTTGTTGAGGTCCAGTAGGAGCCTCAACCATACTTAGTTAAGGTAGTCAATATTAATCATGCATGCAAATCTTTTACTATTTTTCTTGTTATGGCAATCATCTATTTGATTATGCCTCATACTCTTGACCATCTTCATCTTATGATGAAATCTTTCCATGTGATTTCTTTATTTTTGTCCTTATTCATTATTTTTGACACATACCTTATTCCTTTATTTTGTTGGGTGCTTTCCTAACCACCTAGGGCTTGATCAAGGTGTCAAACAAGGACAATGAGATCAAGTTCAGAAGTAGCTACCAGTTTTGCTATCAAGGATGTCTAGGTTGCTTCTTGCTAGATCCTAATAGTTTTCTTTCAGTTTTTCCTTTCAAGAAACTCATGTAGTTAACTGAGTTAAAAAAGCAATGCAATAACTTAGTTTCCTTTCCACTTCTATTGACATTTTACATGTATCTGAATCATGCTTATTTACTTGGATTATTATAAATGCATCCCACAATCTCTAATATTCTTAGAAAAAGGTGGATGTTTTGTATTTCCTTTAAATTTTAGTAAGGAGGTGATCTCGCCTCTTTACAACATGGTATCAGAGCATGTTGGGAAACTACTAGGGCATAAGTTGAAAGCAAGTGTGTCTAGAAAGGATTAGGGTTCAGGGGCTGGCAAGATTTTCATCTGTGCCACTAGCTTGGTTTACAAGGATTCCCAGATCTGTATGATACCTTCCTGGCCTAAGTTGATACTGAATCTTCAAAATAGTATGCCCAAAGGAAATAGTAGCCTTAGATATCTTTTTTGTATACTCTCGGTTATCTTATGTTATACCCTTATCTTTCAGGAAGGGAGATTTGTTTGGGAACTTGAAAATTTCCTTTTCGGGAGGCTCCTCTGGAAACATCGACAACTGAGACACTCCACTGACTCCCTCAAACACAGGAACAACCCCTACTACTCCTATAGGAACAACTCTTCTGACTCCTAAACAAGAGTTAACCATGTTGCGCTAGTTGCTCTCGACCACCCTGGTGGGACAACTCTCAATTGCTATAGCTAAGCTGAAGGAGTTCACTCTAACAGACTTCATCAAGACATGACCACTGTACTTCAAGGAAGAGAGTGAGTAAAACATGGAGGATAAGGTTGATGACTGGGTGTTGCCCTTCGAGCATACCTTTGAGGGCATGGTAGTGTCCTCCTTATCAGAAGGTTCACTTTGCAACATATGTGTTGGATGGGCCAATACGGGTTTGGTGGACGGGTATGGCTCATACCCACGATACTTAAAGTATGACCTGGGAGCAGTTCCTCAAGCTATAATGAGAGAAGTACATCTGCCCTGCCTATCTGAAGAGGAAGGAAGCAGAGTTCTATAGTCTATGACAGGGAAGCAAGAGCATCTCTGAGTACGTGCAAACTTTCCTCCTTCTGGAGTGTTATGCTATGGATCTTAGAGTTGAAAGAAGATCAACTCTATTCCTAGAGAGTTTAAGCTACAGTGTTGGGCATAACCTTGTTCCTCAGCTACCTCTGATGTTTCAACAAATGGTGGACAGGGTGTAGGTGATAGAGTCTTACCCTGGGTTTTCAGTTTTCCGAGCACAACAACAACAACAAAAGGAAGAACACAGGTGGAAACCAAGGGCTCGACAAGTGCAATCGTTGCTCCCGTTCTCACTCACCATGAAGGTGCTGTGTTGGCAATGTCCAACCCTATAGAGATGATCGTTATAAACCCATCTTCCACGAGTGTATCCAAGTAGGAAACATCAGACCTAACTATCCCACGCTTCAGCATGGACAAGCCCCAACTCAGCAGCCTACTCAACAACCACAATAGAGGCAAAATCTGCCTCCTAGGAACAACAAAAACTAGAATTAGCAAGGCCATCAACCACCTGTGGAAAGGTGGAATGGTAGGGTGTTTGCTCTTAATGCTGAAGAAGCTAGAGAATATAATGAAGTCGTCCAAGATATTTTACATCTTAATATGCATCCTATTAAAGCACTATTCGATTATGGTTTGTGAAATACCTTCATATCAACTCAACTTACTGCTATGTTACAGATAGAATCAGAATATATGGATCATGTGCTAGATGTTAAAACCCCTAGTGGTAGGATCTACTCTTCTTATCTAAAACTCCCAACCTTAGAACTTTATATATCTAGGAGGATGTTTCCCTCATATTTCATCTTACTTGACATGACAGCTTTTGATGTTATCCTGGGGATGGATTGGTTGAAGAAGTTCAAGCCAGTATTTTTCTAGTGAAGAATCAAAGGTTAGTTTGTTACATCTTGTTGAGGGAAGGATGTGTGTCAAGGTTAGGAAGCAAGAGGATCAACAATTTATCATCTCCACTATCAAATCTAAAAAGCTTGTCTCATAAGGGTGTAGAGCATAATTATCCTCTATCATCCTCGATGCCACACCTCTTGCTCTCGATCATATAGAAGTGGTGAAAGACTTCCCTGATATCTTTCCTGAAGAGATTCTTGGGTTTCCCCCAACTCGTGAGGTGGAGTTTTCCATCGAGATCACACCAGGAACGTTGCCTATCTCGAAGTTTCCTTATCGCTTGGCCCATGACAAACTTGCCTAGCTTAAAAAGAAGCTTCAGGAGCTTCTCGATATGGGTTTTGTGCACCCTAGTGTTTCACCTTAGGGAACCACTATCTTTTCATGAAGAAGAAGGATTGTTTGTTGTGTATGTGCATCTATTATCGTATGCTTAATCAAGTGACGATAAAGAACTGTTATCCTTTGCCTCACAGCGATGACCTGTTCGACCAACTGAAGTCGGCTAATGTGTTCTCAAATATGGATATGTGAAGTGGCTACTACTAGATGCGTGTGAAAGATGAAGATGTCTTGAAGATAGATATCAAAACATGTTATGGGCATTATGAGTTTTTGGTCATGCCTTTCGTCTTGACTAATTCCCCTACTACTTTCATGGACTTGATGAATCGAGTGTTTCATCTGTACCTTGATCACTTCGTTGTGGGGTTCATCGACGTTGTTTTGGTCTAATCTGAGTCTGAAGAACAACATTGTGAACATCTGCAAATTGTATTGAACATACTGAGAGAAAATCAATTGTATGCTAAATTCTCAAAGTGTGAGTCCTAGATCAAGGAAGTGATGTTTCTAAGTCATGTGATTTCTTCCGGACATATTGTTGTTGATTATGTAAAGGTAGAAGTTGTGACCAAATGGAAAGCTTTGAAGACTCCATTTGAGATTCGTAGTTTCCTTGGATTAGTAGGTTACTATCAGAGATTTATTAAGAGTTTCTTTGATTTAGCTCTCCCTTTGAAAAAGTTGATAAGAAAGGAAGTCAAGTTTGTTTGGAAACCAGAATGTGAGGATATTTTTTAGAAGTTGAAGGGATGTTTGACATCTGTTCTAGTTTTTGCGTTACCTGTTGAAGGCAAACCCTACCTCATTTTCACTGATGCTTCTAAGTAAGGATTACAGTGTGTCTTGATGCAAGAAGATCGAGTGATCACCTATGCTTCATTCCTGTTGAAACCTAATGAAGAGAACTGGCCCATACATGATTTAGAGCTAGAAACTATTGTGCATGCTTCAAAAATCTAACGACACTATCTGTATGGAGTGAAGTTTGAAGTCTTCTCTGATCATAAAAGCTTGAGGTATCTTTTAACACAGAAGGACCTGAACCTGAGGCAACAAATATGAATGGAATACCTTAAGGACTATGACTTTACCATCACTTATCATCCTGGTAAAGCAAACATAGATGCTGATGCTTTGAGTCAAAAGGACACAGTCTGTGCTGCTATGAATCTGGAATATGTTTCCTATTGGCAACCACAACCTATTGATGATGAAGATGCTAAGAAGTTATGTGTTCACATGGTTAGTTTATCCATTACACCATCTTGGATATTGGAAGTTGTTGTTGCACGGCTATAAAGTTCTGAGCTTGATGAGATGAAGGCCTTAGCTAAGAAGTCACAATCTGACTTTTGGGTTGGAGTGGATGGAGATGTTCGATTCTGAAAAAGGTCATGGATACCTAAAGTTGGAAACCTGGGACAGAAGGTTTTGAGTGAAGTCCATGGGTCTAAGTACACAATACATAATGGTACTACCAAGATGTATAAGAACTTGCAACCAAGTTTTTGGGTGGAAGGACATGGAAAAGGATATTGCTCTATTTGTTGCAAAGTGTTTGACTTGTTAGCAAGTCAAGATATAGCATCAATGACCTGGTGGTCTTCTACACCCACTTGAGATTTTAGAATGTAAATGGGAGAAGATTACTATGGACCTCATCACTAGTTTCACTAAGACCAGGAAAGGTTATGATGCAGTATGGGTAGAGATTGATCGACTTATAAAGTCTGACCACCTTTTGTTGTTCAAGTCCACTTACAAGGTTGATGAGATGGCTTATTTATATGTGGATCGGATCGTTCATCTACATGAGTTCCTAAAGTGATAGTATCATATCGTGACCCAGAGTTTACCTCTCATTTGTTGAGTCAGATTCAGGAAAAGATGGGTACTGACTTATGTTTCAGTACGGCTTATCATCCACAAATGGACGGTCCATCTGAAAGAATGGTGCAAATTTTGTAAGATTTGCTTCATGCGTGAGTTATGGATTGGGGAGCTGCATGGATAAGCGTCTTCCATTTGCTGAGTTTGCTTACAACAATAGACACCAAACTAGTATTGGTATGCCACCTTATGAAGCTTTATATGGAAGACCTTGTCATTCTCCTTTACACTGGGATGATGTGGGAGAACGTGCTAAGGTGAAGTCTGATGATATGAAAATGATGATAGAGAAGGTTCTATTGATTAAGAAGTGTATGAAAGTTGCACAAGATCGACATAAGATGTATGCAGACAAGAAGAGGTCTGATGTGAGTTTCCTAGTAGGTGACTATGCAATCCTGAAGATCAAGCCTATACGTTCTATTGCACAATCTAAAGTTAAAGGAAAGTTTAGTCCCTGCTATGTTGTACCATTTGAGATCTTAGATAAGGTTGGTGATTGTGCATACCGTTTAGTTCTTCCTCTTGTCTATGACAAGATTCATAATGTGTTTCATGTCTCAGTGCTAAGGAAGTATGTGAAGGACCCTTCTCATGTACACACAATAGAACCTTTGGAGATTCAAGAGAATCTAACCTATGAAGAGTTACATGTGAAGGTTCTTGACTCCCGAGTTAAGTAGTTGAAGAACATGGAGATTGAGTTGGTGAAAGTCTTATGGAAGTATCATGGTTTGGAGGAAACCCCTTGGGAGCTTAGAGATGAGATGTTGTGTACTCACCCTTCCCTTTTTTATGAGATTTTGGGGAAAATTTCCTTTTTAACAGGTGGAGTGTTGTAACAAACCGAAATCCATGTACAATCTTTTAGTCTTTTTCTAAGCTTTTCCTTTCATTTGTGTCTTTGATGTTGAATTAGTGGAAATTATAATGGTTTGGGGTACATTTGTTCCCTATATTTGACATTATAAGTATTTATGCACAAATATCTCAATAAAAGTTTATAAAAGGGTTTAAGTTGCAAAATATCCACTTAAGTGGGATAGAGATAAAATAAATCAAACTAGAAGTTTCTATGGCCTTCTTGTATAACAAAAAGAAAAGAAAATCCTAAAACTAAAAAATGTGACATTAAATGAGTCAATTTTTCAAATAAGTGAAAATAAGAGTAAATTGCCTAAAATCTATAAAAGGAGAAATCAAAAGATAATTCTAAGTAAAAATTCATTTTCTTTGAGTACGTGTTTGCTTGAATGATAAGTTTGACAACTTTTGGGAAATTAGTAATTATAATTGCATTAATTGAATGGAAGATAGGAGATAACTCAAAAATATTAAATAAAACCATTAATGAACTCTAAAAGTAACAAAAGATGCCAAATTCGTGATCTACACATTAAAATATGCTTTTGGGTGAATTTTCACTCAATTTGGAGAATATTTGATTAAAAGATGAAATCAGAAAAGAGAAAGTCTGTACAGCCTTCAAAATATTAAATAAACATACAAACAACTTCAACATGTATAATTGATGGAAAATTCATAACCAAGACACTTAATGTAACTTCTAGGTGAAGTTTCATCAGATTTGGAGAATCTTATGATCATTAATGATGGAAGAAAGAGAAAATAGGATTTAGTTTATTTAACAAACAAAAGTTCTCAAAAGGCAAATCTAATCGCACATTTGAATTCCTCATATCAACCCCAATGACTTAAGGGCTATGCTTAAATCTTCTTGGAATCAAAACCTTACATTTGATAAGGTACTGCAAGCAGCTAAAGGAAACATTACCCAGTGGGAAAGGAAGTAGAGAAAAGAGATGAGGAAAAAGGACATATTGATAAGAAACATTAACATGCTACAAATTGAACTAGTAGAGCAATACAATGAAATCTAGGATGGTCTGTGTTTAGATATGCATACTGAGTTGGACATCATTCTAAAAACTGAGGAAAATGACCTTAAACATAACAGCCATATTGCGTGGCTCAAAGAAGGAGACAATAACTCTAAGTTCTTCCACAATACTGTTAACCAGAGAAAGAGAAGAAACCACATTTTGAGACTGAAAAGCACAAGTAGAAATTGGGGTACTGATGAAGGGGAGTTGATGGACATGATCGTGGGGCACTTTGAACGAATGCTTACTGCACCTGATGGCCATCCCACTCTTAACCTGACTGAGTTCCCAGGTAAATTCACCAGCGTCAGTCAGAATCATCACCTTAGGTTAGGTGCTTCCTCATCAGAGGAGGAGATACTTGGCATTGTGAGGTTGGTGAATCCTATTAAGGCACTGAGGCCATATGGAATTTTTGCGACATTCATCCAAAAAAGTTGGAAAACAATCAGACCAAGGCTGATCCACACTGTTCAAAGTGCTATCTCTACACGAGCCATTCTGACCACCATGTGTAGCTCTATGATTGTATTGATACCCAAAATACCGACACCATAGAAGTGTGAACATCTGAGATCTATCTCACTTAACAATGTTGCACTAAAAATTGCATCTAAGTTTTTGGTCGAAAGGTTGTAACCGCTCATTCCCAAATGGGTATTCATGGCTCAAAGCAATTTTGTTCCAGGAGTAGAATAACAGACAACATTCTGCTAGTTTAGGAGATTATTCACAAGATGAAGAACAGGAAAGGAGCCCAAACCATGGCGACAAAAATTGATTTAACCAAAACCTATAACCAAATGTCATGGGGGTTCATCAAGGACACAATACATCGTGTACATTTGCCACAAAATCTAATAGATTACGTCATGGAGTCAATTATAGGAGGAGAAAGTTTGATTACATGGAATGGAAAATAATGTAGGCCCTTCAATGCAAGCAGAGGCCTAAGACAGTGTGATATGTTGTCACCCTATTTGTTCGTGTTATGTAACGAAAGACTCAGCCAACTGATTGAACAGAAAGTAAGATTAGGAGAGTGGAAACCGGTGAGGATGGACACTAAAGGCCCAAAGGTCTCTCATTTTTTATTTGTAGATGACTTGATTCTCTTCTCCCATGCCATCATCAGATAGATGAAAGCGATATTAGAATGCTTCTGTAAATTTCAAGATGCCTCTGGCCAGTTTGTGTCTCAAGCCAAGATAAGGATATTCTTTTCTAAAAGTGTCGACAGGTTGATTAGGAGGAGAATCAAACAGATGAGTGGATATCAGGTTACCCAAGACCTAGGGAAATACTTGGGAGTACCCATCATTCACAAGTGGGTGGATAGGCATACCTACAGTGATATTCTGAAAAATATTAACAACAAGGTAACAACCTGGTCACCAAAAAGCCTATCCATGGCGGTACAGGTGTGCCTGGAGAAAATCACTCTATCTACAATACTGACATACACGATGCAAACTTCAGTACTACCTCAACAACTCTATGACAGATTGATAGCACCATTAACGGTTCATTTGGAGGGGGTGTCAAAAAGAACATCTGCTAGCTCTGGTGGCATGGGATAAAGTAAGCTATAACAAAAAGGAGGGAGGGTCGGGTATGAGGAGGATGAGAGAATGGAATCTAGCTCTCCTGTACAAGCACACATGCAATATGAAGAACAATCGAGAGTCCCTATGGTGTGTGGGCCTAAAAAACCACTACAACAAATGGCATACTAGGAAATCAAACAATCTGTCAAGAACTGAGAGAGCTATAGTTGTGTGGAAACCATTCATTGAGGAGAACTCATACAAAATACCAATGAACACCAGGAATACTTCCATGTGGGAGGATAAGTGGTGGAGTAGAGGGCCCATCCTGAACCTACTTGTAACTAAACTAGTCCTGGAAGAGCTTCAAGACCTTAAGGTTAGTTCCATGGTCAACCTTGCTGGGGTATGGGATGAAGGCTTTATTAAAGACTGGTTTCCAAACCACATAGATAAGGAGATCACGAAATTTAAACTTCCATCAGAGAATGATGGTGATGACATCATTGTTTGGGAGCATACCAAGAATGGCAAATATTCTACCAAGTCCGCTTACAACAAACTTAGAGAGGGAAAAGGGATTCCAATTGAAGGGAGATGGAAGGAGTTATGGCATGCAAATATTTTGGATAGAATCAAGTTATTCTCCTATCTCATGATGCATAGATTGATGCTAACCAATGAGAGAAGATCAAAGAGACACATGGCAACCAGTGCCTTGTGCTCAAGATGTAGCACCAAGGAGGAGACAATTTTGCATGTGTTTGGAGACTGCACCTTTGCCAGGATAGTGTGGGAGGAACTCGTTCTATCTAGCAAAGTGCACTCCTTCTTTAATGAAATGGATGAAAAGGAATGGTTGGATGTGCAACTGAGGAAAGACAAAGAAGATGTTGTCCTATTTCTCATGGCCTGTTGGAACATTTGGTCGTGCAGGAATAGGCACATGTTTGACAATAGAGTCAACCATCCCAAGCAATGAACTGGTTTCATCAAAAAGGAAGTGAGAGATCAACTAGAGAGTCTTAAGAGAGACATACAGGGGAACTGAACCCCTGTCAACACTAGCTAGAAAAAATCGGAGCTAGGGGTGATAAAGTTTAACTGTGATGCAACTTTTAAAAACAAACAAATGAGTTGTGCAGTGGCTATCGGGGACGAGGTTGGTAAATGGTTGGGATGTGTCTCTCTTCGAACTGGCACAACTGATGTTACTAAAATAGAACTACAATCCATTACACTCTCCATGGAGGTCGCAGACATGAATAATATAGAAGATGCATTGTTCAAGACCGATTCTAAAATCCTTGTGGATATGATAGATGTGCCCCTAAAGGAAAATCCTTAGTATGCAAATATTGTTCACAGAATACAAAACATGAGGTAGAGTAATTAGAGAGTAAGATTCAGTAATCAAACATGCAATACTATTTTTGATGGTCTGTCTAAACACCACCTAAAAAACAAAAAGTGGTGTCGAGTGTACCATGTTCCCCCTCATGAGATCCATGATCTCCTAGTTAGGTATGCATGTAATGGTAGTAGTACTACCATGTTCAATGTTATCTGTTGATTAGTGAATGTACTCTAAATTTTGAAATGCTCACAAGGGGAGGGCAGGATGAATAAGATTGCCTTTCAACTTATTCAAAAAAAAAGGCTAGGTGTCAATTTTCAATTGATTTAGAGCATGTTTGCACCCTCAAATGAGGAGAGAGAAAAAGAGAAATTAATGTACACATATTTTATTCCAATTTGACTAGAAATCAATTTAATGTCTGTCATGTGGTTTGATTTTATTTTCTCAAATCCACTCGATCATGACTGTTGGATCCGTGATCCAATGACTCGCGACTCGTCTCCAAGCTCTCGCCGATTTGGCAACATGCGCCGAAATTGGTTGATTTTATTTTTACGATGGCTCTCTCGATTCTCAACCAAAATGCATGAAAGCTTTTCCAACAACATTTTCTAAATAAGATTACACTTAGTTTGATCCCTTATTTTTGTAATTTCGTTGAGTATTTTAAAAAAACTCCAAATCTTGCTCTCCAAGCAATTTCAACCACAACCCTCCTCGCTTCATCCATCACCATCACCTATAAAAAACCATACCCCAAGCTTCCCTAGTCCCCTTGCAACTCTTCTCTCTATCCAATTTCTCATGGACTCACATCTTGGCTTTATGATGAATGAGATTTGGATTAGAGTTTGCAGCACCCCTCTATCTCCAACATGCTCCTCCGACCAATTCCTTGCTTCTATAAGTTCATCTTGCTTCCCTCTTCACTTCTATGTATATAGTTTTGTAGATCATTGATGTATGTAAAATTGCCCAATCTTGGGCTCGCTGCTGTGCTCAAACACTAGCAATGGCGTGAGCCAAGGAAGGGGACAATCCCCTGGTGTTTTGACGCATTCGCCTCCGCTTCTTTCCTTCTTTTCTCTATGTTTTCTTGTGAGGGTGTTCTCATCTTTTGTGTTCTATTTTACCCACTTTGACGTGAGGCACAGTCGGCGTGGACCACTGACTTGGTGCACCATGGTTGGGCCAAGTCATGTGGCCCGCCCCTCTCTCCACCTCTCTTGCTTTATTTTGATGATGTGTCATCCCCTGATTGGTTAGATTTAGAAAATTCGTATCTTTTGATTCCTTTGTCCAAAAATTTAAAATAAATATGTTTTGAAATTAGAAAATTTTGATCTTTCAAATGAGGCTTGATTTTGAGTTTTGTCAAAAGGTGTTTTCTAAAAATGATTTTATTACATAAATATCACCAAAATTACACTTTAATCATCACAACTCCAAAATTGACCAAGTTATGTGTTTTCTTAATCAAGAGAACCTGATAAGATCAACGATGATGATTTCAGAGTCTAAATAGGGGTTTTGTTCAAAAAGTCCAAAAGTTAGGGTTTCTTTACATTAATGCATATGAAAAACCTTAATACATGATTATACATTGAAAATAGGAAAAGTGGACCTTGGACTCAATTAAAGTGGTGGAAGTGAGTAATAGAATTCCATAAGAGAGGTATGTACACCCTTACACCTTAAGTTGGGAATATTTGCAAACCTAATATAATTTCCCTAATGAGGCACTTATTGAACCTTAATTTTGCTTTTGATATTTCTTTTGCTATATTTGCCTCAAAATCTATATTGATAATATGTTTCTTGGGTCTTGTACCTCACTGCCATGTTACAACTATTTGATGCTTATACTTGCCATAGTTCTATTTAGCATGTTGATTTTATTAGACTATTTAACTAGTGTAGTGGCACTTTTATACAACCACCCATAGATAGGGCATATGTTATTTTTCCCAGGGGAATGTGTTACTCTCCCCAATATAAAGTATTTTATAGGTGATTGGAATGTGTTACTCTCCCTCACCTATTTGGTTGAGGTCAGGTAGGTGTCTCAATCCTACTTAGTTAAGGTAGTCAATATTAATCATGCATGCAAATCTTTTACTATTTTTCTTATTATGGCAAGCATCTATTTGTTTATGCCTCATACTCTTGACCATATTCATCTTATGATAAAATCTTAGCCTTTATTTCCATGTTATTTCTTTATCTTTTGTCCTTGTTCATTATTTTTGACGCATACCTTGTTCCTTTATTTTTCTGGGCACTTTCCCAACCACCTAGGGTTTGATCAAGGTGTCAAACAAGGCAAAGGAGATCAAGTTTAGGAGTAGATACCATTTTTACTATTAAGGATGTCTAGGTTGATACTTGCTAGATCCCAATAGTTTTCTTTTCAATTTGTCCTTTTAAGAAACTCATGTAGTGAACTGAGTTCAAAAAGTAATGTAATAACTTAGTTTCCTTTATGATGCTATTGACATTTTACATGTAACTGCATCATGCTTATTTACTTGGATTATTATACATGCATCCACAATGTCTATTATTCTTGGAAAAAGGTGGATGTTTTTTATTTCCTTTAAATTTTAGTAAGGAGGTGATATCACCTCTTTACATAGATAATTGGTGTACACTGTTGGAGTTCCAAGTGGGGAATAGAGTGTACCTCAAGTTCTCTCCTTGGAAAGGTGTTTTGAGGTTTGGGAAGAAGGGTAAGTTGGCTCCCAAGTATATGGGACCTTACCCTATTGTGGCACATGGTGGGAAGGTGGCTTATAAGTTGGAGGTTGCCACCTGAGTTGCACATATTACAACCAGTGTTCCATGTATCTATGTTGAGGAAGTGCCACCCTGATACCGAGTTGGTTTTGCAGCCAATGGAGGTTGAGCTTGATGTGGACATATCTTATGTGGAAGTTCATGTTTTGATCCTAGATAGGAGGATCAATAAGTTGAAGAAGAAGGATATAGTGTTGGTGAAGGTTCTGTGACATCATTGTGGCATGGAGGAAGCCACATGGGAGCTTAAGGAAGAGATGTACAGGAAGTACCCATCTCTTTTCGCATAGGATTTTAGGGGCAAAATCCTTGTTAGGAGTTTATGGTTGTAAGGCCCCTGATGTAGCTTAGTGCTTGAGTATGCTTGCTTTTCTCACTAAGATGTTTAGAAACTTAATCTAATCCTTGTAGATGCTTTGTTAACATGTGACAATCTTATGTTTCTAGTTTGGTCCCATTTTGATGATGTTTGAGCTTTGTATGCCTGTTTTGGACCAAGTTGCAATTTACCAAATTTGAGGGGTTATCTTACAATTTGTCACATGTTGAGTGTTCCCTTAGTGCTTTAGCATCATGAGAGAGAGAGAATGATGCTACGGGGAACCTTGTTGGACCTTGGTTGATTAGGTGGCATCATGTGGTGATGCTAGGGCTTCTAGGGTTTGCTTGGTGTCGACCATGTTGAGCTTAGTTGGGTGTTGTGACCTTTTTTAAGACTTGGATGATGTGATTTGGGTGTGTCTTGACTGAAACACCTCACTTGAGTGGTTTGTTTCAACCTTGGTGGTCTTGAGGTGTTTTTGGTCGAGATGGTTGTCTTCTTGTGGTGTCTCAACTAGGTTTAGTTGGTGACCCTTTCGTTGTGGTCTAGACTTGGTTCTTTCATGCTTGTTTCGACCCCTTTGATGTGTCTCGACCAAAACCAATGTGTTGGTGACCTAAGTGGTCAATACATAACATTGGTTATGTCACCATAGTTTCATGCATACATATAGTGGTTACATGTTAGTTTCTTTTGTGGACAAGTGTCTCTTTGGTTCTCTCTCATGTTGACATAGTTTCATGCATGCATATAGTGGTTGCATGTTAGTTTCTTTTGTAGACAAGTGTCTATTTGGTTCTCTCTCATGTTGACACCTCACCCCTACCTTATTTCTCTCCTCCTTTGAGTATATAACCTCTTTATTCTTCATGCAAGCATATTTTTCGGCCCTTATTCTCCTCCCTTCTCTTGTCTTCGTCCTTGGAGCTATGAGGAGCAAGAAGTACTGATCTTGGGTACTTTGGAGGTTGATCAATCTTTCATGTGGTTCTTTGGAGCTTGATCACCTTCCTTATGGTGTTTCTTGGTGGTTTCTCTTCTTGGTGAGTGGTTCTTTTCCCTTGATCATGTTTTTCCTTTGGAACCCTACCTTTCTTATTCCCCTTTCTCGGCCATAGATTGTGGACTATCAATGGTGGTCATTTTGATAGAGAACTCCTCATCCCAAAGGGTTGAAGACCATGTTTTGACAAGGTGGTACCCAAGTGCGAGGTAGTTTTCCTCTCTTCTATCTTCTTTCTTCTTGGTTCCACCTAGGGTTTCTTACCCTCTTTTCTTGAGCATCCTTTTGATCATGGTGTTCTTCTCTTTGGAGGTGATCTTGTGGCTGAAGTGTTGACCTTGGTTGGAGCTTCATCTTCATATTTGCTTGGTTCTCTCCTTAAGGTTGGTTGTAAAACTCTCTACCTTCTTCTATTACTTGCACCATAATACGGCCTGCATGATATTGTTTTGAACTCTAAACTTGATGATAATATGCTAGATTATGTTATATTAACCTAGGGTTTAAGTCTTGTGAATAATCTCTTGAAAGTTGCTTCATATCCTAAACCCTAAATTCTTGTACCCGACTTGTTATGTGTTAGGTTGAGGTGATTTTTATACATGCATCATAATTCTTGGTTTATCACCATGCTATGGTTTGACCTTGGTATTTTCTTGAGGACTTTGAGTTGGTTTTCTTGCTTGAAGCTTGGTATTCCTTACCTTGGTTTGGTTTTGAAGGTTTATGTTGAAGTTCCTTTTTTTAAGGTTTTGATGTGCTTCCTGCATGGAGTTTTTCCACCTTGTTGATGGTGACCTTTCATGATGTTACCCTTCTATTTTCAATGAGGCTTATTTCTATTTGATGTTGGATAAGTGTGGTTAGGGTAGCTTGACCTTGGTGGTCGCTACACCTTGATATTATCTTGGTCGAAACATATGTGTTGTTCATGGTCGAACCCTATCTTTAGTTTTGGTCGAGATGCTTGCCCTTGTTTTGATCAAGACTCACGATCTAGTGTTACGAATGCAACCCTAACCTTAATAGGTTGAGGGTCGAGACACATGCTTGGATGTCACAGTCGATACCCTAACGCTAGGGTGGTCAAGACACTTGGTTTTGTTGCGATCGAGACTGTTTTTTTATGGATGGTTGAGACGTGTTTTAGTCATGGTTGAGATGCTTATTTTGTGCATGGTCAAGCCACCTACTTTTGTGGTGGTCGAGACACATGTTCTGGTCTTGATCGAGACACCTAGTTGGTTTGAGGTCAAGAAACTTGGATGGTTTATGGTCGTGACACATGTTTGCTTGGGTGGTCGATAC
This sequence comes from Alisma plantago-aquatica, assembly GCA_963693085.1. NCBI lineage: Eukaryota > Viridiplantae > Streptophyta > Magnoliopsida > Alismatales > Alismataceae > Alisma > Alisma plantago-aquatica. The sequence continues at coordinate 355,341,291 of OY856411.1, read as the reverse complement.
ACTCACTTGAGTGCATGGTCGTAACACATGCATAACATAATGAGATGGTACACATGAATATTTGAATGATGTGGATACTTAGTGTTGTTGACATAATGCTATAATCATGTTAAATTAATGATTCTATAATTTTAGTATGCTCCAAGAAAGTGGAAGGTGATGAGATTAGGGTTTGGTACTTGAATAATGCAATGAAACCCTAATCGGCTATACACGTAAACCTAACCCTAATGTTGGGAAATATGTTATGCTTGCCTACCTCATTTGAAGTAGTTACCACATTATGATGTTCTCTCTCTCTTTTGTTATGAACCCCTAACTTGTAGGGGAAATGAGTATCATAGATTTAGTATGCTATGGTGGTGATCATATGACACATGGTGATGTCTATGAGCCTTGATGAGACATGATGAGATCATATTGATGTGATGGGTCTTATGACCTAGTAGAGGCTTAATGCCTAGTGTGAGGTGTTATCCTCCAATGATGTGAATGAGGGATCGATATCCTCTAGTGATGAGACATTGATGATGGCCATGTGAATGACATTGCTATGAGTACCATGTGATGAGGATGTGACAAGTTCACACCTTATATGTTTTATATCTTCTAAAGTTGTATTATTTCCTTTTCTTTGTTGAGTTTATTTAGGGTTTGTACATTGTAACTTGATTGATGCTAAAAGATACCCAATTAGACTAATTAATCAAGTGAAACCCTAATCATGTAGTTGATTTATGCCATAGATCCTTCTTCAACGTCAGTACTTATTAGATGGTGAAACATGTTCTCCCTTAGTGGAAGCTCAGAGTCGTATAATGTTGACGATATGCATTTCAAAGGATTGGTTGTGGTCATACCCTAGAAGGAGAACGGTCGAGGTCGTATATCAATGAGGTGATATAGTGAATATATATGATATCTTTTGAGGATGGATGTGGTCATACCTCAGCAAGATTGCAGTTGTGGACATAACTCAGTTTCACTAGCGTCGTGACCTATATACCAAGGTGGGCTAGGCTATTTTGCAGTTGGACTTGATATGTCACTGCAGCAGACTCAGACTGACTGAGGGTGTGGAGAGATCATTGGATTTTGACTCTTCATGAGTGGTATACCTCATCTCCTCATGGCATAATAAAAGACGTAATACAACTAGTATATTTTGCTTAGGGTCAAATATGAATAACATTGGTGAACCCTTTGCCTTATATTTGTACTGATTTCTTGAATTATAATGAAGTAAGAGAAATCAACTGTTATACATATTCTTCATATTCCTTCTTAAAATATTAATTATTCTACTACTCAGTGCTAACTGCCTAGTTTGTTTAATTTGCTTTATCGGTTTAATACATATCAGTTAGCTAAATCTACTCAACCTGTTAAATATGTTATCTACCTGCTTAGTTTATTTATGCTTTTAATAGATGTTGGCAGAGAGTTATATCTCTCACTGGGACATTTGGTCTCACCTCATGGGTTTCCACATCTTTTAGGTGATTGAGCACGAGGAGGTAGAGGTCGTGCTATTGAGGCTGAGAAGCAAGAAGAGCAATATCTAAGTTAAGGTTGGATGAGCTACTTGTGTTTTGTAGTAGAGTCCTATCTATAGTCCCTATACTCTCAGGTCCTCAGGGGAGTTTTGTGGATGATGTTTTGGCTTTACGCCCTTGTTATACGCATATGATATGTATGTATGTGAACATGTTACTATATGTACAGGTTGTGGCCAGTGAGCTAGTGGATTTTGTGGACTATGAAGTTATATGTTTCCACTTGAGGTGAATATGAAAAATGGTTTTAATTTCCTATGATTTCTGGTAACCTAGTTTGATTAGTTTTAATTCTGCATTTTGTTTTGAGTAATCTCTCTCTCTATGGCATGTCAGGGCGTCACAGTTTGGTTGGTATCAGAGCCTTAGGTTCGCCGAGTATACATGGACGTAGGACTAGGGTTTGTGTCTGTTGTAGTGTCCTCCAGTCTATTAGTGGTTACTTCTACTTATATAGAAGAAGAAGAGTAGAAAATATGATTGGAGAACACGAAGAACATGTTGCTGAGAGCAGTGTTATTGCACCTGGGGGTGGTGCAAAGAGACAAGAGAGGGTAGATGTCATGTCTGAGATGCCCTAGTTTGACCTGAGATTGGTGGCTAATCCTACTTTTCAGTCCATGTTTGGATATTAATGGCCACATTTACACATATGGTAGATAGAATGCCCATTCCTCAAGCGAGAGCAACAATCCCCAATGTGGAATCTTCGGGATCTGGAAAGACCTTTTGAAATGTTAAGGCGAGTTGGGGATGTGGAGTATGCTGGTATGACAAACTTGATGGATGTAGATCTTTGGTTGATAGAGTTGGAGAAAGCATATAAGGTCCTCAACATCCCCGAGGCTGACAAGGTGAAGCATGTTGTGTATATTTTGAAGGGGAGTGCTAGCAATTGGTGGGCCATTGAGGAGGAGAAGAGACCAGGTGTTGAGATCGGTTGGGAGGAGTTCCGATGGGAGTTTGTGAGTCACTACTTTCCTCATACCTGCCTGGATGAGAAGATCATCCAGTTTGAGAGGATCTAGTAGGGATTCATGTCGATTGATGAGTATGAGGTGAAGTTTATGGAGCCTCTGAGGTTCTGTCCTCATATGGCTACTATAGATCAAGAGAGGATAAGACTTTTTGAGAAGGGATAGATCATGGAGTTGACTACACTAGTGTCAGCTTTGGAGAACTGTGAGAATTTTTGTAGAGTCAGTCAGGAGATTGTGATGATCTGTTGTTGAGAAACATGAGAAGAGTGCCAATAAGAGACCGACAAGGTACCAAGGACAATCATTTGGAGGCTTCAAGAAGCCTAGGTTCTCAGCACCACAATCACATCAAAGGTCAGAAGCACAGTCACATTGGTCACCAAGTAATGGCAAAGGTCATAGTTTTCCACCAATAGGAGCCCACATCACAACATCAGTGTCAGTGACGGGGTCGTCTAGGCCGCTGTACGAGACCAGGACTTTCCGTAAGTGCATATAGGAAGGACATCTAAGGTTGTCATGTCCTGTGAAAGATGATGAAGTAACCCAGCAACCGAGGTAGAGTCAGCAGGGCTCGCAGAAACAATAATTTGGTAGTGGTGATGGTCTAGGACGTGGACTGGCGTTACATGCTAGTTCTTCTGGACATGCTAGTAGAGGACGGGGGAGACAATAGGCAATGGCTTGATTCTACTCCATGAGTCAGCCAGAAGGAGTGGTCAAACCATGAGTTGTGACATGTCAGATAGAGTTATTTCATTCTGATTTGTCTTCTTCTTGCTTTATGTCTATTTTGGTAGACTCGGGTTGGACACACTCTTTTATCACTTGAGAAGTGATTGATAGTTGTTCCTTTCTTATTAGTTGTAGATGTGATAGTCTTCATTTAGAAACCCCATTGGTTGGTTCCACTGAATTATGGGAGGTGTGTCCTTCCTATATACTTTCTTTTTTAGGACATAGCATTCAAGTGGATCTCATTCCACTTGATATGCATGGATTCTATGTGATCCTTGGAATGGATACTTTAGAAAGTACAAGTGAACTTGGACTATAGTTCCAAGGTGGTGACATTTGTTGATGGCAGTGTGATGTGGATCTTCCAAGGATATAGGAAGATTCTCCTGACGTGTCTGGTGTTAGCGATGGTGGAAGAGAAGATGATGAGGTGAGGTTGCAAACTGTTCTTGGCACATGTAGTTGATACTAAGGTGAGGAGCCTGAGCATCCAAGAGGTACCGTGTCTGTGAGTTTTAAGACATGTTTCCAGATGAGTTCTCAGGTGTTCCCCCCATTCAAAGAGATTGATTTTGAGACCAATCTAGTGCATGACACGTAGCCGATAGCACAAACACCATACAACTGAGATGGCAGAACTAAAAAAATTGTTGCAAGAACTTCTTGAGAAAGGTTTCATCAGACCGAGCACATCTCCATGGGGTGCTCCTATGCTGTTCATGAAGAAGAAAGACAGATATATGAGTCTGTGCATAGATTACAGACAACTGAATAAAGTGACAATTAAGAATAAGTATCCTTTATCGTGGATTGATGATCTGTTTGACCTGTTACGAGGTGTTGTGGTGTTTTCCAAGATAGACTTCAGATTGGGATACCACCAATTGCGGATCAAGGTAGAAGACATACCAAAGTCAGCTTTTAAGACAAGGTATGGTCACTATGAGTTCGTGGTTATGCCATTCGGGCTAACCAATGCACAACAACATTCATGAACTTGACTAACATGGTGTTTCAGTTGTATTTGGATCAGTTCGTGGTGTTTTCATAGATGAAATCTTGACATACTCCGGAGATAGTCAACATCATGAACAACATCTGTGCTAGGCATTGACCTTGTTGAGACAACAGCAGTTGTATGCTAAGTTCAACAAATGTGAGTTTTGGTTGAAGGAAGTGTCCTTTCTTAGACATGTGATATCTGTTGAGGGTGTTCACGTGGACCCCAAGAAGGTTGAATTTGTGATGGAGTGAAACAGACAAAGATTCATACAAAAGTTCACAATTTTTTGGGTTTGGCAGGATATTACAGGAGGTTAATTAAGAACTTCATATTAGTGGTGTTACCCCTAATGAAGCTGACAAGGAAGATGTACCTTTTGTCTAGGATGACAAGTGTTAGCATGCCTTCCAGTTGTTAAAGGAGAAGTTGACTAGTGCACCAGTGCTAGTGCTTCCAGAGTAAGGAAAAGGATACATAGTTATTTGTGATGACTTGAGGAATGGTATGGGTTGCGTGTTGATTGAAGATAAGATTATGATTTCTTTTGCTACGTGACAACTTAAGAAACACGATGAGAACTATCCCACCCATGATGTCGAGCTTGTTGTTGTGGTTCATGCCTTGAAGATCTGGAGGCATTACCTTTATGTTGAGAAGTGTCAGATCTTCACAGATCACAAGAACTTGAAGTACATCTTTTCACGGCTAGAGTTGAACATGCGGCAAAGATGTTGAATGGAGTTAATCAAGGATTATGACTGCATCATTGATTATCATCCAGGAAAGGTGAATGTAGTGGAAGATGCCTTAAGTAGGAAGTATTTTTCGTCATCATCTACAGACAAAGTATTGTTGTGCTCCTTGGTGTGCCATTAGACAGATATGTTGGTCTCCTTGGTCAGATGAATGTGAAATTGGATGTATCCATGTTAGCAGGTCTGTTGGCATAGTTGCAAGTGAAGCCTTCATTGAGGCAGAAGATTAAAGACACACAACATAGTGATATTATGATACATCAGATAGGAGTAGAGTTTAGCAGCGAGAAGCATGATGGATTCCATGAGGCAGAGGATGGGACAGTGTGTTACCACAACATAGTTGTAGTTCTTGATGTTGACAATCTAAGGAAGATGGTTCTAGAAGAGGCTCACTCTTCGATGTATGCTATGCACCCAGGCAGCACCAAGATGTACCATAATCTTAAAGACCAGTATTGGTGGCCTGGTTTGAAGCGTGATGTGGTGGAGTTTGTCTCTAAGTGTCATGTGTGTCAGTAGGTTAAGGCATAAAATCAGTAGCTTGCAGGGACGTTGCAACTGTTTCCTATACCATAGTGGAAATGGGATCATGTTATGATGGATTTTGTGGTTGCTTTGCCTAGGACAGCCAATGGTCATGATTCCATTTGGGTGATAGTAGACAGGTTGACCAAGTCAATGCACTTTTTTCCAGTAAAGATGACATACACAATAGAGAAGCTTGCACATATAGTATCCTCTGGTGTTCAAAACCTAAGGATACTCGACATTCCTTTTAGAATTAAATAGCCTTTTGGTTTTTCTCAGAACGTTTCCATTTATCAACACATATTCACTTTTGTATTTTGTGATCAGTTTCTATCATTTCGAAAGCTTACATCAGTGTAACTAATTTACACTCAACTCTTCATTTTATTACCATAGAACTAATCCTTTAATACTTCATAAGTACTTAAATAAGTTCTTTATGGCATTCTAGTGACTCTCACTGGAAGTAGACATACATCCACTCATCATGTCCATTACATATGAGATAAATGGATGAGCATATCATATCATCATGTCCAATACATACAAGATGATGAATGCATATATTTTCTTGTCATGTCTGATGCATACAAGATAATGGGTTGATTACATACATGATAGATCCAATTGTGAATGCATAAGGCATCCATCTATGTGTTCCTATTCTTCATAAGAATTTGGGACACTAGGCATCTGAGAGACTAACTCCATGCAACATAGACAAGTTTTCTCCCAATGAATCTTTGTCTACTGAATCCTTCAGCATATACTGCCAATGTATGTTCTCTTTTATCAAGTTAAGAGGCTTTCCAAAACTATATATATAGGTCTCTATTCCTATCACATAGGAAATTTCTCTTTATTCCCTTAAAGAAGGTATTTCCACACCAGTTTCTATTCTTAGAACGTTTCATTCCTCATCATCATGTGGAATATGAATACACTCCCACTAAATCTTTGTAATCATAGATCCCTTCTTTATTTCAATATATCCGTCAAACCTTTTGACTATATAATCAAAGTAAAGACTCTAGTTCTGATGTGCTTGTATTTAATCAATCATATTGATTAATCTCTTGTAACTTATAGACTGCATTTTCATTAATGGAATTATAAAACCCTTCAGGTTGTGTCACGTACACAGCCTCATGTTATTCCTTCTAGGAATGCATTTTTAATATTCTTATGCCAAATTTCATAGTCTTCAAGTTCCAATAGCAAGCATGATCCTTTATGGCCTATAGCCACTACTACTACTTAAATAAATCATCGTGTTCGACACCTTGAACTCACTTGAATTCATCTCAACCAATCCCCTCTTCAAATGTCATCCATGTCAGTCTTAACTCTTAAGACCCAATTGCACTTATGGGTTTTATCCCTATAAGTGCTACCATTAAGGTCATACCATATTTGGTTCACATGGAAGTTATTTTGGATCTGACGACTTCAAGCCATAGCTCAAATCTGGTTCCTCAACATCATCTAGATAGATTATTAGCTCATCATCATATGACTAATTCATCACCTGTGAGTTTGTAGGATATTATCCATCAAGCTCAAGGTGTTTTCCACTAGATATATGAGGTATATCTGTTACATAAGGAATTTGAGATTCCACAACACTTGTGATTCTTAATCTCATTTTGTACCTTATCAGGTTTCAATGTTATTATGTTGATCTCAAACATTTCAAGTTCTACTTCTCTCCCACTGATTCTTTTGGAATTCATATATCCTTATAACAAAGACTTTGTTATTGGATTGAGATTAATATTCAACTAACATTATGTGATTTGTGAATGAACCTCTTTCAAAGAAACTTGGTAATTTTTTTTATATGGGCATTCAATCACTAAAAGACATATTGGAACATTTCCAATACCATATATCATATGATGTCTTTTATACCTTTTTAATGGTACATTTATTTAGTGTAAAGCATGTTCTTTAGAAGAATTCTAGAAGATTAGTTATTTGTTTGATGATCATGCTCTTACTATTTAGAGTATGATTCCTTCTTTGATTTAGACATTATTATGCCTTAATCATGAGTTCTCTATGATACACTATCATAGTTACTCACAAGGTCCTCAAACATTTGGTTTAAGTATCTTATACATTGATCATAACAAAGAATTAATACTTTTACCAAGTTTGTTCTTCACTTATGATATTCTTGAACACTTTAAGATATTCATATTTGTATTTCATTAAATACCATATATGAAGTTTTAGCATTTATTCCAATAGGTATGTATATACAACAATATGCACTATACCTAATAGAATAGTCATTCTCCCACTACATCTAGTGAAGATTGACTTGTCATCATGCCCAATAAATAAGACATTCATGTCTCTTAATGATTCATTAACCAAGAGAGTCTAGTTTATCCATCAACATGGAACCTAGAGATGAATTTCTCATTCATTTGTTTAGATGATAATGCTAATTTATTGTTTGAGTCATCAATAAACTTTAGGTATTATTATTTTATCTCATGCATACCAAGTACCATAAGATAAATAAGGCATCACCATAAAAGATCATATCTTTTAAATTGAAACATGAACTTTATTGATAGACATCCCTATCATTACAAGATGTAGAAATAAAATGTTTCTATTTATTGGAAAAATGAAATAGTAGTTCATAACTCTATTACATGCCCTTTGGGCTGAAATAAACTAAAATGCACTTCTATATATGGCAACAACACTGGCTCCAATGTTGATGAGTGTTCCTTCTTGGTCCTTTCATAAAGGCCATCACTTCTTTTCAGATTCTGCACATCATATATGTCAGATTTATATCTTGGTATCACATATCTGAGATAAAGAAGTATTTTAAGTTTATTTCATAATACCTGAGGTGGAGACTTCCATTTCCTCCTTCTTCTTCTTTAGTTCATCTATGTAGAGAGGGCAATTTCTCTTCTAATGTCCTGGCTCATTATAATGGTGACATTTGCCTCCCTTGTTCACCCCTCCCTTGACTTTGAGTGTTGAAGATGACTTGGGCTACTGGCTAGCATTAGAACCTTTCTTTGCTTTTCCCTTTACCTTGCCTTTAGACTTTCCCTTCTTTCTACTGATCATCATCACAGATTTGGGTTTGTCTTTCTTCATCTGTGCCTCAGTTGTCCTCAACATGCGCAACAACTCTGTCAGTGACCTGTCAAAGTTGTTCATGTTGTAGTTTATCACAAACTAATTGTAGGATTCTAGAAACAATTGTAGTATCACATCAGTAGCCAACTCTTGGCTCAGAGGGAATCCCAGTTGAGTTAGGTTCTCCACATACCCAATCATCTTGAGTGTGTGGGGGCCTACTAGATCTCCTTCTATCATGACACACTTGAACAGTGCCTTGGAGACATCATATCTCTCTTTCTGTGCCTAGTCTTGATACATGTTCTTGAGATGTTGAACCATCTCAATGACGTCCATGTTCTCATGTTGTCTCTGCAACTCATAGTTCATTGAGCACAACATCAAACATTTCACACCAATGGCATCCTCAGTATGCTTCTTGTAAGCATCCCTTTCAACCTTTGGTGCGGTGGGAGTGGGTTCGTCTGGCTCTGGTGTATCTAGGACATAGATCTTTCACTCTTGAGTGAGAACAATTCTCAACGTCCTAAACTAGTCATGGAAGTTGTTCCCATTTAGTTTGTCCTTCTCAAAGACCAATCGCAATGAAAAGTGATTGTTGTTGGTAGCCATTTATTCTACAAAAAGGAAATTTGAAATTTTAGTCCAAAACTCTTTTGATTTGATTTTATTTGAAAATTGATGATGTTTAATTAGGTCTTGAATTAATGTTCACTTTTCACTATTTTATCTCAAATTGATAACCCTCATTATCAATTTGGAAGATTGCAGCATACAACCTTCTAGTGAGCAAGATCCTAATTTCATCTAAGCCATGGACCAGCTAGGGCTATAATCCACAACTAGAGCCTTTTAGGTAGGCAACATTTACCAATTGCATCATATGTAACTCTTGATAGATGTCATGTGCAACTCCTTGCCATGTTCATCTTTATGCCTCAAGGTGCTTGATATGATCAAGGTCACCTTGTTAAGTACAACCCAAAATCCAACACAATGAATATGCACCATGCGAAGGTAGACCCACATATTCACCATCACACTTCCAAGAGATAGATAGTGCACCACACGAAGCCATGCCCATGCTTAGTCAATCAAGATTTTCATGTGTGATGCTTTTGGAAGGCATCTTCAACTTAATATGTTTTTTGAGGGGTTTTAATATGCTTATATATGCATATATGTATCCAATCACCACATATATAGTACGTATCATATACATGCTATATCCCACAAATGAAAACATCCAATAATGATAAAGTGATGATTATGGCCATCCTATTATAGTTCCTTGGAGCCACAAGGAACTACAATCATCTAAGGTCTACATCACATACAACCTATTATTGATGAAGATTTGTGCTTGCCAATTTGGGTTGACTGGTTTAACCTTTGAACCGGTCGACTCACCTCTTCGTCGGTCGGTTGGTCCCCTCCAGTCGGTCGTCTGGCTCCTCCAGCCGGTCGGCTCATTTGGGCATCGGGGCTTCTCGTCGATCCACCAACTGCTCCTCAGTCGGTCATCTGGGTCCATCAAGCGGTCATCCTCAGTCTTATTCATAACAAGAAGTAAAGATAATCCTATTTTACATAATCTTTGTTAAACCTCGAGTTACATTCGAGGGGAGAAAAGGTAGAAGAGAATCTTGAGTTATCTCGAGTTACATTTAGAATAGAAGAAGATGGCTCGATGCACAGACTGAGATGCAAACAGCCATAACCAACCACACACATGCACATAGGGTTTATAGGCCATAACCATGCTACACATCCACCATCAAAACCATTTTAGGGTGACGTGTATCGATTGCATATATACCATATCATATATGTATATATTAGTGTGGGATCATGTGGTATTAATCGGATATTCTCATTAGTCATTTAAATATTCACATTGTATATAATAAATAAAAGACAGTAAAACCAAAATCCGATCATATAGATTATCCCAAAATATAGAGTATTGATGTGGCTTTGATACAACTATTGGGTTTTATGTGGTCGGAGCAGGCAGCGGAAACAAAAATGTTACTTGACCATAAACCCATAACTAGCAAATCGTTTCAACATCTATGTAATGGGAAGGATGGATTTTAGTGAGTTATACCTGGTCTTGAGGCTTGCTCAGTGACTATACCTCACAGCAAGTGTGGTTTTCAACCACCTATCTTTGACAGTGTCTGTGCAGCTCCTGGTCTCGACTTGGATTGCGGTTGACTGTCATCCTCCTGAGCGGAAGAAGTCTCCCACCTCTATAGATAGTCCACACAGACTATCGGGAACTCTATTCTTCCTGAAGAATAGACTAGAAGGAGTTGTCCCCTTCTGTTGGTGTACTAGTCACCAACACACTCTCCCAAAACCAGTTGCTTTTTTCAGTAGTCTTTCCCTCATTGTTCCTCCCTAGATGGGTAGAACTTGCTTGGGCTCTCTCAGTTACCAAAACCAGAGAGGATAACAACTTTGTAGAGCAACTGATGTTCTGAGTTGTGTCTCTTATGTGTCTGGAGAAGCCCCATGTACCCCTCTAGTTATAGTAGAAGGCATGGTCAGGGTTCCCAGTCTGTGCGGGAGTAGAAGGGTCCGAATTTTCCATGAATAATTTGCATTGCGGTAGGCAAATCGGTCGGTTCACTAGTGAACCACTCGGTTGGCATAGTGAACTGAGTTGTTCACAAGCCAACCTTCTTGCAATTGACTTTCCTAATTCTTTTCTAATTAATGCAAAGATTATTCTTGTCCCAATCGAATTAAACAAGTGAAACGGGAAACTTTTCTCACGAACTGGGAAACCCAACACATGCTTGTTTAGCCCAAGTAAACTGACCAGTTCATTAGAGTGAACGGATCGTCCCACTGACCATGAAACAATCAGTTCACCCAGTGAACCGGTCGGTTGGTGGTCCAGATTGTGCAAAACTCAGTCAATTCAGTTCTCAAACAATCTGACACTCTAATCAATTGGTTCAACACTTGAACTTAATGATTTTGAGTCAAGTCTATTTATTGAATGTTTGATTGAGTCCTAAACACTTTAGTAATCAATCCAAACATCATTCATGGATAAACTCCTATTCCAGGTGAATCCTATGTGTGTGACCCTATAGGTCCCATATCACGTTGGCAGTGAATGTCCATAACAAGCTTATGACATCACAAGCAAAGATAGGTGCCTAGTCGCACGTCAGTTCTACCCAAGTGATATGGAAAGTTGGAGAACACATTTCAATCCTACAGTCTGTGATTGGTGTTCCAGTGAATGTATAATTCTTTTGTCTCTGATATCCTAAATGAACTCAAGGCATGGAATTGTCATCCTTTCAACGTTCATTCATGTTTCTTGAACTAGAGCAGGCTTTCTGAGATATATGTGAACTCCATATCATATATTTATTCACATGTGTATGTGCATGCTATTCTCAGTCTCTCTTATCAAGTGACATGGACATCATACTCCCTTAGGAGGGATAAATCCCATTTCTATCACTCACAGTCTATCTCATGTGTCAAAGCCACCCAATCATCTCCTTTATAACAACCCATATTTTAGGATTGTGTTTGATGATGTCAAAGTGTACCCAATCACATTCGACGAGTGCAGTGATCTTAGCTCTAAGAATCAAAATCACCACCATCACTATGAGAGATGATTCTGACTACCATTTCATGGTTCCATGTGTCACTCTCATGGTGAGTCTGTCTGATACACTGTTCACCAACATGTATCTGTGTGCTTGGTTTGATATCATATATCATTACTAATGAGACACCATCATCAACCAACACACACTCTAGTCTTTATGTGTCATTGTTGTCTATCAACCTTCCACAATGACATCTGACTAGGGACATAACAAGAATGTGCATACTCTTAGCATCTGTATGATCTCATTGTTCAGGTCCTTAACCCGAAGACATACATTATTGAGTATTGTCATTCTTTAGACATTCATTCTACTCCAGCATTTATCTCATAATTGATTGAACTAGAATAAATTGGAAGCTTTCCTTTGATATTTATCAAATAAATCATGATGTATGTCAATCCAATCATCATATGATTGGCTCTCAGGGGATACACACCAACATAATTGGCATGGACCTATAGGGCCTCACCACATGGCCCAGGTCCAAAGCTGTGCAACCATATCTAAAACAAAAGATAAAAAGACCCTAAAGCCCTAAACAAGGAATGAAAAAACAAAGCAATGTGAGGGTGCTTATGTACATGGGTTCCCCTAATTGTTGCTTTGGAAGTTTGACAGAGACCGGCAGTCTGAAGCTTGAGCTTGAGATTTCAAATTTAGTTTCAAGGCTCCTCCTCACAAAGGAGTTCCACTACCAATTTCCCCTTGGTCCATCATACTTGGGGATCCAAAACTCAACAACATGGTGTTAGCTTCTCTTCTGCTAGTCCTTCTATCGGGGATGAGTGAGAGCAAGAAACTCGAGGTGCATCAGGGTACAAGGTGATAAAGAATAAAGCATGATGAAGGACAACAATGAGAATGACTCCAAGCCTCATGATAGGTTCAACCATAGGGCTAACAAGACCGAAGCATGATCAAAACACCAATTCACACATTGGTTTGGATAAAAGCAACCAGGCGACCAAAAAAGGGGGGAAAAGAGCACACACCTACAAATACAAAATCAATGATGGGAATAGCTTTGATGATCCTCGTCATAGCCAGTAGCAATCATAGTAGTTGTTCAGAGCCTAGCAACTCATTGCCAAGGTGGGATACACACTTGGACAGTTAGGCTTCCACTGTTGTCTAGGAGAAGGTGTTCCTAGTTAGATGAGGTAGAATCAGTGCTAGGAAACTATGATACAGGATGTTGCGGAGGTCCCAGGATGTTTTCCCAGAGGCATGATTGCTTAAGAAAGTGAGGAGAAGGAAAGGTGGGAGGAGGACATGGGAGAAATAGGGAATGAGGAAGGTGGTTTCCGTCTAGGTGAGGAGTGTTGCAACCACATGCTTTATATAGTTATTGGGTTTGGAAGGGGTGAGGAAGGCGAGGAAAAGGAAATTGGGGGAAAAAGGAAGGTAAGTGGAGAGAGAAGAGAAATTATTCAAGGGAAAAGGGGCAATATACATCTCGTTTCCAAAAAAAGAATGGGATGTAGAAGATGGAGCTAGGACTGCAAGATCAACATCCAACCATCACTAAAATGCCAAAAATCTATCAAAATCAAGAAACTATGTGTGAAAAAAATAACTCCAACTTTAACGGAAGTCAAACACATTAATTAGGTACATTTGATGTATTTAGTTATTAAAATGCCTACTGCTTTCTAAATTTAGTTTACTAGCTTGGATTATGCAATTAATATGGAAATTAACCATTAGACTAATTTGAAGGTGTATAATCCATTTTTATAATTATCCTTCTCATTTGAAGTTATTCAACATATTATTTAATATCTTTGGAGTTCAACTTATGTTTTATTTTCTAAATAAAACAAGGATAGTTTTAATGCACAAATGATGTGAAAATTAACACAATGACTAATATGTAATATAGAATATGAATTTGGGATACATTTCCAATTTTGAATTCATTAAACATATTATTTAATATGTTGGAGAAAAACTCATATTTTCTTGCCCAAAACAAATAAAGATATCTGGAATTGTTCGAATAATATGAAACTTGGCACCCAAGCAAATTGGGGCCCAAGGAACACATTCTTACCAATATATTTGAGTTTTGAAATTTCCTTTTGTGAGTTATGTCACCATTATGGTTTAGACAATTTATTTATATATATGTTGATAATCTTCTATTAGAGTCCTATTACTTTCACATTATTACTAATATATTTATATAACATTATTATGCACAAAATTCTATATTATACTTGTTAATGTATCTAGGCAATTAATTTCATTTTAACTTAGGTGGTTGTACATGAATATTCCAATCATGTTTTAAGTACATTATTCCTCTCATTTTACCATTATGTGAGTATTAGTTAGAAAAGGAAATACATGTAACATATTTCATGAAATTCCATACATGTTAGCACATATGTAAGTTATTATGTAAATATGTGATGTTGATTATAGAACTTATTGCCACATATTGTGCTATATGTTTTAACATTACTCTCTAAGGTATAATTTTATCCTTGTTTGGTAAAATCTAGGGAACCGAGCTTACTAACCTTCTAGTCATGGAATAGGGTGAGATTCTAGGTTTTAGTTTGTTACAACACTCCACCCCTTAAAAGGATTTTGTCCTCAAAATATAATCATCCATATCTTATAAACCAATACTCTCCATCCCTTAAAAGGTTTTACCTAGTAAGTCAAACTAAACACAACTTAAAGGTATTAGGGTTTCTCAAGCATCCTTTTAGTTGTGAATATTTTAGGTTTTTATGTTGTTCATAGATCATGCATCAAACTAACATATCATACACACCTAGGATTGAGTTTTAGGCCATTGTTTTCCTAACCTAACAACCCTAAGATTCACTACAGCAACCCAAAGGTCATAATTTACAAAAGGGTAGGTCAACTAAACCTTTGTATCATGCCACATATACCTAGTCACCACCTCATATTCAAATCTAGGGTTTAGATTTCTAGCTAATTTTGGGGTTTCTCTTCCTAGACTTCATAAATCTCTTCTTTTGGACTTATTTCAAGAAAACAATGATAAAATCCATATAGTATAATGAGAATAATTTTTTGTGATAAGAAGATAGGCGTTGTAAAACAAAAATGGTACTAAAATCAATTGTGTGAACCAAGTCACAATTTTCCATTTAAGATCTCCTTATCCTACTACTTCTACATCCTCATAACATGTATCCATCCTAAAGTTAGATCTTAACATCCAAAGGGATATATCACCACCTACCTACATTATAGGGTAAGAGAACCTAATTTCTTATCACGTTAGGATTTACTAACCATGATTCTTATGTCTACCGCATATACTTATAAATCAACCTTTCATCAACTCATGAATATCTAAGTCATTTCTAGGGTAAACATCTCACTTAGAGGGTAACTATGTATGGTAAGGGTTCTAATTAGGGAGAAAATAGTCACATTCCGACTATTATGGCTCTGATACCATCTTGTAAGGAGTGGGAGATGATAGGGGATCCACTCCCTACTAAATTTTAGGAACAAACCATCTATTCCAAACACACTATGAAGGTATGTTGGAATAGATCTATTTTTAATTTCTCAAATAGTGATATTCAAAAGGGAAAAGTAAAGTAGTGGAATAAAATTTCATGAGTATATTCAATTTAAACATGATTACAAAATATTCTCTGAATTAGGGTTTACGTGAAAGTCACAACATCATGATCTAAGTAGAGAGATATCCAACTATCTCAACTATATTTCCCAAGAGCTCCACCTAGCAGATCCATATCTCTGAGTCCCGTCTTCCAAGTCCTATACATGGGGTTGGAAGCATACCCAAGCAAGAGGAGAAAAGTAGAAGATATCATCATAAAGGATGGTATGTGCATATCAAACATGGATTGAGCAATATAAATATTAAAGGATATCAAATATACAAGGCTTCACATACAAGTGGAAACTACCACCCAAGTGAGTATCAAACAAATAATCATTTTAAAAGATGATGCACAAGAAGAACACTTGACATTAGAAAAAATAAAATTGTGCCACACCAGCATACAAAAATTTTGGGCACAAAACCCATCACAGTGCAGGCATGTGAGATAAGCATGGCACTAGAACAATATAAGTAACAATGGCGGCCAAGGCTCACAACCTTGAAACCTGATAGAGAAGGATGTATTGCCAAAGTCCCAATATATATATAAGTGGGAACACAACCCAGGTATGCGGGCCACTATTGGGAAATACATGCATAGAGTATAGAAGCGAAAACAAAAAAAATTATCTATCTATATTCCCATAACAACAAGACTGCGTCAACTACAATGAAATAGGAAGGATGGTTTTAGTGAGTTATACCTGGTCCTGGAGCAAGTCCAACAACAAAACTCACTTCTTTGCAACTGTTGACAAGTTGCCCTTAGACAATGACTATGCAGTTCCTGGTCTTCACCACAAATAGATGTATGTGCAACCTCTATAGTGACTCTGGTGGTCTGACTATGGACTGCAAGGTTGACTTTTCTCTCTAAGCAGTAGCCAAAGGACTCCTGCCTCTAGAGTAGTTTGCACGGACCAACTAGAACTCTTGTCATTCACCAAGAACGGATAAGAAGGAGTTGTGCCACCCATCGATGTATTAGTCACCAACCGACTCTCCCACAATGAAAACTTCTCAGTTGTTCTCTCCGGTTGGCGATCCATCCCTATCGGGTAGGACTTGCATGGGTTCTCTTGGTTACCACAACCAGAGAGGACAATAGTTGTCAGAAGAAATGATTCTCAGTTGTTTGTGTTGTATCTTTTGAAGCCCCCAGTACCCCTCCTTTTATAGGTGAGGTCAGGGTCAGGGTTCCCAGTCTGTACAGGATTGTGTGGCAGTGGAAAGGACTGGAAGAACTTGAACTTTCACAACTTACAACAGCCAAAACGGCCATTTTGCATACCCAGACGACCGTTTGGTGTGTGAGATGGTCGTCCTGCACTACCAAATGGTTGTTTGGCATTTTCTCAATCACACATGAATTTGTCAATTTTGATACCAATTAATATACATATTAATTTTACTTGCTCTCCAAGTATGTGCAATCGAAACTATTTGGAAAACATCCTAAACCTTCGTTCGACTCCAAAGGGGATGTATCACCCAAGCAAGATGCATGTATCACTCACCCAGATGACTGTCTCACTCACCTAGATGAACGTATGGTGAGTTGAGATGAGCTGGTCGGTTCAATCATATTGAACTGGCCAGTTCAAGGGTAGAACTAAGCCATTTCGATCCTTGATCTATCTAACCATCCAAATGGCCATCTCAAAAATTGAGATGCCCATCTGGCTACCCAAACGACTATCTCACTTGGTGAGATGGTCATTAGGTAGACCTAGTCAGCCAATCAAGAAATCTGATGCGTGAATTGAATACCTAAACACTTTCATAATCAATCCAATTGTCGTTTAAGATCAAACTCCTCTTCTAGATGAGTTCCTGTGTGTGTGACCCTATAGGTCCCATACCACATTGGCAGTGAATATCCATAACTAGTTTATCACATCACAAGTAGAAAGTGGTGCCTAGTCACACATCAGGGCTACCCAAGTCAAATGGAAAGTGGGAGAACAACTTCAACCTACAATTTGTGTAAGGTGTTATAGTGATTGTATAGTTCCTTTGTCTCTGATATCTAGGATGAACTCGAGGCATGGAATGTCATTCTCTCAATGTTCAAATCATGTTTCTTGAACCAAGAGAAGACTATCTGAGATAATGTGATCTCAATATAATATATTGATTCACATGTGCATGTGCATGCATTTCTCAGTCTCACTAATCAAGTGGCCATGATATCATACTCCAATAGGAGGGACAAATCCCTTATCTATCACTCATAGTCTATTCCCATGTGTTAAAGTCACCCAATCATCACCATTATAACAACCCATGTTTTAGGATTGTGTTTGATGATGTCAAAACATACCCAACGACATGTGACGAGTGCAATGATTTCAGGTCTAAGAATCACAATCATCACCTTCACTATGAGATATGATTGTGACCACAAAACCATGTGTCACTCTCAAGGTGGGTCTATCTGATACACTATTCCCTAACATGTATTTGTGTGCTTGGTTTGATATTGCCATATCGTGACTAATGAGATTTAGTCATCAACCAACTCACACTCTGATCTTATGTGTTATTGTTGTCTATCAACCTTCCACAATAACAACAGATCATGGACATAATGAGAATATGCATATGTACTCTTAACATTTGCATGATCTCATACACAAGGGTAGTAAATTGAGAACATACGCCATTGAGTAATATAATTTTCTAGACATTCACTATGTATCCTCAGTATCTCATAACTGAGTGAAACAGATGAATTGGAAGCTTGCCTTTTATATATGTTATTATCAATCAAATCCTTTTAGGTAATTATGACATGTCAATCATCATATGATTATCTCTATGGGCATATACCAACAAACTCCAACTTGCACTTAGATACAATCACCAACGAATCTCATCTTTAGTGATGTAAACATGTCCAACATGCTTTTGCTGCGAACGTGCCTATTCAGAGGGTTAGCAACACTTTGCTTATAGTTGATATATTGCATGTTTCTTATCTCTTCGCTCTGAGATGAAACCACTATAATATGGTATCTGATATTCCTTGTCTAGCAATTATCTCCATTGTTGTTAAAATATCTCTACTGAGTCATCAATGGTCAGAACATCTTTGAGCTCATCATATGAACCTTTTAGATCCATATTGTATCACTCTGTGTTACAACACAAGTATACCCAACCTCTATTGTAGAATAGAATTAATGGCTATTAGTTAGGAACCCTTCCAACTAATAACATCCTTTTCTCTTTTAAAATCAAACATATTTTATTGTGTCACTTTGGTCATTATGGAAGCTTGTGTCAATGTAACCCTTTACATCCAACTCTTCCTTTTATTGCTATCATCATTGACTAGCAATCTTATCCTTAGGTACTTCATAAGTACTAATGGATATCATTAAATGACTCTTCAATGACCCTTATTGAAGCTTGACTTATCTTGTCATGTCAATTACATACACAGTTATATGGGAGAAGCACATTACTGTATTCATGATAGATTCACTATTGGGATGGCCCATGGAATCTTATTCATGATTTTTCCATTCTATCTCAATAATAGGAATATAGATTTCATGAGAGACTAATCTGAGTTATCCCTTATTGAATTCATACGTGTTGAACTCATTCAATACATTTCTATTGTATGTGCTTAATATTTCCATTGTGAAAGATGCAATAACTATCTCATAGGTCTTAGTGCTTATCTCCTATGAAGTTTCACCTTATCCTCCATTACTGAAGGAGTTTTTCATGCCAATTCTCAATATTCACAATATTGAGATGCCATTCCTCATCAAATGTAGAATATTCATATATGCTCCCACTAAATCTTTTGTAATCACAGATTTCATCTTATGTCTTGACTTAAGTCAAACTCTTTGACTATCTTCTCAAAATAAAAGGATCCCATCTCTGAGATGCTTGTTTCAATCCCATATTGATCTTTATAGTTTATAGACTTTATTTGCATTCTTGAAGTTATAAAACCTTTTAGGTTGTGCCACGTACACATCATATGATTTGTTCCCTTATGGAATCTAGTTATAATCTTCATATGCCAAATCTCTCAGTCTATTTAACTAAAAAAACAAGCATGACAATTGGTAAAGGAATTTCTATCATGTTCAACAACTTAAACTGATTGAAAATATTTTTAGCCAAATAGTCCTTTAATGTTATCCATGTAGGTCTTTTCCATAAGACCCCATTGCACCTTTTAGGTGTTACCCTTTAAGGCGGCTCTATCAAGGTCATACCTTGTTAGCTTACATGGATCCCATATTACTCAGAAATAGCTTCTAGTTGACTAGTTGGCTCATCCTATATGACCAACCCATCTGAATTGTTGAATTCACAATCATGCAGTCTTAGATTGTTCTACTAGAACTTTTATTCTGTGTTACATGACAAAATTGAGATTCCACGACACCTTGTGATTCTCTTAGTTATCATTATATATTTTTATTGACCTCAAACACTTTGAGTATTACTTTTACTCCCACTGGATCTTTAGGAACTCAATTATCCTATTAAAAAAACAATTTTGTTATTGGATAGGGATTAATAGTAACGTTCAACTATCATGGCCTATGGATAAACCTTCTCAAGAAACTACTTTCTCAAGGTGGGTTTCAATCATTTAGACCTATTGGGACACTCCCAAGTCATATATGATGTCTTAAAACCATTCATGTGGTACATTGTTTAGTGATAAGTATATACATGTGGGGATATAAGAAGATTAGATTAATTGATAATTATATCATGACGTCATGGTACAATTCCTTCATTCTGACACATCATCATGTTCAGATGGATTTGATTTGTGATACATTATCACAGTTCATTCCTGAAGGTATTCAAGGTATTTATATAAAGTATTTCAACATTTGATCATATCAAAGTATCTTAATACTTTCATCAATGTCACACTTAATTTACAATCTCCTTAAACATTTTCAAGAGATTAATGTTTTCATTTCATTTGGTCCATATCATCATATTACCAGTAAATGAAAATGAAGTATGAGTTAATTATCTATAGCATTGATTCCATAAGATATTCATGCATCATATGTATGAGGTCTAATGGAAGACTTATCCTCCCACTACATCTAGTTAAGGATGTCATGTCATATTTGTGCGTAAATAAGATTTTCATGTTTTCTTAGGTTCATTAACCAAGGGATTCAAGATCAACATCAATATGTATTCTAGGCATGCACCTCTCATATTCATACAAGATGACTAATGCTAATGATAGTCTTGAGTTACGAATTACAATAATTTGGTATAAACATTATAAACATTCATCTTTGGATCATTTCACATAAATATCTTGAGATGTTTTCAGTCCAATGCCATATAAGATCATATCTTTGAAATAGAGGCACTAATAATTCTTTATTGATAATCATCCTTGTCCATACAAGATGCATAAAGAAAATGTTTCTATTCTAATGGCATAATGAAATAGCAGTTCTAATAACTCTATTACATGCCCATTGGGCTAAGATAAATATAAATTTAGAATATGGATTCTGTAACACTTGCTTTGCCTTGTCCATCTTTGTCCTTCTGAGAAGGATTTTACTTCTTGTCAGATGATGCACATCAGTATGTCAGATCTCTTATCTGGTATAGTATACAAAATTTAAGAAGTAATAAGATTTATCTTATGTTGTTTATACCTGAAGTGGAGGCCTTAATGCCATCCTTCTTATTCTTTAGTTCCTCTAACCAGAGTGGGAAATTTCTCTTCTAATGTCTAGGTTGGTGACAGTGGTGACAATCGCCTCTTTGTTTCTTTACTCCACCATTTGCCTTGAGATCTGAAGACTTAGGCTTCTTTCTAGCTTTAGAACCTTTTTTAGCTTTGCCTTTGCCTTTAGACTTCCCCTTTTTCTTACTAATCATCATCATAGACTTGGGTTTGTCTTTCTTCATTTGTGTCTCAGCTGTCTCAACATGTCCAACAACTATGTCAACGGTTTGTCAAATTTTTTCATGTTATAGCTCATGACAAACTAATTATATGACTCTGGCAGGGACTACATAATCATGTCAATGGCCAACTCTTGGCCTAAGGGGAATCCTAACCTAGCTAGGTTCTCCACATACCTAATCAATTTGACACATGAGGACCTACTGGGTCACCTTCTGCCATGGTACATTTGAACAACGCCTTGGAGACATCATATCTCTCTTATCTTGCCTGATCTTGATACATGTTCTTGAGATGTGTGACCATCTCAATGACACCCATGTTCTCATGCTACCTCTGCAACTCATAGTTCATGGAGCATAGCATCAGACATTTGACATCCACGACATCTTCATTATGCTTCTTATAAGCATCCT
This sequence comes from Alisma plantago-aquatica, assembly GCA_963693085.1. Lineage (NCBI taxonomy): Eukaryota > Viridiplantae > Streptophyta > Magnoliopsida > Alismatales > Alismataceae > Alisma > Alisma plantago-aquatica. The sequence continues at coordinate 355,318,988 of OY856411.1, read as the reverse complement.
TGTCATCCCTTGGAGCATTTTGAGCTAGTTCCTCCAGTCCTAGCATTTCTAAGACATAGAGCTTGCGCTCCTACGTGAGAACAATTCTCAGCGTCCTGAACCAGTCATAGAAGTTGTTCCCAGTAAGTTTGTCCTTCTCAAGGACCGATCACAGAGAAAAGTGATTGTTGTTCATTGCCAAAAACTCATTTTGATTTGATATAATTAAAGTTTGGGCAATAATAATTAGGTCTTTAATTAATTATCATTCACATTATTTTGTTAAAATTGATAACCCTCATGTATCAATTTAGAAAATTGTAGCGAACAAATTTCTAATGAGCCAAGATCCAAAATGATTCAATTATTACCCGACCTACACCAACATCCATACTCAACCATTAAGGTAGGTAATCATGCCAATTATATCATATGCAACTCTAGATAGATGATATGCACAACTCTTTGCCACAATCATCTGCATGCCTCTGGGCTTGGGCTCTCCAAGTCACTGGTTAAGCTTGACCCAATAGCAAATACGATAGATATGCACCATTTTTGTGCAAATCTACATATCTACCATCACACTTCTAGGAGATAGACAACACACCATGCTTTGTGCAAATCTATGCTTTGTAGATCAAGCTTTTCATGTGTATTGCTATTGGAAAGTATCTTAGACTGAATATGTTTGATTGAGGGGTTTTATATCACACACACACACACACAGATATATATATATATATATACACATACATATATCGTATCCAATCACCACATATATAGTACATATCATATGCATGCTATATCCCACAATGTAAACATGAAATACAAAACAAAAAGTGATGATTATGGCCATGTCTGCTTATAATTCCTTGGAGCCACAAGGAATTACTACCACCTAGGTCAATCATCAGATCACATGTATGAACCTGTGGTTGATGTAGATTTGTGCTTGCAAATCTGGGTAGATCAGTTCAACCCTTAAATTGGTCATCTCGCCTCTTGGCTTGTCGGTTAGTCCTCCTATCCAAATGATGTTTGGACTCCTTCCAAATGGTCAATTGGGCCTCCAGGTATGATCATCTGGCCTCCTATCCAAGCAATGTTTGGACTCCTTCCAGACGGTCGGTTGGATCCACCAGGCGGTTGTCTCATTCCATCACTCTATCCTCCTTGATCCTCCAGACATTCGGCTCGTCTCACGAACTGGTCATCTCAAGTGGTGATGAACATCTTCAACGTCGTTGCAAGAAAAGAAACTATCATATTTCTACTTTATTACGTTGAATAAGAGAAACCTTGACTTACATTTGAGGGGAGCAAAGGTAGGAAAGCATTAAATTTATATTGGCAAGAGAGAGGTAGAGGCTCGGTACACGTACTGAGATAAACAAGAAACCAACCATCCAACTATACACAGAAATAGGGTTTAGGCCATAACCATGCTACACATACACCATCAAAACTACTTTTAGGGTGACGCATGTAAATTGCATATATATCATATCATACGCCATCAAAACTGCTTTTAGGAAGATGCGTGTAAATTGCATATATAGAATATCATATATATATTAGTTTGAGATTATGTGGTCTTTGATCAGATATGCATATGAGAATAGTAAAAATATTTGCATCGTTTGTAATAAATAAACGGTAAAATCAAAATTCTGATCATATCGATTATCCTAAAACATAGTAAATTGATGTGACTCTGATACCACTATTAGGAAATACATGCACAAAGTATAGTAGTAGAAACAAAAAAAATCTATATGTATTCCCATAATAGCAAGATCGCGTCAACTACTATGGAACAAGAAGGATGGTTTTAACAACTTATACATGGTCCTGGAGCAAGTTCAGCAACAAAACTCACTTTTTTGCAACTGCTGACAAGTTTCTCTTGAATGGTGGTTGTGCATATCCTTGTCTTCACCATGAATAGCAGTATGTGCAACCTCTACAATGACACCAGTGGTCTGGCCACAGACTGCAAGGTTGACTTTACTCTCTGAGTTGTAGACAAAGGACTCTTGCCTCTAGAGTTGTTTACACAGACCAACTAGATCTCTTGTTGTTCACCAAGAATGGATAGGAAGGAGTTGTCCCTCCTGTTGGTGTACTAGTCACCAACCTGCTCTCCCACAATGACAACTTCTTAGTTGTTCTCTACCGTTGGTTGTGCCTCCCTATCGGGTAGGACTTCCCTGGGCTCTCTTGGTTACCACAACTAGAGAGGACAACATCTGTCAGAGGAAGTGATTCTCAGTTGTATGTGTTGTGTCTTAGGAAGCCCCCACTACCCCTCCTTTTATAGGTGAGGTTAGGGTCAGGGTTCCCAGTATGTAGGGGATTCTATGAAAGTGGAAAGGAATGGAAGAACTTGAACTTTTGCAACTTGCGATAGAGAAAATGGCCGTTTCACACACCCAGATGATTGTCTGGTGTGCGAGACGGTCGTCTCACACTGCCAAACAGCCATTTGGAAGTTTATCAATCACACACAAATTTAGAAATTTCAATTCCAATTAATATACATATTAATTTTACTTGCTCTCCAAGTATATGCAATCAAAACTATTCGAGAAACATCCTAAACCTTTGTTCGACCCCAACCGGGCTGTCTCACCTAAGTGAGACTTATATCTCACTCATCTAGATGATCGTCTGGTGATTTGAGATGAGCTGATCGATTCAATCATATTGAACTGGTTGGTTCAAAAGTAGAACTATGCCAATTCGATCCTTGATCTGCCTAACCATCCAAACGACCGTCTCAATAATTGAGACGCCCGTATGGCTACCCAAACGGTCATCTCACTAAGTGAGATGGTCGTTTGGTAGACCTACTCAGCCAATAGAGCGATCAGATGTGTGAATTGAATACCTAAACACTTTAGTAATCAATCCAATTGTCGTTCAAGATCAAACTCCTCTTCTAGATGAGTTCCTATGTGTGTGACCCTATAGGTCCCATATCATGTTGGATGTGAATGTCCATAACTAGCTTATGACATCACAAGCAGAGAGTGGTGCCTAGTCGCACATCAGTGCTACCCAAGTGAAATGGAAAGTTGGAGAATAAGCTCAACCTATAATCTGTGTAAGGTCTTATAGTGATTGTATAATTCCTTTGTCTTTGATATCCATGATGAAATTGAGGCATGCAAGTTCATCCTCTCAGTGTTCAATCCATGTTTCTTGAACCAAGAGCAGACTGTCTGAGATAATGTGACCTCAATATCATATATTGATTCACATGTGCATGTGCATGTGTTTCTCAGTCTCGCTAATCAAGTGTCCAGGATATCATTTGTAGTAGAGGGAGAAATCCCATATCTTTCACTCATAGGCTATCCCCATGTGACAAAGTCACCCAATCATCACTATTATAACAACCCATGTTTCAAGACTGTGTTTGATGATGTCAAAGCGTACCCAACAACATGTAATGAGTGTAGTGATTTCATGTCTAAGAATCACAATCATCATATTCACTATCAGAGATGACTGTGACCAAAAAAACCATGTGTCACTCTCAAGGTGGGTTTGTATGATACACTGTTCCCTAACATGCATTTGTGGGCTTGGTTTGATATTTCCATATGAGATTTAGTCATCAACCAACTCACTTTCTGATGTTATGTGTTATTGTTGTCTATCAACCTTCTACAATAACAACCGATCAGGGACATAATGAGAATATGTATATGTACTCTTAACATATGCATGATCTCATCCACAAGGGTATTAACTTGAAAACATACATCATTAAGTAATATAATTCTCTAGATATTCACTTTGTATTCTCATTATCTCATAATTGAGTGAAACAGATGAATTGAAGCTTGCCTTTTGTATATGTTATTATTAATTAAATCCTTTTAGGTTATTATGGCATGTCAATCACTGTATGATTGGCTCTACGGGCATACCTTACCAATAGACACAACCTCCATCATAGAAATATAACATGGGTACACAACCCAAAAACAATGTAATTACACTACTTAAGACTACTAAATCACAAAGCATGCATAATGTGGAGGCAAGTACAAAGTTCAACCTTTTATAGAATAAATAAAGTTGTCATCTCAAAAATGGACAATATAATCATCCACCACAAAAGTGGGTAAAATTAGGGTTCCATCGCACAATAAGGAACAACTTGAAATAAATATCTCAATTCGGTTTTCATCAAGAATTAAAGTATAATTTAGAAATCCAACATAGATTAAGGGTTCAAAGTCATTACGATTAGACCCAAATAGGTCATCAAGTCAATAAAGAGAAATTTCAATAATAAGATACCTTAAAGAGGTCCAAGAGAGAGATAAAGAAAATATTTGCTCAAGATGACTCATGGGGAATGCAACATACATCAAAAGAGGATAAAATTAGGTTAATTGCTCAATATAGAATAATAAGGATGCAATCATACCTCACATCAGGTCTACATATCTCCAAGGTCAATCCTAGGTCCCAACTTAGGTCTCCAAAGCACCTATTAAACATATATGTAGAATTAGGGTTATGTTTACATTAATTATAAATCATATTAATTTCCTTTTTAATATTAGTGAGATTATGAAATTGATACTAGGATAGATTATAATTTTTTGAAACATATTTTGTTTTATTTTTCTGTATTACTGATATTTAGTTATGCTTTTTGGAAAATCCAACCAATAGGAAATGTGGGAAAATCCACACAGGTATTATATCCTTGTCCATTAGTTGGCAGCCCAACTGACCTGGACCTATAGGGCCTCGCCACAATGGCCTAGGTCCAAAGTTTCCAATCAAATCTAAATACCTTAAATCCATAAACAAGGTATGAAAAAAAACAAAGCGATGTGAGGGTTCTTATGTACATGGGCTCCCTCGATTGTTCTTTTAGAAGCTCGATAGAGACTGGTGGTTTGAAGCTTGAGACAGAGATTTCAACTTTAGTTTTCAAGGATTCTCCTCCCAAAGGAGTTCCACCACTAGTTCCCCCTTGGTTCGTCGTACATGGGATCCCAACCTTGGCAACATGGTGTTAGATTCTTTTCTTCTAGCCCTTATGGCGGGGATGAGCAAAAGTAAGAAACTCGAGGTGTGTCTTGGTACAAGGCGGTAAAGAAGAAAGCACAATGAAGGAAAACAACAAGAATGGCTCCAAGCCTCATGATGGATTTAGACATAGGGCTAATAAGACTGAAGCATGATCAAAACACCAATTCACACATTGGTTTGAAGAAAAGCAACTAGGCAACTACAAAAAGGGGGCAAATGAGCACACATATGCAGAGATGAAATTGATGTTGGGAATAGCTTTGACGATTCTCACCATAGCCAGTAGAAATAGCAGTAGTCATCTAGAACCTAGCAACACACTGCCTAGGTGGGATATGCACAGGAGATCTAGGATACCACCATGAGTTGGGAGAAGGTGTTCCAGGTAATATGAGGAAGAATCGGTGTCGTGAAACTATAATACAAGATGTGGTAGAGGTCCTAGGATGTTTTCCCAGATGCCTGATGCCTGAAAAAAGTGAGGAGAAGGAAAGGTGAGAGGAGGACATGGGAGAAACAAGGGAATGAGGGAGGCCACTATCGTCTAAGCGAGGAGTGCCACAACCCTAGGCTTTATATAGTTATTGGGTTTGGAAGAGGGTGAGGAAGGCAAGGTAAAGGAAATCAAAGGGAAAGAAGGATGAAAAGTGGAGAGAGAAGAGAAACTATTGAAGGGAAAAGGGGCACTATACGTCCTGTTCCAGAAAAGAACAAGATGTAGTAGACGAAGCTAGGACCACAAGATCCAGATCCAATAATGTAATCTTCCCGGATTTGAGGACTCAGATAAAATGATCTTAAAAAGAATGATTGGACTACCCATATAACCAAGGTGCAACTCCTTTTCAAAGAGCCCATCATTAAAGAACTTTATGGTTAAGTGTGCTCAGTCCAGAGTATACTAGGATGAGTGACCAATCGGGAAGTTTATCCTGGCTTGCGCGTGAGTGAGGACAAAATGCATAATTAAGGATAGTGGTGGTCTGTGGGTCTAGTCGTCATTCCTAAAACTTTACTAGAGCATTGGGCAGTGTGCCCGAGTGTTACAAAATGGTATCAGAGCCAATTCCCATCTAGTAGGTGGGGCCCACATGGGCCTATGGCATGCCAGTCTTTGAGTCATACGATCCAGGCATGTTGGAAAGGGATATTTGAGTTGATGGAGCCACCCTTGCACTAGTAGTGTCCAAGCATGTTGGAAAGAGCTATCTGAGTTGATGGAGTCACCCTTGTGCTGGTAGTTGTGATCATGAGCCGGATGTACATGGGCTATTAGGTTTACACTGAAATGGGGAATCAATTACGAGGCCATATAGTAGAACCTTGATTAGGACATCAAGTGTCTAAGTGAGGGACATTATAACGTCCTAGGATTTGAGGCCTCAAATAAAATGATTTTAAAAGGAATGATTGGACTACCCATATCACCAAGGTGCACCTCCTTTTCAGGGATCCCATCATTAAAGAACTTTGTGGTTAAGCATGCTCAACCCAGATTAGTACTAGGATGGGTGATCAGTTGGGAAGTTTATCCTGGATTGTGCGTAAGTGAGGGAAAAGCATGCAGTTAAGGCTAGTGGTGGTCTGTGGGGCCATTTGTCATTCCTAAAACTATACTAGAGCATTCGGCAGTGTGCACGGGTGTTACAACCAACCACTAAAGGGTCTGAAGTCTATCAAAATTAGGAAATCACACATGACATAAATAACTCTGACTTTAGTAGAAGTCAAACACAATAATTGAATACATTTGATGTATTTAATTATTAAAACACATACTACTTTCTAAATTTAGTTTACTTATCTAGAATTATCCAATTAATATGAAAATTAACACATAGACTAATTTGAATTTGTTAATCATATTCGTAATAATATTCCTCCTTTGAACTTATTCAATATATTATTTCATATCTTTGGAGTTTAACATATGTTTTCTTTTCTAAATATAATTAGGATAGTTTTAATGTTCAAATGATGTGAAAATTAATAAAAACTAGTATTGTTGTGTAGAATCCGAATTTGGGATATATTCCCAATTTTGAAGCATTAAACATATTATTTAATATTTTGAAGCAAAACTCATATTTTCTTGCCCAAAACAAATTAAGATATTTGGGATTGTTTAAATAATATGGAACTTGGAACCCCATCTAATTGGGACCTAAGGAATACATTTTAACCATTATATTTGTGTTTTAGAATTTCCTTTTGTGAGTTATATCACCATTATGGTTTAGACAATTTATTTATATATATGTTGATAATCTTCAATCAGAGTCTTGTTACTTCCACATTATTACTAAAATAGTTATATAATATTATTATGCATGAAATTCCATATTATACTTTTTAATGTATCTAGGCCATTAATTTCACTTTAAATTAGGTAGTTGTACATGAATATTCCATTTTTATTCTAATACATGTTTTAAGTACATCATTCCTCTTATTTAACCATTATGCAAGTATTAGTTAGAAAAGGAAATACATGTAACATATTTCATGAAATTCCCTACATGTTAGCACATATTTAAGTTATCATGTCAATATGTGATGTTGATTAAAGAACATATTGCCACATATTATGCTATATGGTTTAACATTACTCTTTATGGTATAATTGTATCCTTGTTTGGTCAAATCTAGGGCAACAAGCTCACCAACCTTCTAATCGTGGAATATGGTAAGATTCTAGGTTTTGGTTTGTTACAACACTCCACCCCTTAAAAGGATTTCATCCTCAAAATTAATCATCCATATCTTATAAACCAATACTCTCCACCCCTTAAAAGGTTTGACCTATTAAGTCAAACTAGACACAACTTAAAGGTATTAGGGTTTCTCATGCATCTTTTAAGTTGTGAATATTTTAGGTTCATAGATCATGCATCCGACTAATAGGTCATACACATCTAGGGTTGAGTTCTAGGTCCTTGTGTTTCTGATTTAACAAGCCTAAGATTCACTACAACAACCCAAAGGTCACAGTGTACAAAAGGGTAGGCCAACTAAACCTTTGTATCATGCCACCTATTCCTAGTCACCACACCATAGTCAAAACTAGGGTTAAGATTTCTAACTAATTTTAGGGTTTCTCTTCCCAAACTTCATAAATCTCTTCTTTGAGACTTAGTTTAAGAAAGCAATGATAAAATCCATAAAGTTTCTTTGTACATATAATAATATATTGAAAATAAATTTTACGTTAAGAAACTAGGCGCTGTAAAACAAATATGGTACCGAAATCAATTGTGTGAGCCAAGTCATAATTTTCCATTTAAGATCTCCTTATCCTACTACTACATCCTCATAACATATCTACATCCTAAAATTAGATCTTAACATCCAAAGGGATATATCACCACCTACCTACATTGTAGGGTAAGAGCACCTAATTCCTTATCACATTAGGATTTACTAACCATGATTCTTATCCTCATGAGTATCATAGGTCAATTCTAGGGTAAACATCTCACTTAGAGGGTAACTATGTAAGGTAAGGGTTCTAATTAGGGAGAAAATGGTCAGATTCCGACTATTATGGATCTGATAGCATCTTGTAAGGAGTGGGACCCGAGAGGGGATCCACTCCCTACTAAATTCAAGAAACAGACCATCTATTCCAAACACACTATGAAGGTATGCTAGAATAGGTGTATGATTTTATTTCTCAAATAGTGGTATTCAAAAGAACAAAGCAAGGCAGCGCAATAAAATTCATGACTATATTCAATTTAAACATGATTACAACATATTCTCCCAATAAGGGTTTACATGAAAGTCACAACATCAGGATCTAAGTAGAGAAATGTCCAGCTATCTCAACTCTATCTCCCAAGAGCTCCACGTAGAAGATCTATATTATTGAGTCCCATCTTCCAAGTCCTATACTAGGGTTGGAAACATAGCCCAACAAGAGAAGAAAAGTAGAAGATGTCATCATAGAGGTTGGTATGTGCATATCAAATATGTATTGAGTAATATAAAGATTAAAGGACATCAAATAAAAAGGCTTCCCATAGAAGAGGAAAGTACCACCCAAGCGGGTATCAAAAGAAGATTAATTTTAAAAGATGATACACAAGAAGAATGCTTGCCATTAATAAAACATAAAAATGTGCCACACTAGCATACATAAATTTTGGGCACAAAACCCATCATAGTAATATCAGCATGCATGCATGTTAGATAAGCATAACACTAGAACAATATAAATAACAATGGCAGCCAAGGCTCACAACCTTGAAACCTGATAGAGAATGACGTACTGCCAAACTCCTAATATATATAAAAGTGGGCACACAACCCGGGTATGGGGGCACAACCTCCATCCCAGAAATATAATATGGGCACACAACTTAAAAACCAATGTAATTACACTTCTTAGGGCTATTGAATCATACAGAGTGCATAATGTAGAGGCAAGTATTAAGTTTAGTCTTTTATAGAATAAATGAATTTGTCATCTCAAAAATGGAAAATATAATCATCCACCACAAAAGTGGGTAAAATTAGGGTTCCATCTCACAATAAGGAACAACTTGATTCAAATATCTCAATTAGGTTTTCATCTAGAAGCAAAGTATAATTTAGAAATCCAACATAAATTAAGGGTTCGAAGTCATTAAGATTAGACCTGAATAGGTCATCAATTCAATGAAGAGAAATTTCAATAATAAGATACCTCAAAGAGACCAAAGAGAGAGATAAAGAAAATAATTTCTCAGTATGACTCATGGGGATCCAACATACATTAAAAGAGGATAAAATTAGGTTAATTGCTCAATATAGAATAATAGGGATGCAATGATACCTCGCATTAGATCTACATATGTCCAAGGTCAACCCTAGGTTCAAGTCTAGGTCTCCAAAGCACCTATTAAACATATATGTAGAATTAGGGTTAGGTTTACATTTAGCATAAACCCTAAAAATCACCTTTTCAATATTAGTGAATTTGGTTATGAAACTAATACCATAGGATAGATTATAATTTTAAATTTTGAAACATATTTTGTTTTATTTTTCTATATTACCAATATTTAGTTATGCTTTGTTGAAAATCCAACCAATCAGAATCCTGGAAAAATCTGTGCAGGTACAATATCATTTCCCATTATATGGTGGCCCAACTGACCTGGACCTATAGGGCCTCGACACATGGCCCATGTCTAAAGTTGTGCAACTAGATCTAAAACAAAAGATAAAAAGACCTTAAAGTCCTAAACAAGGCATGATAAAAACAAAGTGATGTGAGGGTGCTTATGCACATGGGCTCCCCTGATTGTTGGTTCAAAAGCTCAATGGAGACCAGCAGCCTGAGCTTGCACCTGAGATTTCAACTTTAGTTTCAAGGATCCTCCTAGAAAAGGAGTTTCACCACCAGATACCCCTTCTTCTATTGTACCTGGGGATCCTAGACTCAACAACATGGTGTTATCTTCTTTTCTGCTAGTCCTCTTGTCAAGGATGAGTGAGAGTAAGAAACTCCAGGTGCATTGGGGTACAAGGCAGCAAAGAAGAAAGCATGATGAAGGACAACAGTGAGAATGACTCCAAGCCTCGTGATGGATTCAACCATAGGGCTACCAAGACTGAAGCATGATCAAAACACCAATTCACACATTGGTTTTGAGAAAAGCAACCAGGCTACCGCAAAAAGGGGGCAAATGAGCACACACCTGCAAAGACAAAATCAATGATGTGAATAGCTTTGATGATCCCTATTATAGCCAGTAGCAATCGTAGTAGTTATTCAGAGCCTAGCAACTGGATGCCAAGGTGGGATACACATAGGATATTTAGACTACCACTGTTGTTTGGGAGAAGGTGTTCTTAATAAGATGAGGTGAATCGGTATCGAGAAACTATGATACAGGATGTTGCAGAGTTCCCAAGATGTTTTCCCAGAGGCTCGATGCCTAAGAAAGTGAGGAGAAGGAAAGGTGGGAGGAGGACATGGGAGAAATAGGGGAATGAGGGAGGTGGTTTCCTTATGGGTGAAGAGTGTCGCAACCCCGGGCTTTATATAGTTACTGGGTTCAGAAGAGGGTGAGGAAGGCAAGGGAAAGGAAATCGAAGGGAAAGAAGAAAGGAAAGTGGGGAGAGAAGAGAAAGTATCAAAGGGAAAAGGGCACACTATACATCCAGTTTCCAAAAAAGAACAGGAGGTAGAAGATGAAGCTAGGACTGCAAGATCCAAATCCAATAGTCACTAAAGCACCTGAAATATATAAAAATTAGGAAACTAGGAGTGGCAAAAATAACTTCGACTTTAAAGGAAATAAAACACAATAATTGGATACATTTTATGTATTTATTTATTAAAACACCTACTACTTTCTAAAATTAATCCAAAAAGTAACACACATACTAATTTGAAGGTGTAGAACCCAATTTCATAATTATTTTCCTCCTATGAATTTATTTAATACATTGTTTAATGTCTTTTAATATTAACTTATGTTTTCTTTTCTAAATAAAATTAGGATAATTTTAATGTTCTAATGATGTGAAAATTCACACAAAAACTAATATAATTATGTAGAATCCAAATTAGGAATATATTTCCCATTTTGAAGTCATTAAACATATTATTTAATATTTTCAAGAAAAACTCATATTTTCTTACCCAAAACAAATTAAGATATTTGGGATTGTTTAAATAGTTTCAAACTTGGCTCCGAAGCTAAATGGGACCCAAGGAACATGATTTTACCATTACCTTTGAGTTTTCATTTTGTGAGTTCTATCATCATGATGGTTTAGATAGTTTATTTATATATATGTTGATAATCTTCCATTAGAGTCTCATTACGTTCACATTATTACTAAAATAGTTATATAATATTATTATGCATGAAATTCCATATTATACTTGTTAACGTATCTATGCCAGTAATTTCACTTTAACATAGGTGGTTGTACATGAATATTCTAATTTTTATTCTAATACATGTTTTAAGTACACTATTCTTCTTATTTAACCATTATGTATTAGTTAGCAAAGGGAATACATGTAACATATTTCATGAAATTCCTTACATGTTAGCACAAATTTAAGTTATTGTGTAAATATGTGATGTTGATTATAGAACCTATTTCCACACATTATGTTATATGTTGCAACATTACTATTTAGGGTATAATTTTATCCTTATCTGGTCAAATATAGGAGACCAAGCTTAATAACCTTCTAATCATGGAACATGGTAAGATTCTAGGTTTTGGTATGCTACACTGTTTCACCCATCACACTATAAACCTGTAGGGAGGGCTCTGTAGTGTTTACGACATCTACTACTAATTTAATTTTCTAATTATTTCTTTCTCTTAGATTGATCTCTTTAAATCTATATTTTACTGACTACTTGAACTACTAAACTTATTTCACTGATGTTACTTAGTTGAATGCATAACATATTGATTACCATTCTCTTAGGGCTTCTCATCGCTATAATGCTTAACATACTAATCACCCTTCTCTCATATTTCTCATTGCTCATGAACATATAACATTTCTCATATTTTCAAATAAGTATCATGTATACTTATATAAACATTCTCATTCAACATTTCCCATATTTATATATGGCATCAATAACATCCCTATCTAGGAGAATGTTGTTACTATTTACTTGGTATAGTATAACAACTTATGCATTTCATAACAAGGATATGAACTTGAGATTTTGCATCTCATAAATAAAACTTATATGCATATAAGATAATATTCAGTTAGAAAACTTAAAATATCACATGAATCATTCAATCAGCCATTTACTACTAAATTAGATATGTATACTTTTAAAAGAATACTAGGTTGGGTTTCCATCCTTGATTACTTGCTATTCACAAGATATGTATTGTGAAAATCAGAAACTCTACTTGTCAATATCAAATTAAAGTGATCAAACATGTACAATTAAATACACTAGTCACACAAGAAGTACCATATAGGCATTAATCTGAATTTTAGCTAGATTGTTGTTCAAGCACCTGAATAATTCAATTTTAGATCTCTAAGATATTCTCAAATAAATTTCTAAATTCTCTAATATTTGAGATACATGGATTTATGTATACATTTTATCACATAAACAATTTCATATCATATTTGGAACATAGAATGAAATGTTATATAAGCTCAATTCAAGAACAATAATTTTGCATTTACTATCATTTATGAAGAAACTAAGAATCTCAACTAGAATCATCTAATTATTTGCAATTGACTTAAATATTCTTTTACCCACTCACTTTAAGTGTTAAACACTTCAAAAAAGTAGCCAAGAACTTATCCCCTTAAATCCAAATCAAACTTTGAAAAATCAATCATTTTCTTCCTCCTTTCAACTCAAGAACCCTAGGAATGAAGATTGGAGAAAAAGAAAGAGAAAAGATGGTGATTTGATATCCTTTTGATTCAAATAAGAGGGGGGTGAAATTTATGCACATAAGAGAAGATTCACCAATAAAAACTATCTAAAGAGCTATTGGGGTTTTAGGTTATTGATATAGATCAATTGAGGTGCTTGGGTTAATTTCAAATAATCCCCAATATTACATTTTTTTATTTCAACAGAATTTTCTATCAGAAAAGTTAATTGATACGCTAATTATGTCACCCCTTATATGGTATCAAAAAACTCTATAATTTTAGTATGATGTCTAAAATACATATTCAGAGATAGAGTCCAAATTTCAAACAGTTCAAACTTACTAATAAAATACCATAAATCAATTATTGTATTAATAAGGTTTCAATATTTTAGTACATTTAGCTGTATATTTCTGATAGAGTTCAGATAATAAATAGGTCTATCACTCAATTAAAATATTTTAAATTTTTAGAGATCATCACATGAAAATTATCTAGCATAACTATTTCATAATAATCTGAGCTACCAATTAAATATTAAAAGGTATTTATCCAACTGTTATTTTAATCCCATAATTTCTCATACTTTTGTTTTCAACATGCTACCAAAATTAGAGCATTGAGCTTCAACAAGATAAAAGAATTGTACATTGGGATTTTAATAGAACCCTACATATTTCCAACTATATATCTGAATAAGGATCATGCACATCTAAATTTTATATTAATTTCACATTAAGATCTGAAGATCAAGATTAGGGTCTCATAACCCTCAATTACCTACTAAGTAGGGACAAAGTCATTTCAATCTCTCCCCCTTAAAAAGATTCATCGTTGAAATTTGCAAATATATAAAGATAAGTTCATTCAAGATATCATTCTGCATTCTAAATTCTAGTACTTCTCTTATTCTTATAAGTCATATCTTTTTTTTATAATACCCAGAGCTTAATCTTTATTCATCTTGTGCTCTAGTATAGGTCAAAAAGTGGAGAGATTAACATCTAGGCTATTTATGAGCCATGGTGGTTCATTACAATTAGCATAGTAGGGACATTGGGAAAGAAGAGTTGTTTTTGCAAGTTTGTCAGCAACCTGATTTAGATCTCTAGGGAGGTACCTCACTACGAGATTGCACACTGTTGCTTTAATGACCTGAAATTTTCTCCAGACTTGCTGGAGTAGCGGTGAGGGACAGTGTGTCTGATTCACCAGCTCCACCGATGAACTGGAATAAGAGAGTATGATGGCATTCTCCATATTACGGTCCTTGCAAATTGTAGCAGCAATGACAATGGTCAGAAGTTTGAATAATGAATTCTTTGTTCTTCTTTCAAGTCCCAATCAACTTGTAACAAATCATCTTAATATCAACAAGAAAACACATATTTCATGATCAACTACTGATAATGCATTTTCTTTCAGTCTAGTAAATGCTTTTGAGGTTTATTCTTTGCATACTCCATTCTCTATTATATCGACTATACTACTATTTTTCTACTATTGTTATGTAGCACAATTGAAAATACTTAGAAAATACTTTGTTATTGTGGTATCTAAATCCTAAAGCCCCCATAAGCCATGAGATCATAATAACTACAATTCTACTACTGAGATGAAATCTAATGCTTGAGTAATAGGGATCACAACCCTTTCACTTCATTAGCATGCATTCATACATAATTGAACCATATAAGTAAAACATACTTTTCTGGGATCACCTTACAAAAACTATATTTTTAGAAAAATATGAGAATCACTAAAGAAACATATCTTGCTTCATTGATTTGTTTCTTATCTATCTTTAATCTTTCACTACATTATGAACAGATGTGTGATGCCATAACGCGCCACATAGCGAGATTACTCAAAACAAAATGTGGAATTAAAACTAATCAAACTAGGTTACTGAAAATCATAAGAAATTAAAACCATTTTCATATCACGTCAGATTCCACAAAAGCCACATGTATATATAACACTTATCAAAAGATTATTACATAGCATTGTTCACTGGCTCACTGGCTACAATTTGTAGAAATGGTAACTTGTTCACATACATACATATCATATATGTACAACAAGGGTGTCAAGGATAAAACATCATATCGATATATGGCATATACAAAACTCCTTCAAGGACCTAGAGTACATGGATAACAGATAGGACTCTACTACAAAACACAAGTAGCTCATCCAACCTTAACTAAGCTACTGCTCTTCTTACTTCTCAGCCTCAACGGCACAACCTCTACATCCTTGTGTCTGATCACCTAAAAGATGTAGAAACCCACAGAGTGAGACCAAACGTCCCAATGAGAGATATAACTCTCCAATGTTGTCTATTAAAAGTGCAGATAAGCTAAGAAGGTAGATAATATACTTAATAGGTTGAGTAGATTCAACTACACGATATGTATTAAATAGATAAAGCAAATTAAACAAACTAGGAAGTAACCATTGAGCAGTAGAACAATTAATATTTTTTGAAGGAATGTGATGAACATGTATAACAGTTGATTTATCTTACCACATTATAATTCAAGAAATCAGTAAAAAGATAAGGCAAAGGATTCAACCAATGTTATTCATATTTGACCCAAAGCAAAATATACTACACAGATGTATTATGTCTTTTATTATGCACTAATGAGATGAGGTATACCACTCATGCTCCAACTAACCAGTGCTAAGTCAAAATCAGTGTCATACAAGATCAATGGAAGAGTCAGAATCTAATGATTTCTCCACACTCTCAGTCAGTCTCAGCCCGCCGCAGTGACGTACCAAGTCCAACTGCAAAACAGCCTAGCCCGCCTTGGTACATAGGTCACGACGCTAGTGAAACTGAGTTATGACCGCAGTCGCACTCCTGTCAAGGTATGATCACAGTCATCCTCAAAAGATATCATATATATATACTATATATATATATACTATATCACCTCATTGATATACGACCTTGACCATTCTCCTACCACGGTATGACCACATCCAATCCTATGAAATGCATATACTCAATAGTATACAACTCTGAGCTTCCACTAAGGGAGAACCCATTTCACCATCCAGCAAGTATTGACATTGGAGATGGATCTATGGCACAGGGAAACTACATGATTAGGGTTTCACTTGATTAATTAGTCCAATTGGGTATCTTTTACCGTCAATTAAGTTACAATCTATAAACCCTAAACAAACTCTACAAAGATAAGGGCATAACACAACTTCAGAAGATATAAAATGTATAAGGTGTGAACTTGTCACATCATCATAACATGGTACTCATAGCACTATCATTCACAAGGCCATCATCAATGTCTCATCACTAGAGGATATCGATCCCTCATTCACATCACTAGAGGATAACACCTCACCTAGGCATTAAGCCTCTGTCAGGTCATAAGACCCATCACATTAATATGATCTCATCATGTCTCATCAAGGCTCATAGACATAACCATGTGTCATATGATCACCACCATAGAATACTCAAGCTATGACACTCATTTCACTTGCAAGTTTAGGGGTTCATAAACAAGAGAGAGAAACATCATAATGTGGTAACCACTTCAAATGAGATAGGGAAACATATCATATTTCCCAACATTAGGGTTATGTTTAAATGTATATATGATTAGGGTTTCATAGCATTATTCAAGCACCAAACCCTAATCTCATCACCTCCTAATTTCTTGGAGCATACTAGAATTAGAGAATCATTAATTAATCATGATTAGAGCATTATGTCAACAAAACTAAGTATCCACATCATTCACATTTGCATGTGTACCATCTCATTATGTTATGCATGTATTACGGCCATGCACTCAAGTGAGTGTATCGACTACCCAAGCAAACATGTGTCACAACCATAAACCATCCAAGTGTCTCAACCTCAATCCAACTAGGAGCCTCAATCAAGATAAGAACATGTGTCTCGACCACCACAAAAGTAGGTGTCTCGACCATGCACAAAACAACCATCTCGAACATGATTAAAACACATGTCTCAGCCATCCATAAAACAAGAGTCTCGACCGCAACAAAACCAAGTGTCTCGACCACCCTAGGGTTACGATATCGATCATGACACCTGACATGGATTATTATTACACTGCAAATTCACTAGGAAGGAGATTCCCAGATTTCACCAAAACCAAAGTGCAATAACGCCACCCACAAGCAGACAGATCTAATCGTAGTATAGTTGAGGATGAAATCCCAAGGGACAACTTGTTTAATAATTATCTAATTGAAGTAACTTAGCAAGAACTAGTATATATCACAAAGGTTTTTATTTAATCAAAAATTGCAAGAATGAAAAGAGATAAATTAAGGTTCTAGTTATCAATGGATGGAAACACTAGGGTGAAACTGTGTTTAACTACCACTACTCGAATCTACGCAATCATTCAAATCCAAGCCTGTATGAAGGTATAGTTGGAGTTATGAAAGTTTCCCCTTTTGACATCAGAAACATGCATGAATATATATCCATGTAAGCTTGATGTCTCGTTACTTACTTATGGATCCTCTATCCACTACTCCAGAGGCTTTTCATCGAAAGTTTTTATCAGGGTGTCAACCAAAGCTAATCGGTATTCAACTCCTAAACATTGAAGTTCTCACGGTAAAAGATTATAATAAATCACGTAAAGTGAGTGATCAATCCAAAAAAGATTTGATAAATGATTGGCTATGAATTAAATGAGTTCATACAAGAATTGGAACATGAATGAAATTGTAAGATATGGGTAGTGGGGTTAGTCTCCACACCCCAGTGAAAAGACTACTCCCTCGACATGGTGAGATTAATATCACTAGAAGAGGAGGAGGAGGAGGCCATCATGATCATGATGGTAATAGAAGTGGCTCGACATGGTGTACGATGGTGTACTTCCTTCCTTCTTTCTCCTTCAGGGATTAACCCTGACTTGCAGCAAAAGCAGGTGGAGGATCAGTAGCTCAGGGAAGAGATTGATCTCCTTGGAAAGGGAGATTGATGGCCTTGAGTTCGATGGGACCGTAGACCATGAGGGTCGACAAGACGGTCAGTTGAAGTTGTGGTTGTTGGCTAGAGTGTCTACAACAGTAGATTGATGGCTAATTTCTTTTCAGTTGTTGGCTGATGATGCTTTCGAGCAGAGGGGTCGACCTTGCCTGTTAATGAATTGTATGTCGACCTCCTGTATGTCAATTTGGTGGATTGATGGAGCTGAGTGTCATTCCTCTTGGATGTCGACAAGGCTGTCGAGCATTCAGTATCGACCAAAGTGTTGATGAGTCTATAGATGCTTGATATTTGTTGAAAATTAAAGGTTGATTGGCATGTTGATCGATGGGTCGAAATTGTCCTCGGACACAATTTTCATGTATCGATTTGCCTTCTAAAAGTGCTCAAAATCCATATGCTATATGAATAGCGAGACCCCCTAGGTAAACTTGCTACAGAGTGATAGAATTCAAAACATGCAAACGGGGTCAAGAAAAGTATCAAATTCCTACAAATTAACATAAAACCTAAGTAGATAAAAACAAAGCTATTCTAATGAAAACTATGCTATATGAATACTAAACTAGATTAATTATGCAACTAAAAATGGGATGAATATGCATTCATCAACACCCAATAATGTGTATCAACCCTCAACCTAGTAAGGCTAGGGTTGTGTTCCTGACACTAGGTCATGAGTCTCGACTGAAATAAAGGCAAGCATCTAGACCAAAATTAAACATAGGTCTCGACCATGAAGAAAACATATGTTTCAACTAAGATAAGATCAAGGTGTAGAGACCACAAAGGTCAAGCTACCCTAACAACACTTAGAAAACATCAAGTAGAGATAAGCCTCATTCAAAATAGAAGGTTAACATAAAGGAAGGTCACCATCAACAAGGTGCAAATAATCCATGCAAGAAGCACATCAAAACCTTTAGAAAAAATGAACTTCAACATAAACCTTCAAGAACCAAACCAAGGTAAGGAAGACCAAGATTCAACCTCAAGAAAACCAACTCAAGATCCTCAACAAAATTCCAAGGTTGAACCACAGCATGCTGATGAAACCAAGAATCGTGATGCATGTATCCAAATCCCCTCAACCAACACATAACAAGTCGGGTACAAGAATTTAGGGTTTAGGATATGAAGCAACTTTCAAGAGATTATTAACAAGACTTAAACCCTAGGTTATGATAACATAATCTAGCACATTAGCATCAAGTTTAGAGATCAAAATAGTAGCATGCAGGCCATGTTATGGTGCAAGTAATAGAAGAAGGTAGAGAGTTATATAACCCGCCTTAAGGAGAGAACCAAGATCCAAGATCAAAGGATCCAAAGAAGAAGATGAAGCTCCAACCAAGGTCAACACTTAGGACACAAGATCACCTCCAAAGAGAATAAAACCATGGTAAAAAGTATGCTCAAGAAAAGAGGGTAAGAAACCCTAGGCTGAACAAATAAGAAAGAAAAGAGAAGAGAGGAAAACTTCCTCACAATTGGGTACCACCTTGTCAAAACATGGTCTCTGACCCTTTGTGATGAGGATTTCTCTCTCAAAATGGCCACCATGGATAGTCCATAGTCTATTGCCAAGAAAGGGGATGAATAAAGGTAGGGTTCCAAAGGAAAAGTATGATCAAGGGAAAAGAACCACTTACTAAGAAGAGAAACCACCAAGAAACACCACAAGGAAGGTGATCAAGCTCCAAAGTACCACACGCAAGGTTGATCGACCTCCAAAGCACCCAAGATCATTCCTTCTCGCTCCTCAAAGATCCAAGAATGAACACAAGGGAATGGAGGAGAAGGAGGGCCAAAAAAGATACTTGCATGAAGAAGAGAGAGGTTATACACTCAAAGGAGGAGGGAAGTAAGGTAGGGGTGAGGTGTCAACATGAGAGAGCACCAAAGAGACACTTGTCTATAAAAGAAACTAACATGCAACCACTATATGCATGCATGAAACTAATGGTGACATAAAAAATGTTGGGTATCGACCAATTAGGTCACCAACACATTGGTTTCAGTCAAGATACATCAATGTGGTCAAAACAAGCATCAAAGAACCATGTCTCGACCACAACAAAAGGGTCACCAACCAAACCTGGTCAAGACACACCACAAAAAGATAACTATATTGACCAAAAACACCTCAAGACTGCCAAGGTCAAAGAAAATCACTCAAGGGAGGTGTTTCGGTCGATACATACCCAAAGCACATCATCAAGATCAAAATAAGGGTCGTAACACCCAACCAAGCTCAGCATGGTCGACACAAAGCAAATCCTAGAAGCCCTAGGATCACCACATGATGCCACCTCATCAACCAAGGTCCAACAAGGCACCCCATAGCATCATTCTATCTCTCATGATGCTAAAGCACTAAGGACACACTCAACATGTGACATATTGCAAGATAACCCCAGAAATTGGGTAAATTGCAAATTGGTCCAAAACAAGCTTATAAAGCTCAAACATCATCAAATTAGGACCAAAATGGAAACATAAGATTGTCACATGTTGAAAAATCATATCTAAGGATTAGATTAAGCTTCTAAACATCTTATTAAGTAAAGAAATCATACTCAATAACAATGGCAGAGTCATATTTTCTAGCTGGGGGGCACTGGTTAGCTACTAGGTAATTGTGAAGTCAAGGAGGAATATCAGGGTGGGCGCAAATAACTTTTATGCTATGATTTCTACCGAAACTGATATACATTACTGTAGAGTTTCTAATATAAGGTAGGACACTTTCCCCCCTTACTGTGTATGTGGCTCTGCCACTTCTCAAGCACTAAGCTACATCAGGGGCCTTGCAACCATAAACCCCTAACAAGGATTGTGCCCCTGAAATCCTATGCAAAAAGAGATGGGTACTTCCTACGCATCTCTTCCTCAAGCTCCCACATAGATGCCTCCATGCCATGATGATGTCACAGAATCTTCACCAACACTATATCCTTCTTCTGCAACTTCTTGATACTCCTATCTAGGATCAAAATAGGACCTTCCACATAAGATATTTCCTCATCAAGCTCAACCTCCACTAGCTGCAAAACCAACTCGGTATCAGGGTGGCACTTCCTCAACATAGACACATGGAACACTAGATGCAACATGTGCAACTTAGGTGCAAATTCAACTTATAAGCCACCTTCCCAACACATTCCACCATCAGGTAAAGTCCCATATACATGGGAGCCAACTTACCCTACTTCCCAAACCTCAAAACACCTTTCTAAGGAGAGACCTTGAGGTACACTTTGTCCCCCCTTTGGAACTCCAATAGTCTATACCAATTATCTACATATGACATCCGCATGTCATGGGCTTCCTTCAACTACTGTTGAATCACTTTGATCTTCTTTTTCATTTGTTGCACAAGCTCGTGACCTAGAAGTTGATACTCACCAGTTTCATACCAACACAACAAAGACTTGCAACCTCTTTGATACAATGCCTTGTAAGGTGCCATATCAATGCTCTTCTAATAGATATTATTATAAGCAAACTCTATCTGAATGAGGTGCACATCCCAGTTGCCCAAAAAATGCAAGACACAATCTCTCAACAAGTCCTCCAGAGTCGGTATCATCCTCTCAGACTATTCATCTATCTATGGGTGAAACACAGTGTTGAGCCTCAACTGCATAGCCAAAGTTGTGTGCAGGCATTCCCAAAAATGACTGGTGAAATGAGGACCTTTGTCTGACATAATGGTAGCTAGGATACCATGAAAACGCACTATCTCATCAACATATATCTATAAGTTCATACAGATGAACTTATAGAGATTCCAACCATTGATGACAAAGTAGAAATACTAAGTCAAACTATAGATCTAATTGTTAGGCAAGGAATATCATATAGCATATTATGGCAACTCCATCTCATACGAAATGTTGTATAGTGAGGAGATGTGAAACATGCAATATACCGACTAAAGCAAAATGTTGCTAACTCACTGGATTAGCACTATCTTAATAGAAACATGTTGGAAATGTTTAGAGATTACTAAGAATATGATTCAAAGGTGATTGGCTCTAAGTGCAAGTTGGAGTATGTTGGTATGTATGCCTTGAGAGACAATCATATGATGATTGGATTGGTATACATAATGATTGATTTGATAAATATCAAAGGCAATCTTTAAATTTGTTCTAGTTCAATCAATTATGGGATGAATGATGGAGTAGAATGAATGTCTAAAGAATGACAATACTCAATAATGTATGTCTTTGGGTTAAGGACCTAAACAATGAGATCATACAGATGTTAAGAGTATGTACATTCTTGTTATGTCCCTAGTCAAATGTCATTGTGGAAGGTTGATAGACAACAATGACACATAAAGACTAGAATGTGTGTTGGTTGATGACAGTGTCTCATTAGTCATGATATATGATATCAAACCAAGCACACATATACATTTTGGAGAACAGTGTATTAGACAGACCCACCATAAGAGTGATACATGGAACCATGACATGGTAGTCACAATCATCTCTCATAGTGATGGTGGTGATTGTGATTCTTAGTCCTGAGATCACTGCACTCGTCGAATTTGATTGGGTACACTTTGACATCATCAAATGCAGTCCTGAAATATGGGTTGTTATAAAGGTGATGATTGGGTGGCTTTGACACATGAGATAGACTGTGAGTGATAGAAATGGGATTTATCCCTCCTAAGAGAGTATGATGTCCAGGCCACTTGATAAGCAAGACTGAGAATAGCATGTGCATGCACATGTGAATCAATATATGATATTGAGTTCATATATATCTCATACAATCTGCTTTAGTTCAAGAAACATGAATGAATGTGGAAAGGATGACAACTCCATGCCTTGAGTTCATTCAAGATATTAGAGACAAAGGAATTATACATTCACTGGAACACCAATCACAGAATGTAGGATTGAAAGTTATTCTCCAAATTTCCATATCACTTGGGTAGCACTGACATGCGACTAGGCACCTATCTTTGCTTATGATGTCATGAGCTAGTTATGGACATTCACTGCCAATGTGATATGGGACCTATAGGGTCACACACATAGGATTCATGGAATAGGAGTTTATCCATGAATGATGTTTTGATTGATTACTAAAGTGTTTAGGTTCTCATTCAAACATTCAATCAATAGACTTGACTCAGAATCATTAAGTTCAAGTGTTGAACCAACTTATTAGAGTGTTAGATTGATTGAGAACTGAATTGATTGAATTATATACAATCTAGACCACCAACTGACCAGTTCACTGGGTGAACCGATCGGCTCATGGTCAGTGGGATGACCGATTCACTCTAGTGAACCGATAGGTTCACTTGGACCAAATGAGCATGTGTTGGGTTTCCCATTTCATGAGAAAGGTTTCTCATTTCACTTGTTCAATTTGATTGGGACAAGAATTAATATTTGCATTAATTAGAAACAAATTAGGAAATTCAGCAAGTACGGTTGGCTGGTGAACTTCTCGGTTCACTAAGTGAACTGACCGGTTCACTATGCCAACTAATCAGTTCATTGGTGAACTGACCGGTTTTCTTGCCACAGTGCAAATTATTCATTAAAATATGGACCCTTCTACTTCCGCACAGACTGGGAACCCTGACCCTGCCCTCTTCTATAAATAGAGGGGTATAGGGGGCTTCTCCAGACACATAAGAGACACAACTCAGAACATCAGTTTCTCTGCAAAGTTGTTATCCTCTCTAGTTTTGGTAACTGAGAGATCCCAAGAAAGTTCTACCCGTCTAGGGATGAACAACGAGGGAAAGACAACTGTAGAAAAGCAACTGGCTGTAGGAGAGTGTGTTTGGTGACTAGTATGCCAACAGAAGGGGAAAACTCCTTCTTGTCCGTTCTTCAGGATGACTAGAGTTCTCAGTAGTCCATGTGGACTATCTATAGAGGCGGGAGACTTCTGCCACTCAAGAGGATGATAGTCAACCATAGTCGGAGTCAAGACCAGGAGCTACACAGACATTGTCGAAGATAGGTGGTTGAAGACCGCACTTGCTGTGAGGTATAGTCACTGAGCAAGCCTCAAGACCAGGTATAACTAGCTAAAACCATCCTTCCCATTACATAGATGTTGATGCGATCTGCTAGTTATGGGTTTATGGTCAAGTAAAAATTTTGTTTCCGCTGCCTACTATGACCACATAAAACCCAATAAGTTGGGCCGCCATCTAATGGGCAAGGATATTCTACATGCATGGATTTACCTAGATTTTTTATTGGCTAGATTTATCAAAAATCATAACTAAATATTAGTAATACAGAAAAATAAAACAAAATCTATTTCAAAATTGGAAAATTATAATCTACCATATGGTATCAGTTTCATAACCTAATTCACTACTATTAAAAAGGCAATTTTCAGGGTATTATTAACGTAAACCTAACCCTAATTCTACATATATGTTTAATAGGTTATTTGGATACTTAGGCTTGGACCTAGGGTTGACCTTAGACATATGTAGACCCAATGTGAGGTATGATTGCATCCCTACTATTCTATATTGAGAAATTCATATAACGTTATCCTCTTGTAATGTATGTTACATCCCCCCTGAGTCATATTGAGCAATAATTTTCTTTATCTCTCCCTGAGGCCTCTTTGAGGTATCTTATTATTGAAATTTCTCTTTACTGACTTGATGACCTATTTGGTCTAATCTTAATGACTTTGGACCTTTTATCAATGTTAGATTTCAAAATTATATTTTGCTTCTTGATGAACCCCTAATTGAGATATTTGAATCAAATTGTTCCTTATTCTAATATGGAACCCTAATTTTACCCACTTTCGTGGTGGATGATTATATTGTCCATTTTTAAGATGAAAACTTGATTCATTCTATAAAAGACTTAACTTTATACTTGACTCTACATTATCCATGCTATGTGATTCAGTAACCCTAGAGTAGTGTAATTACATTAGTTTTTTGGTTTTGTTCCCATGTTATATTTTTTGGATGGAGGTTGTGTGTGTTGGATCAATGGACTCTAGAGGGGGTGAATAGAGCTAAAATCACTTAAACAATATTCATTGGACCTTCAAGTTACTTCAAGACATGGGATTGCAAATATTGAATTTGTAGTGCAACTAAGCATACATAGAAAGCATGAGAGAGATTGAACAAACACAATAACAAGCTATGTAGAGTGGTTCCAGACTCTAAACTAGGAGAAAGTCAGTCCACTACCTAGAGAGGACAAGCTCTAGGATTTTCCAATCCATGTATACCTATATTCCATTATAAGACATACAAGATGACCTTCCTTTTCCAGGCTGAGGATACTCAACCTCCATTTGAAGGACCAAAAGGATCCAATAAACCAACCAAGTACTTACCTATCCTTTGACCTAGAGTCTTCTACCTCTACAAGGTCTTACCCACTCTTGTAAGCAGTAGAACACCCTCACCAAGGATATCCCCATCTTGCACTGAGTCTTTTGCCTTAAAGGATTTACCCACTCTACTCCCAGATCTTCATCCTTGACCTTCTCATTCACTTTGGAGAAGCTTTTGCACCTTTTCCTTCCGCCTGGAGAAGCTTTGCACCTTCTCCTTCACTTAGAGAATCTTTCACCAACTTGATCTTGAAGAAAGGAGTTAGGGAAAGGGAAGCTTTGAGAGCTTTACAAGTCTACAATGGAGTAGATCTCTAATACATACCGGATCTCACTCATATGGACATTTTGATTTGCAAACATGAGAGAGAAAGGGGCTCAAATGGACTGGATGCACTCAACTATAGCTAGGAGCTTGAATAGCATGAAGGAGAAACTTTAGAATGAACTCCAAGAGGTCCTATTTGTAGTTGGGGGTGTCCAATAGAGGCTAGCAGCACTAAGGAACATTTTCTAGCCATTTGGGGTGTTGCAATGGATATAATTTTGAGTTTTGCAACACTCCAATGATTAGAATTACTTTTTCTGCACACTCTGTCTAGTGCAGTCGGTCAAGTTTCAATAAAGGTAACTCAACCGATTGCACGATATGACAAAGCAAATTTGAAACATCGGTCGAGTTTAACTTGTATGAAACTTTTTCGATCACTTAAATTTGATTTTCTAGTACAGGGATTCTGTCAAGTTTGTTCTGGGCAAACTTGACATGTAACACCCTATTTTCCATATCACATCAGCAAAAACCTTTTACTCAATGTGGGTGTCACAATATGCTAATCATGCAATTAAAGTAAATGAAATACTTGCATTGATTTAAAATTGATTCATGCATAGTTCTTGATTACATAATTCTCATCTATCAAATCTAATCTAGATGATACTAATCATAACATGAATTATATCTAAACCTTTGGATTGACTAGGTAAATGGCACCCCACTAGGCAAAGCTTGAGGATCTCCTAGTCTTGATTCTTCCTTTTTTTCCTTCTCTTGCTCCAAGTATTGCGTACATCTCATCCCCATCCATGCAAAACAAACATCACATCAGTATGAGGAATTTGGCACTTTATATGACATAAAAGTAAATATAATTTGACATGAATAAATTAACTTGACATACTTGACATAAACTTGAACATGGTTTCCTTAAGCATTCATGATTCATAAATTACATGAAGAATTGAACAGTAGGCATATGCATCCCTCTATAACACCCCATTATGAGCACACGATTGTTAGGAAAGCCCTTGACGAACCCTTAAGGTCCATGATTTTAGAGCATATAAAAACCAATTCAATTCCATTTATCTTAACATTGACTTTAACATTAATATTAGCATTAACATTAACATGATCCTTGAACTTAACATGATGGGATTTCTCCCCTTGAATCATAATGGGATTTCTCCCTCATAATCCATAATATGGTTTCCCCTTCTTGAGCATGATTCATTTATATTAGTTCATAATAAAAAATCATAATTAGGGTTTTACAATAGACCATAAGCAATCAATCAATCAAACCATTATAAGTACACATGATATCATCTTGAGAAAACATTCATAATTCATGAAACACACTAAAGTGCATAATCATAAATAACATGCATTAAACCAAATTACTTGTGCCAAACATGCATGTCCCGCTTACCTAAAGTAGGTCACCTTAAGGTCTAGTCCTTTCACTTGATTGAGTCCTCTAATCACCTGTAATTTGGTTAAAATCATAATATGTTCATGAGTTTATAATCCCTAAACCCTAATAATGGTATTTGAATTTTTGACGAGATGTAGTGTGGAAAATAGTAATTCAAAACAATACCAATCGATAGAAAATCAAAAGATATTTCCAATGACTATTTGTTTATATTTTTCTGAGGTCGTATGAAAAAGTTATGAATTTTGCGTTGCGGACCAATCAGAAATATGGAAAACCTTAGCATGAAATCACTTTAAATCAAACATAAATCCAATGTAAATAATGCACAAAAAGACAAATAATCATGGACATGTGTTACATTCGATCAAATTGGTGAGGGCAAGTTCATCATTTAGACAAAGATGTATATCGTCGCTAATAAATCAGTAACACGTGTAAAATCACCATAATACCCTTGTGACAACAATAATGTGATTGACCTGGAAAGGACATTAAGGTCATTTACTGACCTGGCTTAAGCCATGGCTCTTGAGAAGACCTAGAGGTCTATTGCTCCAATCCTACATGACGATCGTAGTTATTCTGGGGTAACTGAGGATGCCAGTGAACTCGCCATGCTTTAACGAAGTGAGGGAGACAATTTTGGGTCTTTGGCATGCACTGGAAACCGAACTAATGCTTGCCACCATGGCAAACAGGCGAAAATGGGAGGTGAACAAAATCTCAGACAGGAGGGAGAAATAAGCATGAATATCAGCCAAAGCACTGCGCATACTCACACGGAGGATAAGGGTGCCATCACGTAAAGCCATGGTTTAGTGATGTGCTAGAGTTCATCAAAGGGAGGCTGAAAATAGGGGAGTCAAGTCGTGATCACAAATGCGTACATCAGACATGTTCTCTCAGAGACAAGTTTGGGTCAGGGTGGCAATTATGTGATCTTTGGTTGACTGAGGAGCCACAGAGGTGAGTCACTGACGAGGACCTTAGTGGAGGCTATAGGGTACGGTGACTGGGACTAGAATGCAATACACCAACCAAAAGAAAAGCATGGAGGACAATCATGAAAGAATCTATGATGGAAAAGCATAAGAGAGATGACATTAGACAATTCATACAAACCCGGAAAGGGTTTGGTTCTTCTACTTATGAAGTAGCGGGATTTAGTGTACCTCATGGACCAAGAAGTCAATTTCTAAGCCCTACAATGGAGAATCTTAGATTCCATAGCATGGAATTCACATCTTCTGAGCCTACTTTCCGCAGGATGGATGCAAAGCAAAAAACAATTACTGGCATTGGAAAAATACCAAAGAGATTGTAGGTCAAGCTATTGGAAAATCTATTTTTACACATGTTATTTCTCCTAATGTGGCATTTGGCCCGTATATGCAACACATGATTGATGTATGTGTACATCATGGAAAGGGGGTTGAGGCCCTAGTTCCACACCTATTGAGAAGAAGGAAATAGACGAGTGGATAGATGAGAAGAGAAACAAGACTTTGCCTATCTTCGATGTTTACTCTAATGTGTGATGGTTGGATGAGTGGCACAAAGCAAAAAACTATAAATTTTCTGGCATTTAATGAGGGAGTCACCTACTTTCTCAAGTATGTTGATGCATTTACACATATAAAGGACCACAACGCTTGGAAAACGTTGATGGGTCATCTTGTATGCTTACTAGGTAGTTAATTTCACCAGAGGTAGAGGGGAGGGCTCAGGTGATGTCATGGTACCTAGAGATTAAAATGGGGTAGAGAAAAGCATTTGGGAGCATTGAAGGTGGAATTGAGGGTGGAGGATAAAAGCCCCTATTTTGGACATGCTTTTTGCATCCTAAAGCCAGGGTACGAGTCGTTGTGGTTGTGGCAGTACATTCATGGCGGCAAGCTCCTGGAGCCCTAATTGGGTGTTCCCTTTATATGCCACCGGAAGATACGAGTGAGGGCACATTTGAATCAGGAGGTTCTCCCAAACTTGGAGGAGATGAAAGATCGTGAAAATATGAAGAGATGAGAGAGGACGAATCAAGGTAAGGAACACACTTGACTGACATTAAACCAGTGTAACTGTCGGGAGGTGGGGGATAATGTTTGGGCCATTGGATCAGGGGTAGATCAAACCCCGGCCATCCAATGGTGCACAATAGAAGGAATTAAAATCACTATAACATGTGACAACAATTATACCACAGACTATAGGGTAATGCATTGCATTAATGAAATTAAAAATAAATCCCTAGTCAAATTATATTCAAATATAGTTTAATTCATTTGGAGGGTCAAACATGGGTCAAATGAGTTCAAATTTGAACCATAGGCAAAATAGAAGGTCTAGAATATTCTTATGCAATGACATTTCGTTTTTGTATACATTATGGTCCATAACTCCTATATTGGCTATTATCCATAATTAAAAGGCATTAAAAGTAATATAATTTGAAAAGGCTTGTAATGTTGAATCCTTGAGTCACCATTTCAAGTTTTACTCATTCAATAACCACATGGTAACCTCTTTAACCTCTTCCTATGTTTTATGGTCATTTTAGAGGAGAGAAAAATGAAATAGGAACAAAATGAGTTAAATGGATATACATAATGCATATTTGAAAGTGAAACATGAGTTTGAGTCTTATTTTAAGCTTTCTCATCCCCTTTTTGTACAAGCACAACCATTATTGGTATTTTGCATTAAAACCCCTCAAGTATTAATATTTAGAAAAAAAATCCATTCTAAGTTTTAAATTGTCTATGAAAATCGGGATTTGACACGATCGATCTTGGGCATTTGCCAAGATCAATCCAAGGCATCAGTCGAGTTTCTAGGAACGAAACTCAGTCGATCATACAACCTGTGATCAATTTTAGAAAATGTCATTAGAGTGATTAAACATTCAAATTAGGTGCTCTTGGTTTTTTCACATCTTAATTACAAGTCATAGCATCAATACAAATGGTTACAAAATTGTCCTAAGGGTTTTAGGGCGTTTTCCAAGGAGGTGCACTTACATAGCTTTTGACTTGAAGTAGATCACGATAGGGCTTGATTGAATTGATCCTTTTCTTATACCTAATGCCTGAAATCAATTTCAGATAGACATATTATATACATATGAATTGAATGGTTAAGTCATCATCAATATGCACAATATATAACACTTAGGTCAACATTCTCCCCCTTATTGAAGATGATAAACCATTCCTCAACATATTGAAAGGGTTTTAGAATTTAAGACTTTTACCTTGTGAATTGTAAGGGGATACATGATTGAACAATTACAATTGCACCCTCTCAATTCATGCTTACCTCAATTTCTCTTTTCTTTCATCTGTATGGTTAGTTTTCCAAATAGCACAACCATGGCACACAGACATATATATTGAGTCCTCTTACATAGTCACATGATATTACAGATAATCAACTAGAAAAGGATCACAATTCAGCATGTATTTGAGCTCAGAATCTCCCCTATGGTACTTGTAGTACATGAGCTCTCATTTTCTTGCTACTAGGTGGGGTAGGGATGACTGCATGACATGTTCATGTGTGACATTATATGAACTAAGTCTTGGTAGATATAGTCTGAAACCTAAAGGTTATACACCTATTGGTGTATCATATATCCCATGAGGGCTTCATTGGACACCAAAAAAGGGGCGCAATCATGTCTAGGAGGTGGTGGAGGATCCTGGGTGGAGGAGGAAGCACCTGGTGTGGTAGAGGAGGTAGGGTGAAAAGACTTCTTCATTGGGGTCTGTCTGATTCAAACCCCTTTTTGTCTAGGTTTGTAGTCAAGGTCATGGACGAGGGATTTCTCAGTAAAGTGAGAAAACAAACCACATATCAGGTTGGTATAGGGGGGATGGATGCTGGTGGTATTCTTCCCTGAGTCGAAATAGGTCACATGGTGAAGGATATAATGAGACCATTTGACTCTGACATCACTCAAGAGACAGTACATCATCATAGCAGTGTACTCTGTAATATCCATTCGATTTTTCTTGGGATGGATATTATAGTTCACTACTAAGGCGATGAGATGAATCCTTATGTTGAGGGAAAAAGAGGGAAGGATGGATTTCTTCCTAAAGGGTACATCTGGTTTCTTCAAAAACTTGCATATGTCAGGAAGGATGAGCTCAGGTTTAAAGCTTTTGTACATAGTCTTGGGGTCAAGTAGGTTTAGGTACCTAGGATAGGAAGTCGTCAATGTATTAGGAGTGTCAGTACCATTGAAGTAGGAAGTCAAAGAATCATCTAATATTGTAATCTTTGTACCGGCTATCATGAAATTCAAGATGACTTGGGTATTAGGTGGTGGCACGTTGGTAGTCTAGTTCCACGTGAAGTTGGCATATAAATTGTGGACTATATTTTTGCTATACATGGAATTTGAGAAGCACAAATGCTCTACACACAAAGCACTAATATGGTGTTCTTTGAACACCTTAGAGACCTCTTTTATCACTTCACTTGTTGCAAAAGGAGGTTCAAACATAGCACAGAAAGGAAGGGATTCCTAGGAAGGAGTTCTTTGTACCTATTAACAACTTGTGGGGAAATGAAAGAGGTTCCATCAAAGAATACACACCAAGGAGCAGTGGAGGAGGATGGAATTCCAGTTGGTCTAGTTTGTTTCCTATGGTTGGAGGCCATTTAGGCTGGATTGAGAGGAGATGACCACAAAATGAAGAGGAAAATGCAAGCAGCAAGTCACCTATCCACCTAGGTCGAGGTTGGAAGAGGCAAGGAAGTTGATTTGGGGCTAAGGAGGGTAGGATGAGGGTTGGTTTAGACCTAGAGTTGGAGGATGAACGTTGGAGAGTGGATATTAGTCGAATTTATCTAGTTGAGAGGGAGAAAAGTTGGTTGACGCCCTTTATAAAACTAGCCCAACTGTGGTGTAGGTCAAGTTCTATGTTTTGGAAACTCGACCGATACTACATTTCATCTCAATCCTCATCTTGGGATCGGTTGAGTTTCTACTAGGTCAAAATCGATCGATTGGTCAATCTTTCTAAAAGATAAGAAATTTAGTTCTAAGCCTATAGAGTGCTATATAATTTATTTTTCTAGATTTTCATGCATTTTGAACATATTTAGGCACATTCCACTCATCATTGGCCACTATTTTGGATAAAACATGTGTTTGCAAATAATAGCCAAAACAAGTGAAAAAAGGCATTAAACAAGGCAAATATAGCACTTAACAAGCATAAGGTGAGCGAAAACTGAGCAAGAACATATAGATGTATGAACAACTAGATAGAAGTCATATCAACATCATCAAGAGGAGTTATAAGTAGTTTTAAAAGTAAATTGATCTCTAGCTAGAGGTTTAGTGAAAACGTCTGCAAGATGATTCTCCATGTCCACATGCATGATATAAATATCCTTTTTGGCAATGTGATCATGAAGGAAGTGGTGACATACCTCTATATGTTTAGCTTTACTATGAAATATAGGATTATAAGAGAGATTAATTGCACTAGTATTGTCACAATAGATAGGAGAAGCATCAAAATGAATGTTACAGTCTTGGAGCATTTGCTTCATCCATAGGACTTGAGCACAACAACTCCCAGTTGTAATGTATTTAGCCTTGATAGTTGAAAGATCCATTGTTCTTTATTTCTTAGAGAACCAAGAAACCAAGAATGGTCCTAGGAAGAAGCAAGTGCCACTTGTGCACTTTATATCAATCAAACACCATGCATAATCATCATCACTATAGGCAGTAAGAGTGAAGTCCCTTGACTTGGAATACCATAGTATAAAATTTTGAGTTTTGGTTAGGTACCTCAAAATCTTCTTAATCGCTATGAGATATGATATTCTAGGACTTGATTGAAATCGAGCACACAAGTTAACACTAAACATTATGTCGGGTCTAGAGGCAGTTAAATATAATGAACTTTCAATCATACCTCTATAGAGCTAATCATCCACTTTTTCACCTTCTTCATCTTTGTCAAGATTGACGGTGTTTGGCATGGAGGTGTCCATCGACTTGGTGTTCTCCATCCCAAAGCACTTTAAGAGTTCACTTGTGTACTTGCCTTGGTTGATGAAGTTACCTTTCTTGGTTTGTTTGATTCGGAAGCTGAAGAAGAAAGTAAGCTCCCTCATCATGCTCATCTTGAACTCACTCTTCATAAGAGAACTAAACTCCTTGCAAAGATCAAGATCAGTTCTGCCAAATATAATATTATCAACATGAATTTGAATGATCAAAAAGTTTCTATAAGGTTGTTTAAGAACTAGAGTAGAATCAAGTTTTCCCATGATATATCCATTGTCTAGCAAAAAGTTCTTTAGTTTCTCATACTAAGCTCTAGGAGCTTGTTTGAGTCCATAGAGAGATTTTTGTAACAAATAAACATGGTTGGGCAATTTATCATGTTCAAAGTCAGGAGGTTGAACCACAAAGACTTCCTCCTCTATTGTACCATTCAAAAATGCACTTCTAACATCCATTTGATAACGCAAGAAATTCTTATAGCTAGCAAAAGCAAGTAACATTCAAATAGATTCAAGTTTAGCAATAGGATCATAAGTTTCATCAAAATCAATACCTTCTTATTGATTGTATCCTTGAGCAACTAAACTTGATTTGTGTCTTACTACTTTTCCACTTTCATCTAGCTTGTTGTGGTAGACCCACTTGGTGCCAATGATCTTCCTATTATTTGGTCTTGGCACTAAGGTCCACACTTTGTTCTTGTCAAACTGTTCTAACTCTTCTTGCATAGCTAGGATTCATTTATCATCTTTAAGAGATTCTTGCACATTCTTGGACTCAAGTTGTGAGATGAAGGTGTTTCAGCTTGTTCTTTGTTGTATGCAGTCGGCGTCTTCACCTTTTCAAAAGTATAACCTATGATGAGCTCTTTAGGATGAAATTTTGCAAAGCGGGAAGTTGGATCCTTCTTTTCTTCTTCTTTCTCTTCTTCATCAACTATCACCTCTTTTCCTTTGTCAACAATGTTGAGCTCTTTCAAGTGAGGGATCACCTCATATACAACATCATCATTCACAACATTCTTGGGGATAGAGGAGTTAGTTTCAAGAAATTTAACATTGATAGATTCTTCTAATTTAGACAATTCAATCTTAAATACTCTATAAGCTTTACTGGTACTGTTATAGATAGGAAAGAAAGATTTGTAAGATTTTGCATCAAACTCATCGAGGGAATCCTTGGTGTCCAAAACAAAGCAAGGACAACTGGAAACATGAAATTAATTGATAGAAGGCTTTCTACCATGCCATAACTCATAGTGGGTTTTCTTTGAAGATGGACGAGTGAAAACTCAATTTTGCACAAAGCATGAGGTGCTAACAAATTTTGCCCAAAACTTATTTGGAGTGTCATACTCTAGAAGCATGGTTCTAGCCATTTCTAGTAGCGGCCTATTCTTTCTCTCTACAAACTCATTTTTTTGAGGTGTTCAAGGTGAAGAAAAGTTATCCGCATACCCAGATTCCTCACAAAAACATTCAATCAAGTCATTTTCAAATTGTCCCCCATGGTAACTATGGAAAGAGACAATACAACAAGAAGCTTCATTTTCAACTCATTTACAAAAATTCAAGAAAACATTGATAGTATCACTTTTTGAAATAAGAAAGAAGGTCCAAATAAAGTGAGAAAACGAATCGACAATAATAAGGCAATACTTTCTACCACAAAGTGAATGAGTTCTCATTGGTCCAAATAGATCAATGTGAAGAAGTTCAAGAGATCTCTCGGTACTAAGGACTCCTTTGGGTTTAAAGGAGGATTTGGTTTGCTTTCCTTGGGTACAAGGTTGGAATTCCTCATCCTTCTCAAAATCCAGTTTTAGAAGTCCTTTGACCAATTCCTGTTTGCTCAACTTCTTCAACTGATGCATATTTACACGACCGAGCCTACACTGCCACAAATATATATCATTCAAATTAACAATAAGGCATCTATCAACAATAGGCTTAATAGAGTCAAGAACAATAACATAGATATTACAATTTCTAGTTCCCTTATATATAACATTGTAGGAGAGGGAATGTAGAAGTAAGCATTCTAGTGAGGTAAAAAGAACAATATAGGCATTATCACCTACATCACCTACATCACCCTCACCTATCACTTTACCTTTTGTTATTGTCACCAAATGTCACTAATACTCCTTTCTTCTTTGTGAACCAGTCGAAATGGTTGATTTCACATGTCATGTGCTTTTAGAAACCACTGTCAACAATCCACTTTCCTTTTACCTACAAGAAAGGAAGATGTCAGTGTCCAATTTAAACCCTGGGATCTGGTGTTAGCTTGGGGACCCATCTCATCTTCGGGTTGGTCCCCTTCTCTCTATAAGGACAATAAGTAGAGTAATGATCATTACTATTGCAATGTACATAAACCATAGGGTTCTTAGAGTTAGATGACTCTCCATCAAAGAAAGTAGGTTCCTTGCTCTTTTTCTTACCCTTTACCTTACTCTTGCTCTTTGGATCTCCCCATAGATATCCCAAACCACTAGTACCAACTTGTTTGGTAGAGTGATCTAGAACTTCATTGAGGGATTTTTTCCCTTTAAGTATTTTCTACAAGGAAGCTCTAAGTTTGTGATTATCATCACTAAGAGTAATGACAGTAGAATATAAGCTAGCAAGATCATCTTGTGCATGAAGTAAGTCGGCCTCCAAATAGAGGGATTTAGTATGATAAGAATATGTATCAAGAGTAATGCTAACTACCTCATTACTAAGAAATAGAGGTCTAGAAGAAACATCATTAATTTGATAAAGCAATCTAGCATTTTTTATTCTAAGCATGATAATCTCATCAAAATAAATCCTATTTTCATCTTTCATAGCATCACAAGCATGTTTAAGATCATCATTTTTAGTTCTAAGTAAAACAAGCTCATCAAGGCAGGCTTGGTTTTCCTCCTTAAGACTATTGATGTTCTTAAGGTAGATACCACTCTAAACTTCAACTCCATTATATTGGAGCTCAAGATCAAGAAATTACCCTTGCAAAGAAGCAATACTATCAAGATGTATTTTGTTATTTTGTTCAAGAATGCCATGCTTAACAAAGAAGTCATCAATGATTTTCCCTAACCTCTTATTCTTAGATTTTCATTTGGAAAGAGAAGAGCAGGAAGCATTAAGCATACCAATGAGAGTTTCTTTAGATAGCTCATTCAATCTTACCTCACTTACCTCACCAATGTCTTCACTAGTAGAGGCCATGAGTGCAAGGTGTCATTCTACCTCATTGGAGCTACAATCACTATAAGAAGACTCCTCCCATGTGGCATGGGCTACATCCTAGCTTCCTCTTCTTTCCTTCTTGTCCTTCTTCTTTTACTTGACATCCTTCTTGTATTCCTCCCTTTTCTTGGAGCTACTCTTGTTGTAAGACTTCTTGTCCTTGGGACACTCATTCTTGTAGTGTCCCTTTTGCCCACATTCATATCACCTTGGAGTAGAGAAGGAGGATGGATTTCCTTTGAAGTGCTTCCCCTTGGAGTAGTTAGCTTCATGGTCACTAGGGGCTTCACCTTCACATGAGAAAGTAGGAGAGGACTGCATATCAAGTTATTGTTGGAGAATCATTGCCTCCACTTGATCTTTGAATGCATTGTCTTTGATGTTCTTTGATTCCTTCTCTTCTTTCTTCTCATCTTCCTCTTGTTTGTCTAGTTTTGGCTCATGAGCTTGAAGGTCGCCAATGAGCTCTTTGGTGGCTATGTCACCAAGGCTTATAACTTCTTCAATGGAAGTCACCTTGGATTCCCATCTCTTGGGAAGAGACCTTAGAATCTTGGAGTTGATGGTCCCTCTATCCATGGTGTGGCCCAAACAAGAAAGTTCATTGATGATGGTGTTGATCCTTGTGTACATATCAACCAATTTCTCCTTCTTGCCCATCTTAAAGTTTTCAAGGAGACCCTTGAGCATGTAGATCTTGGACTCCTTGACTTGATTTGTGCCTTCATAGGCAATGCACAACTTGTTACATATCATATGGGTTGTGTACCAAGAGGAGATCTGATTGAACTCAGAGGGAGTGAGGGTTGTATAGATGATTCTTATTGCCTTTGCATACATATATGCGCTCTTGAGTGTAGCTTCATCCCAAGTAACTACATCTCCTATCATATCATTGTATGAAATGATGACTACTTTCCACATGTTATAGCTCATCCCTTGAAGGTAGAACTGCATACTTCTCTTCCAATAGAAGAAGTTTGTGTTTTCGAAGATGGGGGTTTCGTGGAGAAACCACCTTCCAAATTGAGAGACCAAAGTATTTTGTCACTCATCTTCTTGTCTAGTAGTAGATTTTCTAGAGAAGATTGTGGCTCTGATACCAATAATTGGATCAGTGGGCTTTAGGAGGGTGAATAGAGCTAAAAACACTTAAACAAGATTCCTTAGACCTTCAAGTTACTTCAAGATATAGGATTGTAAATATTGAATTTTTAGTGCAACTAAGCATACATAGAAAGGATGATAGAAATTGAACAAACACAAGAACAAGCTATGTAGAGTGGTTCTAATCTCCAAACTAGGAGAAAATCAATCCACTACCTAAAGAGGTCAAGTTGTAGGATTTTGCAACCCATGTATACTTATATTCCATTATAAGACATACAATATGACCTTCTTTTTCTAGGCCAAGGATGCCTAGACTCCTTTTTTAAGGACCAAAGGGAGCCAATAAACCAACCAAGTAATCACCTCCTTTGAACTAGAGTCTTCCACCTCTACAAGGTCTTACCCGCTCTTGCAAGCAGCTGGACACATTCTCCAAGGAGATAATCATCTTGCACCGAGTCTTTTACCTTGAAGGATTTACCCACTCTACTCTTGTATCTTTATCTTTGACCTTCTCCTTCACCTTGGAGAATCTTTTGCACCTTCTCCTTCTACTTGGAGAAGCTTTTCACCTTCTCCTTCACTCAGAGAAGCTTTCACCAACTTGATCATAAAGAAAGGGGTTGGGGAAAGGGAAGATTTGAGAGCTTTACAAGTCTATAATGGAGTATCTCTCTCACACATATCATATCTCACTCATATGGACATTTTGTTTGCAAACAAGAGAGAGAAAGGGGCTCACGTGGACTAGATGCACTCAACTATAGCTAGGATTCTGAATAGCTAAAGGAGCTACCTTAGAATGAACTCTAAGAGGTCTTATTTATAGTTGGGGGTGTCAACTAGAGGCTAGGAGAACTAAGGAACATTTTCTAGCCATTTGGGGAGCTGCAATGGATATAATTTTGAGTTTTGCAACACTCCAACGGTTAAAATCACCCTTTTTACACACTCTGTAAAGTACAATAGGTTGAGTTTCAATATAGATAACTCAACCGATTGCACTATATGATAGAGAAAATTTGAAGCATCGGTTGAGTTTATCCTGGATGAAACTCAGACAATCACTTAAATCTAATTTTCTAGTGTAGGGATTTGGTCAAGTTTGTTTTGGGCAAACTCAGTCAATCTGGGCATTTGCCAAGATTAATCCAAGGAATTGGTCAAGTTTCTGGGAAGGGCACTCGGTCGATCATACAACCTATGATCAATTTTGGAAAATGCCATTATAGTGATTAAAGATTCGAATTCAGCGCTCCTAATTTTTTATCATCTTGGTTACAAGTCATACCATCAATACAAATGGTTACAAAAAGTGTCCTAAGGGTTTTAGGGTGTTTTCCAAGAAAGTGCATTTGCATAGCTTTTGACTTGAACTAGATCAAGCTAGGGCTTGATTGAGTTGATCATTTTCTTGTACCTAATCCCTTAAATCAATCTCAAATAGACATATTAGATACATATGAATGGAATGGTTAAGTCGTCATCAAAATATGGACAATGCATAACACTTAGGTCAATAGTGTGCCCCATACCCGGGTTGTGTACCCACTTTTATATATATTGGGAGTTTTCGAGTATTTAATTCTCTATCAAATTTCAAGGTTGTGATCCATGGCCTCCATTGTTATTTAGATTGTTCTAGTGCTATGCTTATCTTACATGCATGTTGGTTGATATCACTATGATGGGTTTTGTGCCCAAAATTTATGTGTTCTAGTGTGGCACATTTTTTTGTTTGTTTAATGGAAGGTGTTCTTGTGTATCATCTTTTAAAATTAATATTCTTTTGATACCTTCTTGGGTGGTACTTTCCTCTTCTATGGGAAGCCTTATTTATTTTACATCCTTTAATTTTTTTATTGTTGAATCCATATTTGATATGCACATATCGGCCTTTATGCTGAAATATTCAACTTTTCTCCTCTTGATAGGGGATGATTAAAACCCCAGGTGTAGGAATTGGAAGACAAGACTCAGTGATATGGATTTTATAGGTGGAGATCTTGGGAGATAGAGTTGAGACAGCTAGAGATCTCTCTACTTAGATCCTGATGTTGTGACTTTCATGTAAACCCTAATTGGGAAAATATTTGTAATCATGTTTAAATTGAATTTGGCCATGAAATTTTATCTGCTACTTTATTTTGGTCTTTTGAATACCACTATTTGAGAAATTAATATATATATATACATCTATTCCATCATACCTTCATAGTGTGTTAGGAATAGATGATTTGTTCCTCAAATTTAGTACATAGTGGATCCCCTCTCGGGTCCCACTCCTTACAAATAGGCTATGGACTATCATATATAGGAATAAGTAGTCCGTAACTAAGTATCCAACACCAACCAGTTGGGTATCAGTGGTACTTCAGTTTAGTAGCAAAGTACCTAAGAATAATTAGAGATTAGAGTGGTACTATTTCAGTAGTAGGGGTATCCAACAATAAGTAGATATCAGTATATAGCCCTTGTTAACCTACTCCTTCTGGAAGTTACTCCATTTTGCATGTTAGCTCTTGAGGAACTGCATTACATGAGACATAGGCTTTTTAGCCTAGAGACACCCCTCATGAATACCTAGGACAAGGGGCAACAAATATACGACCAGTTATTTAGTTGTTGTTAGCCCTTATGAGGCTCCCTTGATGCAGAATGAGGTAGCAATAGTAGGTATAAGGTCCTTGGGTTTACCTTAAGACTTGTAAACTGAGTCACATAGTAGTGCCTTTCAGTTGGATGGTACAATCCATGAGAGTTCATGGGCAAAATAAAAGAGAAAGTAAAATTGACTTTAGTTGAGTTTAGATAAAGAGTTCAGTAGTCAGATTAGTCAGTTATGTTTAGTTGTCCAACATAGTAGTAGTAGTCAGTTCAGTAGTCAAGTCAAGCCAAAGTTTAGAAAAGACCAAATGAAAATAATGAGGAATATGTTTTCATACTTGCTTATTTATAGTGATGCATGCTTCAATGTTATTTGGAAAATTATGAACATCTAGTCTTTTAATCTGAATTATTGTCTTGTAAATATTTCAATTATTCAATTAAGGTAAATGCCTAATTCAATGCTCTAGAGTGTATTATTGTTTTACTCATTCACTGAGAAAGTAGGCTCACCCATCTACTAACAAATTTTTAGGAGAATCGTGTGGATTGAAGATGCCATTACATCATCGTAGATATGCCACAAGAGTTAAATCTGAGATTAGTCAAGTTTAGCAGTCCATGTCACCAGTGTTCTGAAAAGCGGTAATCGGTGTACGGGCGGAGAGGGTACCGAATAGAGTATATACGGTATGCGGGAGTATAAGCGGGAGAATATTCGGTTTTAATCGATTTTGATTTTTTTTTAAATATTAATCATAAAGATATGTAAATCATATATTGACCATATAATAATGACAATGATAAGTAATTAGAAACATCTATAAGTAATAGACTAATATTGAATTCATAAGTAGTTAGAAACATTGATGAAATTAGAGAAGAAAACATTGATAAGTAATTACAAACATTGATAAGTCATAGACTAATATCACATTAATAAGTAATTAGAAACATTGATAAGTAATAGACTAATATTGCATTAATAAGTAATTAGAAACATTGATAAGTCATAGACTAATATTGCATTAATAAGTAATTAGAAACATTGATAAGTAATATACTAATATTGCATTAATAAGTAACTTGAAACATTGATGAAATTAGAGAAGAAACATTGATAAGTAATTAGAAACATTGATAAGTCATAGACTAATATTGCATTAAGAAGTAATTAGAAACATTGATGAAATTAGAGAAGAAAACATCAACAATAAGGATCAGTTCAATAAACATTAACTATAAACTTATTGAGAAAACATGAGGAGAAGACCAAATATGTAAAGTGGAAGAAGAGAATGTAATTGTAATGACCAATAGTAGTATTAGAAAAAATTAATGTAAAAAAAAATTATTACTAGCATTTAATTTTGAAAATCGCCAATTAATCAGTCGATTATACCCTTGAATGACCGATTGTAGGCTGATTATTCATATTCGGAGCGGTAGACCCCAAAACCGATTATTTGGTTGATTATTCGGTCGATTAGACCGATATTCTGAACACTGCATGTCACTATAGGTCCTTGTAAAGAAATGAGAGTTCCAAATGATTATGTCTAATATTTTTCCTATATTAACATAGTATGTATTTAATATCATGATTTGTGTATATTGTAGTGTGAGAATTAGATTGAATGTTTAAATATGTATCATACTGTTTGAATTTCATATTAGAGGAATCAATTCTTAAATTCCTTTGCAAAGTTGGTTTACGTCACTGAATGTGAGAAAACAAAAAGTTTTAAATCGTAAAAAGGTTAAGAGGGATTTTTGTATTATGATTAGTCATTAAATTATGCCCTAATCTCATGATTAGTGGTTATTGTGAGATCTGGTTGTAATATGATAGTCCAATCAATCATTATATGTATGTATTTGTTGATGTTACTTTTTATGAGTATGATATGTTCTTGGATTCTAAGTCAACGTCCTCTTCGTCTCAACCTTAGCCTCAAACTAAGTTTGTTGAGCTTGATCCACGCGTACAAATGCAATAAAGATATAAAACGTAAATGCTTTCCAATATAGAGCATTTAATACTTATGCAAGTAATATAGTATTCACAAAGCTTTGGATAAACTGTGTCACTACAACAGTTAGGGATGTCATTTCACTTGCATGCATTCAATATTATATGGAAAACCACTCCATGTGACCCACTTAGCTATGTAGGGGGTTAATATGAGATAGGTTTTATGCTTCCTAGATATATGGGTATACAATTAGAATAAGGGGGTTGTGGAAAGAGATTGGAGTGCTATTACATGTAAGCACTTATCTTTTTTATTTAGGTGTTATTACGTAGAAGCACGTTCTATTTTCTTTTATATTTTTCTTTTTCTTTGCCCTTGGTGCATCTAGAGAATATGGTGGTCATAGTTAAGTGGAGGGGATGAAGTTTTGGGCACCCTAATCTATTGGAGGGCGGCCCAAGCTTACTCTTTTTGTGTTGTTTAGCAACTTTTAATGAGGTAAAGGCATATGAAATGACCGAAGAAGATGATTCAAGAGAGGGGTCACATGATTTGGATCTTCACATAAAGTATCATGTTTACAAACTATTCTAATCATTTTATGCATGCATTCAACAAAAATCATGATGAATGAACAATTATGGTAAATTACATTCTTTTCATAAGACTTAAATAACCTTAAACATATATTTCTTGCCTCAGTTGCATTTCAATCAAACAGTCCAACATTTCACAAGACATGCAGAAAATATATATACTTTTGAAGCTTGAGATTACTTACTCATAGACAAGTGTTGATGGTAGTGCAATTATCGTTGGTCATTCAATTCAAGTTTCTCAATCAAACAAGGTAGAGATTAAGCAAGAACAAACTTTTAGAACAACTATTTCAAGTTTGGGTAAAGTTGGAAGAATGGTTCCAACTGATCCTATTCTCAAAAAGGCCCAATATATAAAGTAGTAAATGACATAAAATCACAAGTATAACTAATCACAGACAAGCGATTGTTAAAATCTATGTGCAATGCAAATTGGACGGTTGAAATGGAAAAAAGATTGAATTTTTTTAATATGAAAATAAAATGCAAAGAAATATGTTATATGACATGCAAGTGTACAAGATGTAACAAGAAAGTGCAATTAGACAAGTATGGTGGTTATTCATGCTTTCAATCATCTAAGAAAAAATTAGAACAATTGACATGAAGAAAAACAAGGATTTACCATCCTACCACCCCAATCTTTAAACACATGTTGTCCTCAACATGAAATAGAAGCTTAGAATGATAATGATCATGGAGTTGTGGTGGCTAATCATCAAGGGGTGGGAAATTAAAGTATTACTCAAGAGATCATGGCAGGCCAACATGGTTGTTTGTAGAGAATGGACGTTTTGGACTATTGACACCACGGAGGTGGTGGAGGGAATGGTTGTGGTTGTTGGTTTTATGTAGCTTTTCCTGTTCACTTTTTCTCTTTTCAAATTTGTTCTTCTTCATTGCTTGTTCACTCCATATGTGATTCAATAATATATATTCATGTTCTAAAACAAATCACAAATGGAAAAACAATCAAGTGTGTTGTGTGTGTGTTCTTGTGAAGTATCAAAACAAAACTATAATCAAAATGGGATTTGAATGAAGAAGATAAAATCTTAAACCAAGGTGGGTTGTATCCCACCAGTAATAATTTTAATGCATTTAGTTGGAATGGTTTCTATTTTTATTCATCTATTTGTAAACTAAGAGTCACATTCTTGAAGTACAATGTCTTCTCATCAGCATTCAACAATTTTTCTTCCATCAAAGGATCATGGGGTTCCTAGCAGCTTTCCTCCTCAAATGTTTCTTTCTTTTTCTCCTCTTGTGGAAATGATGTCTTTAAAATGTTTAGGGTCAACCTCAATTTCATGAAGGTGACCATAATTGTTTCGGTAAGCACATGGAAGTCGACATCTATTGTATCCAAGAAGGGCCTTCCCAAGATAATGGGAATCTTCTTGTACTCTGGCTCCATATCTAGAACAATGAAGGTGACCAAAAACATTATTGACATCGCTATGTCAAGCATCACAAGGACATCATCCACCCTACCCTTGTGATTAATTGTAGTGTACAAATTTTCTGCTTTAGTTTACTTAAGCCCAACTCAAGATATACACTATAGGGCATGAGGTTCACATTAGAACCCAAATCAATCAAAGAATTTTCAATAAGATGTCTA
The DNA here is from genome assembly GCA_963693085.1 of Alisma plantago-aquatica. Lineage (NCBI taxonomy): Eukaryota > Viridiplantae > Streptophyta > Magnoliopsida > Alismatales > Alismataceae > Alisma > Alisma plantago-aquatica. Next base: position 355,274,279 of record OY856411.1, on the reverse strand, counting down.
CCAGTGTGTCAAGGCATATGAGGGGATATGGGCTCCTTCTCATTTAGGGGGGTCTCATATTTATAGATAGAGCTCACTTGCTTAGTGGTCGTCACTCTCTTTGGCATTCTTCCCATGGTATTTTGTTTGAAAGTGCAACCATCCTTCAAGAATTTTGCATTGGCTAGTTTTTTCTTGATGGGGTCGAGCAATGGGATGATAACTTTTCCTTGCCTAAATATTTGGAAGATATACACATTGTGCTTTTGTGTTATTTTAAAGGAAGACTCACCTAAGGTCTTTGGGAATGGAAGCTCGCCTCCCCTTTCTTCACTTGAGTCACTAGGAGGATCCTGGGTTATCACGTTAGGGGCCCTTGGTTTGCAGGTGAAATTCCTAGTATCATAAGTGGAACATATGGAATGGATTCACTCCCTATTGGAGTAGAGGGTGGGACATTTGGTATCACATTATCAATAGAAGGTGGTGCAGTGAGTATCACACAATCAAAAGAATGTGAGGAACCAGATTATTGGTCCCCATAAAATCATAACTAAGCTTTTTTGTTAATGAAACATCAACATAACCTTGATCAAGATGGTCTTCACCTCTTTTGATTTTTGGTTGTTAAATAACCTTGCCACTACTCAAGATGGTCAATACAATTATGTATTCATGGGAGGAGTGGGATCTTGTTATGTTTGTCATGGTGGTGGTCTTAGGTGTTGATGGTGGTGTGATGGATCTTGAAGTATGTATGGTCGTTGTGGTGGCTTTTGTTGTTGAGGTGGTGCTTGGGGATGTTTTTTTTTTGTGTTGGTTGTTGTTTTGGTGAAGGATAACATACATTGGGGATATTGATATTGTTGTGCGTGTTGAACCATCATATGTGGCAGACCATAGGAACCTTGAGGGGCAACCACTTGTCCACTTGCAATGCTTGGGTTCACCAAGGTTTTAGAATGAAATCTTCCCTCGTCCTAGTGAACAAGAGTCAAGGATAGATGATATAACCTTTTTCCAAGTTTATATATGCTTTGTACATGAGTGGACATATATTTCTTGACCTCATCAATACTTATCATTCTCCCAAGAACTTTATTCTCAAATCTTGAACTATATCTTTGGCCTTCAATTGGCCTTGGCTGCTCTTGTACATCATTAGATTGGTGTTTCCATGTAAAATTTGGGTGATTTCTCCACTCAAGCATGTAAGAATTGGACATGGGACCATGTTTTTCGTGGTTCCCAAAGATTGCATAGCTTTAACCTCCTCCTCAAGAGACACAGAATGGTTGGAGGTGCCCCCCACTTGACTCTTCATCCAATTCATCATTATCGGAAAGAATCTTCAGCATTTGTAGGTTGAGCTCACTTGAAGAAGAAGATGGCAGAGTACATGAAGAAACACCAGAATGTCCCTATCGCATCACTTGCAGCACTTGAGGTTCTATGTCTTAAATTCTTCTCTAAGTGTTCAAAGACATGCTATGACTCTTTGGGAGAACTTAACTTAAAGGTATTATCACAAGAAAAGTTTACCACCATTTGCCCCATTTTAGACTGTTTGGACTACAAATATTTTAATGGATTCCACAATTGTACCTCATGGTGAGGGCACTCCTTTAGAAGCTTTTGGAACCTTTTTCAATCCTCACAAAATTGATCATGTCCCATTTGAATAAAGGATTTGATATTCATCTCATGTTCGTGATACTTTCTATTAGATAAAATATTGTAAGGAATTCATTTCCATAGCTTCCCATGTTATCACCTCGGTCTTTGTAGAATACCATTTTTGGCCTTATCTTTAAAATAGAATGGAAAGAGTGTAAGGCAAACAAAGTCATCAATTGTAGTAGGATTTTAGAAGGTAGTGTAAGTCTCCAAGAAGGTGCCAATTTTCTTATAGGGGTTTTCATTCTCTAACCTATAGAAATTTGAAAGAAGTCCCACTAGTGCTTGAGGGATAGAGAATGCTTACCCTACCATTTGTTCCTCTCTTGCATCAATCGGTGAGGTGTAGTTTCCTAGTGTGAAATATTATGAAGGGGTTTTGGTGAGGGTGGAATGTTTGGGTCATGTATGTTCTCTTTTTCATCACATCTCACCATTACATGCTCTTATACTAAGATGTGTTGCTTATTCATCTACTTTCTCTTACCTATATCAGGATCTATGAATTAAGATTCAATAGATGAGGAGTGGCATCTAAAAATGCATTGTCTCCTGCACAAGGCACAACCAATAAAAAAGAATCAAGTTAGAAATCACATTTGCAAAATTTTAAAAAATAATAAAGAATGGCTATGAAGGTGGATACTAGAAAAAGTCAAAATAAATAAATAGCAAGGTCCTGAAAGCCACTCCATGGCAACAACATTAGAAAGATTGATGTGCCATGGGTTTGAGGCACACTTGGTTTAATAAAATTTGTTTGTAACCCTAATCAACACTCTCTTGATACACAAAACACTATCTTGCAAGTGCATTGGGTTCAAAATATAGTATAGAGCAAGAAAGTTAGGGGTTGATCCTCCAGGAGTGGGGTAGGATAGTTAGCTAGGTATTGTTCCTTTGGGTTTCTAGAGAAAGGAGTAGAATTTTTAGGATCCAATTGGGAGGTTTTCGTTACACCAAACAAGCAATCAAGAGGAAAATCAATAATCAAACCTAATTTAAACCTACTCAATCAATATTGTGTAAAAAAATAGAAGAGCAATGAAACTAAGTTAAATTGATCACTAATAAGAAACAATGCAAGAGAAATTAACTAGCTTACCTAGAAATTACACTAAAGAGATAAGCAAATAACTGCACCAAGTAATTAATTAGGAAAACCTGTCATGAATAACTAAGCAAGAACTACTTACTCTAATAAGAATTAGCATTAACGAGGCAAGAAAGTAGGCTAAATAAGGAAAAGGCAATTACTAGCATGATAGAAAATTATGGTTTAAGAAAGTAGATGGGTATGGTATGCTAGGGGAAATATGCAACAATCAAGCATGCCATGGGGTCCTATTAATGCACAAACATACAACAAGTTGCTACTAAGCCAAACAACAAGGATCAATATAGAGAAAGCATCCTATTATATTAGTTGGCCATGGATGGCATGGTAGTGTTTGGGGATCGGTCTTTATTATTTTGCTTCTATCCTTATATGGTTATAATAACTAAGGGATATACTTCTAGGCATGGTCTTCCTAAGGCACTTAGGGAAAAGGAATGGTAAGAAGTAAAGGGTAAGGGTATTTCACCTCCCACTATCTTCATCTAACCACTAAGCAAGCCATTTTACTAATTGTATATGTAAGAGCATATCTAGTCACTTAGATCGTTCACATAGTGCTATTGGAATGGAGAGACAAGGGGAAGGAGGACAAACTAGCTAGGTTCCTCTAGGGAACATAGGATTTTTTCCACTAAATCCCCTCTATCTTAGGTGATTTCGTAGCTCAAACAAACATAGCAAGAGATAGGGAAAGATAACAAGAAACAAATAGTATTGGATATCAAAATCATAGCTTTGTGCAAAAATATTTTGTGATATGGCATCATAGTTACATATTCTTGCCCCCAAATAGTCACAAAAGTGACTTAGCTACTCATGATCAAGGAAATAAGGGGAAGTAGAAAATACATAGGCATGGATGAAGGATCTTAACTCTTTACCTCTAGCAGCTCCAAAACCTCCTCCTCCAAGGGTGTGGAATGGCATGAAAGTGGAAGAGGTATCACCTAAACCCTAGAATACTAGGATTTTAGGGTGGAAGGTGAAAGGAAATGAAATAAAAGTAGTGAAGAGGAGTGTTGGTGTGGATAGAGAAGCTAATCTTAGACTCCCAACCACCATTGGTGTATATATAATGCCTTAGGGGGTCCAAAGTTAAGTGAGGGTAAAGTGGTGAAATCATAGTTAGGAAGCAATAGGGTTAGGTGGGTAGCATGGTTGTGGTGTCTGGGTAAGGGAACGGTTGTAGTGATAGGAAATAGATGTGTTGTGTAGATAAAAGTGTCATATAAAATTTGTGTTAAAGGAAGTGAGGTAGCATGGTCATGGTGGCTTGAGGGTAGCACAATTATGGCGGGCTCCATGACTATGGTGGAGGAGGTAGGAGATAATTTTGTAGTGTTTTGTCATGATCCTATTGTGAAGAATGACTGTGTTGATCTTTGGGAACCACAGTCGTGTTGGTGAGAACATCTATGGTGGGTGGGTATCTTGGGGCATGGTTGGATATTGAACACGTCTATGAATTTCATGTGAGTAGAACGGTCATGACGAAGTATAGCAACCATTTTTGGGGGTTTAACCTGCACTTTAAACTTATAAGTGTTCTTCCATGGTGATCCTTTCTTTGATTGTTCCTTGGTTACTAGGGGGTATTTTGGGGTACTTTTAGGGCTCACTTAGGCTCCTTCATGGATAGGGAAGCCCTAGATTCATCCTTCTTCTCTCCCTTCCATCAATGAGTGCCAAGCACCTATAAAAACATGCAAGAGAAACCATTAGTACATTTGTCTAAAAATGATATTTATTGGCATGCATTCTACATTATTGTTGTGAATGAGGGGCAAAATAACACAGTATGGAGACCTAAATTAGGGTTCCATCAGCAATTAATCTGATTTTTTTTGGAAAAGTCATCCACGAAGATTAAGAGGGGATGGCTAGTTGTGTTCTCAACTAGTACGTCTATATGCATTCATGGGAAGTCATCTTTTGGAGATGCCTTATTGGGGTCACAATCGTCCACCATAAGTTCATAATTTCCACCCTTCTTTGGTATAGTACAATGTTGGCGAGCCAAGTAGGATACCAGCTCTAAGAAACCAACATTGTACTTCCTTCGAACCTCTTTTCTGATCTTGAGGCTCCATTTTAGTTGTTTTCTTCAAGCCTTGTGCTTGACTAGGTGGATACCAAGAACAATGGAAATGAATAGTGATTTGCTCATCTAGACTTGGCATGTCTAAGTAACTCCAAGAAAATACACCAATGTAGTTGTGTAATATCTCTATGAGCTAATCTTTGATGAGACGAGGTAGATGCATCCTAATTTTGACTTTGTGTGGAACAACATTAAAGATGAGGTTGATTTTGTCTATTTTGTCTTCAATGTACGAAGGTCAATGCTCTTTCAACATGTTGTGTGACATGGGAACATCTTCAAACTTTTCATCATTATTGTTTTAGATCTATTCTAGTTTTGGTGAGCCATCATCAACTTCCTATTTGGTAAGAGAATCTTCAATTATTTTTCTTGTGTTTCTTCATTTGTGATTTTTTGGTGTTTCTAGTGAAAGGTAAAGACAACCATGAATCATGAAAAAATAGCCACTCTTGGATATCCACCAAGTCGGAGTGTTGTTCTTCTAACAAACTTTTTCTAGGTAGTGAACGTGGTTTTGTTCTTAAAGTAGGTATCTCCTTCGTGTTCTTATTTTTTAGTTTGTCCATTCTTTGCACGTGATAGATTAATTGATGAGGATTTTCTTTGATGCATGATTTGAAGATGAAATTGATTCCCCATCCTTCAAATATTTCATAAGAATCATCATAATTATCATAGGGGGTCAATGTTCCTCATCCATGCACTCATCCCTCCACTCATTGGAGTCTTTTGGGCATGGCGAGTTGATAATGGATGTGGATGTTGCAAGGTTATCCAGATCGAATGATATATTCATCATTCTAAGAATTAGATCGTTGGACTCCTCCATGTAATCAATAACATTTTCTATGTCGCAATCCTCATAAGGTAACCCACTATCCTCCATGCACTCATCACTCCATTGGATTCTATTAGGCATGGAAAGTCAACCATGAGTGTTGGTGTAGATCCTATGAAGTAAGCTGAATTTAATGACACACTCTTTGCTATGGGAATCCTATTGATGGCTTACACCATCTTTTGGATAGCATTCTTGCTTGATGATATTTCTTCATACTGTTGGTTATCTGGACCAACTTGATGTCACTAGGTACTTCAATGATGAGGGAAACTTCCCTGATGTTGACTGCAATGCCAGGGTACTCGTTGTGTTCTTTGTCATCAACCTCCTAAATGAGGTAAGGTATCATCACAGAAATGATGGCTTTGATTGTGTTTAAACCTGCATCATCTTTGGTTATGGTGCGGGGGAAGTAGGGTCAAGGACCCCTACACTCAAAGCCTAGGTCCCACTTATAAGCACCATAAGTTGATGCTCTTTGACACAATTTATTTGATGGTATTCCCTACTTAGATTTTAATAGTTAGTTGGTAGCTGAGATACATTCGTCTCATCAAATATTCTAGAGTAGGCCAAAGTGAAGTTGGTCTTCAATGTGGCATTCACCTTGTGAAGCGTGAGAGACACTAAGGTGGGTTGTTGAACCCAAGACCCACCTGACTTGGTTGTTTTGAGATGTGCATTGATCTCTATGCAACCTTGCATTCTTGAGCCTAGACCTCAATCTGGATGGATATCCATATTTTTTAAACTTTTGAGTAACTGCACCACAATGTATGGCAAATGGCATGGTCTATGTATTTAAGGCGGTGTGTAGATGATAGTTGCAATAGGAAGCATTTAAAATATGATTTGCATGTCATCTTCTTATATGCATACTATGGTGTCGCTTTGGTTTTCTGCATGGATGGTAAAATAGCATTACCCATCCTATATTTGAGTTTCTAAGTAGAGATGATGGGAACATTTTGCTTTGATGAATCCTTTTATCCTAGGAAATATTTAAAAGATGGGATTAACTCCATGACTATAAATAGTACTGAGAATGTTTGTGTCCCAATTTAGTGTTCAAGTGTGATTTCTCCCATAGTGTCTTTGACTGTACCATTAAAAGAGATGACTTTCTTTATAGTCGGTTGGATACCATTGGGGTCTCTCCCTAGGCTAATGAGTGTCTTGGGCATAAATTGTGTCAAGCCTCATTGTCATTGAATCATGAGGGGACTTTAAGTCATTTATTTATAGTCATTATAAGAAGGGGCCTATTGTGGTCCTCTCCTTCTAATATTTCTTCTCATAAAATGAAATAAACTATGGGTTGTGATGAGTCTGATGGTGGCATCGAGTGCTTCTCACTTAAGATCTTTGAATAAAAAGGCTCCTTTGAGGATATTCATCGTAGCTTCCCATTATGTCGTAAAAATATCCATCTCATCAACTAATGCCTCTCCTTCTGGTTCATGTAAGAATTGTATAATATCTTCTCCCTTATAATTTGTCTCCATGCAAAGTTTGGGAGTGCAAGATACATTTTTAGGTTCACAGTAGGGATGAGGACCCTCTTATCTTTTCTTTCGTAGGTGCTTCTAGAGAATCAGTAATAACCCCTTCATAGATGGTAATATTTGTATTATTGTCCAAGGATGAAGAAGCCTTGACCAAAGTGGTTGTTCCACGATATATGTTGATGAAGGGATGCAAATATATTTGGTCCCTTTGTTTTTCCGTGTTTTGCAGTATCACCATCGATGTAGTTGCCTTGGACTCGACTAATGGATGTATGATGGTCAATGTGGCATTGGTTAGTGTTGGTGCTAGTTTTGGAATATAGACTGGATGAGAACATTGATGTGACCATGTCCCCAAGATTATGAATTGACTTTGGATGGCTCAATGGATCATTGCTCTTTATTCTTGAATAATAATGATAATGTATGTGCTTTGGCATCTATTGTCAAAGGTCTTCTTTAAAGGAAAAATGGAACCTAATTGCAATCCTTTATGGTAGCAGTGGCCAGCCCAACTTGTCTTTACTCAATTCAGTATTCAAGAGCATGTATGAGAACTAAACATGTGTTTGTCTTGTTCTCCTTGATTATAATGAAAAGTTTAGTGGGAATTGGGGTTGTATCCACTCGGTAAGGGATTGGAAGAATTTCTTATGGCTGGGGACTTATGGGGATGTTGAATAGTTGATATAATGGTGCAAGAGAAGCTCCTATAGGAGTGAACTTCCTCTTAGGTTTGGTAGGATCTTCTTTGTCTAGGACAGTTACTCATGCGTCTCCTTGTGGTGGAAAAATAGTTGTAATAGAATGTTGTATTGGCATATCAAAAGGGGGTGGTGCATACCCACAGAATTGATTAGGATGGTGCTGACATTTTGGTGGCATGTATTGTTGTTGAGATAAAAAAATGATGCAAATTGGGTTGCACCAAATGAGTCAGTTACATCTCCAGTGATGGAATCATAGAAGTGTTGGTGAGCAGAGTTTGTTGAGCATGGTCCATAGCCATTTGGGAAGATGATTACTATTTCTTGTTGTTGTTGTTATTGGATGGAATCAAAACTACCTCTATATTATAATCAAAATTCATCACATTGGCAGTCTTTCTCCATCTCAACTGCTAGTTTGTTGTTGAAGGTTTGGTCAGAGGTTAAGAAGTGAGTCATGTATTTTGATATAAGTAGACATTCGAAGTAGGAAATCCAAAGTGCAATGTTAGTTGAAAGCAAACATGAGTTCTACAAAGTAAAGATGAACAATTAGACATTCAATCAAAGCATTTCAAGATGACACATCACCTGAACTAGAAATATGTACAAGTCAACCCCAACAGAACGATCAGCTACAAACAAAGTACAAGGCTGATGCAAATAGGAACAAGTATATGTTCCTTAGGCATGTTAGTGAAGAGAATGAGGTGAGTATGCATAAACAGGTATGAGCATACATTCCTTTAGGCCTATTGGTAAAGAAAAATACAAGACAAAATTGAGCAAATGAGAACAAGTAGATAGACATTCCTTCAGGCATTTTGGTGAAGGAAAAAAACTAGATGAGGCTACATAAATGGGAATGAGTAGATGTTCCTTTAGGTGTGTTGGCAAAGAGAAAAACAAGATGAGGCTGGATAAACACAAATGAGAAGATGCTCCTTTTAGCTTGTCAACAAAAGAAAAAAGATATATAGATGTTTCTCAAAACCAAGGCGACATGGTAAGAGGCATAAGGTTATGTGCAAAAAAGGCATGATAATATTCTACCTTAACCACATCATTCATAAACATCAATAAGTCAAACATATAGTGGGGAATCCCTTCTTAATACGTATAAAAAATATATATCGGCTACATCATGTAGGAAGAATTGGATGGTGGGTGGAAAAGAAATCTACTTACATTCTTTAGCCTAAAAAAGCATTGTATTGCTATAAATAAAAGCATGTATCCATGTTGAGGGGAAGCTAGAACTACTCCACTTGCATTGTAATAGAGCTTGAAAGTGTTGGCAAGAGTATCAAACACCATGAGGGCATCCCACCATGCTTTTCTTAGCTTACACAAGTTCTTAAACTCGCCCAAAGAGGCAACTGACTTGTGTTTCCATTTTAAGAAGATAAGGGTTCCCTTTTCCAGAGGGGGCCCATCTTCTACACGCCCCATGGTCCAAAGAGAATGATGGAAATGTGTCCCCCCTCAAACCCTAACATTTCCACCCCATAGGTAGTGTGGGTCTTACACATGCCCCGCCCGAGTCCAGATACCAATCATATATTTGGATCGACCACATGCTCGATGCATGGCCCAATCTGTCTGACTAGGTTCGCATGCCCAAAGTGTGATTTTTTTTCTTTTTAGCCCTTTTCAAAGGCATTTCAAGCCTTAATATTTTTGTCAAGTAGAATTTGTCAATAATTTTTTATTTTTTTGGCCATTTTTACCTAATTACCAAAGTAAATAAGCCTTACAAGCACGTATCACTTGATTCCAAAAGCTAATACTTTGAGAATTATATCACAAGCCTTATGCATGTAAACACTTTTCCACTCTCTCTGCGCCTTGTTCCAAATGAACATACTAATTTGTAGGCCATAATTGAATATGCAAAATATGACTATCTACGTCAATTCCACCCCTCGTATGAGTTTGATTGATTCCAGTTGTAAGCACATTAAAAAAGTCATTAAGTTGACATGAATGATAAAAAGATAATTGTATGTCTGTCTAAAGACATCAGCCCTTATCATGAACGGAATCACCAACCTTACTTCAGACTTCATCTTGAGAAGGGAAAACTATTTACACTCAATTTTTCAATCTGTCTGGCTTGGTTACCTAGTGGGTCAAATGGGACAAATGTCAAATTGAAGAGATCAACGAAACAAATATAGACATGTGATCAAAGTCCAAAGTCAAACTAGATTTAGCAGCAAAATATGAGTGTAACCATACACACCAGAATCTGACCAAAAGGTATTAAAGGTTGTTGTAGAATGAAAGAAACATGGTACAAACGTCAAAAATCCTCTAGTAACAGTCTAAGGGTTGTTAGGATGCAAAAAGACAATTCAAATGCAAAAGCTCAACATATCCAACCAGACTCTATGAATATTGACTAGGTTCATGAGAAAATGGCATGATGTTATTCAACAATCAATTTGAGGGACAAAGTAACAAAATTAATTAACAAAGAAGACACTATAACTCTCATTATTTGTGGTCATTTCTGTATATTCAAATTATCAAACTCCCTCAATGTGAAGGTCGTCAACTAGGTTGAATGTCAAATTCATGGATGCTTTATTTTGGATTATCTTTCTATATATTGTCATCAATACCAACTTGAGATAGTCTAGTATCTTGGTCTCATGATGTATGAGTACATACCCAAGCATTCTCCTCATGTTGAATCCTATCTCAAATCAGCAATGGGTTTAGTTAGATTGAGCCATTATTGATCCTTATAAGGCGGAGTGCCTATCCGACCCATGCCCTCTCTTGCCCGCCTACATTGGTCCCACTAGAGCGTTGAAATATAGAGTCAGAAACAACCCATAAAGTTGGGCTTGGATCAAATATGCGCCCCCACCTCTCATCTATCAAGTTGACCAGTCAACTCCATGTCACGCGCAAAATGCCCTGAGAAACCCCATAAGGCGGGTGTGAGTCATTCATGTGCCACCCCTTTTCCCATTCTCTAGTGTTGACATGTCAATTCCACTACATCCACAAAATGTCCTAGAAGACTCCAGAAGATGGGGCACGCATCAGATACACACCCCTCACTTATGATCTTGACCAAGACCACATCTTGAAGACTCTAGAAGGACCCTAGATGACTAACTTATGTTTGAGAGCTTTTTCATCCTGGGAAACACTTCAAATGAGACCAAAACCCTAGAAACTTCACTAGACAATATAAATATAGCCCCCAACCAATTTATGGAGGCTAGCTTTTTACGAAACCCATACAAGATCTAATATAATATACTAATGCTAGGCTAGAACTTTGACATACTACAACTTAGATAACTAAAACCAAGTCCTTTGGCCGTTGTAGTAGATCCATCCCTCAAATGATAAAAACCTCCTTTACCCAAGAAATGGTAAATAAAGATCAACACGTGGATTATCCACATTGTGATTTGATCTCTCCCTTTCCCCTTTCACAAACCCCCAGTGTGTAGCGTATGAGCACTCAGATTTGATGATCACTAATATTATTTTTGATGTCACTAACATAATTTATATGTGTCATTTTTTATTCTTGTAATTGTTTCTCATCCTATTGATCCCCTTTTACCAACCCCCAAGTGGTGTGAGAACATGATTACCTGGGGTTTATGATCACCAATAATTTACCTTGTTGTTACTAACACATGATCTATAGGAAGTCTTTTTTTTTCTTATATACTGCACACACAAGACCAACTAAAAGAAGAAGAAAAATGGTAACATCATCGTGATTTATGATATGTGGGGATGTCTAACACCTTCCTCGTGCATAACTTGACACCTTACCCATTTCTTTAGTTATCCTTATTTTCTTTACACACCTGAGTTTTAGAATTCCATCTTCGATGGTTTTCCTCTCTATTTTTGCATAAATGAGGTGGTGAATCCATATCTTTTTCAAGCAACCCATGCACCGAAATCTACCTTGTGGTTTCCAAACCCACTTTGGTTCTTGAAACTATAGGTATTATTAGCATCTATTGAGCCAAATGATAGATGTGGGAAAATGAGCTAGAGAGACTGGGATAGTTGTGCTTGTAAAGTATAACTAAGAATTCATAAGGAGTATTTAGTTCTCCTGATTCATTTTAGTGAACATATTAGAGTAAATTCTTGTGACCCTCCAAAAAAGTGATTGGACAACTTAGTCATGTCACCATGAGCACAAGAGCAGTAATTAACACATGTACAATGTTGTTTCTTATTTCCATGTGTAGCATACCTTGTGTTGGAATATTGTTTTTTACATAGGCTAAATACCCAAGTTTTTATGTCAAACCTTTTATCTTGGATTGTTCATGGAATCCAATCCCGCTCCAGGGTTTTTTTCTTATCAAGTACATGGCAAGTGGGTTTTTGGGCATACTTTGAAACAATACTAATAATATACATCGGAAATATGAACGTCACTGAATAACAATGAACTAAGAAAGTTAGTCTCCATTAGAAAAACCTAGGACAATTGAAGCCCCTAAATGATTATTTTTTATTTCAGAGGTTCATATAATGTAAACTGCTTTATATGCCAAATATAGAATTTTTCTATAGCAAATGTGATGTTTGAATATAGTTTCTTCTCTCTGTGTGAGTCTATTGGGTAGGTTTATCTACGCCAATATTAGAGAATCCCACTACTTAGGTTGTGTTTGGTAGGTGGTAAATCATGGTGATAGGAAATGATGGTACGCATGGTGATAGTTATAGGGAAATTTTTCCGTGGTGAATCCATGGTGAATTTTGGCATATTTTTGTCCCCATGGAAAATCATGGTGAATGATGGTGGAAAAAATTCTTTTAAGTCTCCATTAATATATGAACATATGTGTAAAGAAAAATTCTACTATATTTCTCCTTCTCTCCTTATGCCACATGTTTCCCTTTAAGATTTCTTTCTCGCCAACAAATTTTGACTTCACGCCAAAACTTATTTTGCCCTAAATATTATTTTTATCTCTTATTTTTTGAACAAAAAATTCCCGTTATTTTTTTTTGTTAATGTACCCATTACCAACTAAAAATATTTATTTATTGTTAAAAATCTCTCTTCTAACAGAAAAACTTCCCACTATAATATTTCTCTCCAAGATGAGTTTTCACCTTCCAAGACCAAATTTCCGCCACATTTTTTCCTCCAAGACACATTTTCCCCTCAAGACAATGTTTCCCTCCATGCCTTTTTCCCTCTAAGATAAAGTTTTCCACTAAATCTTTTTCCTTGCAAGACAAAATTTACTATCAAATCTTTTTTCCTCTAAGAAAAAATTTTCCACCACACCTTTTTCCTCCAAGATATCTTTTTCTCTCCAAGACAATGTTTCCCGCCACACTATTTTTCCCTCAAGATAAATTTTTCCACTAAATCTTTTTTCCTACAAGACAGTCTTGTCAAACCCTTCTCCTCTGATAAAAAATTTTCCCACCACACATTTTTGTCCAAGACACATTTATCTCCAAGGTGACATTTTTCGTCAAATTTTTTTCTCATACTAAAAATTTGATGATAGAATGTTTGTGTTATTCATGCCATAAGAAATTTATATTTGTATGAGGTGTTTTCTATAAAAAAAATTCCATATCCCCGTCACTGTAACCATGTAATAAACAATACTTTTTAAATGTTTCCTCATCCCTTTCACCATCACCATTTAGGTGTTACTAAACAATAATTTTTAACAATTTTACCATCACCGCCATTATCACTGTCACTGTCACTGTCACCATCACCATCGCCATATATTTTGTCACCACGTACCAAATGCAACCCTAAGGAACTCACTCTTTATGTTGGATTACCTTCTTAGTAAAGGAACACATGTCGTAGGTCCTGAATGATTCACTTGTGAACTGGAAATGGTTAGTGATTGGCAAGGATCACTTGAAGTATGTGTGATCTAGTAACATAATATAGCTAGATGATCCCATGTGCTTTCTCGAAGTCGAAAGAGGTTCTCGCCTATGTAAAGTATTATATCGTAGTATTATTAGTTTACGATGTAACATGTAATAAATCTTGACACATATAGTCGCATCTCTGCATGATACAATTAGATAATCCTTATAGTGAACAATATAAACATCTCGATTCCATTTTTCTTAAAAGTTTAAATGACTATTGCGTCAAGCATATTATTTGTTCATGTTAGTTGCATTTATAAAATGTTTGTTAATAGATTTTATTTGTTAGTTTGTTGTTTTGGTTACAAATATTGAATTTGTGCCAATTGTGGGAGAGCCTAAGGAGGGCAGTAGACTTTTCATCCTTGAATAAGTAAAGAGGATAACTTTGTGTCGCCCAAAGTGGGTTAACACTAGGGATGAACATCAGGTTGAGTTATGCCAGGTTTAGGCAGAAATTTGTCCAAATCCATATTGTTAAGTGGGTTGTGGGACCGGATCTAGGCATGAATAATATCTAAAAATCTCAGATCATGCCTAGCTCATTTAATAACCTGGGTTACGTCTTATGTTCTCCCCAACACGATTACCATACTAAAGTGAAGATACATTAAAACATATATATAGATATATACATGACGACGTAGTTTAGAAAGTGTGTACTTACTAGTACATGTAAGTTGTATGTATCGGCCATAAAACTATTTCATTTACAACTTGTTAACTAAATCCAATCATATGGGTAAAACTAATATTTCTTATAATACACATGTTATAAATTGTAGTCACGTCCCATGTATTTGTGAGATATAAATAAAACTCATCCTGTAACATACTGAAAACTCTTTGTACCTCTCTGTACTCTTTTCTATAAGTTTTAATCTCCATTTTCGTTCCTTTTGTCCTTGGTCTTGATTTAAAGAGAAATTTGGATAGTTATTGATTAAATATTTCCCATATAATCTTATTTCAAGGTTCATGTACAAATGACTCAGTTAGATTTAGACAAGGGTTTAATATGCAATTTCACCTTAAGAAATAAAAAGGGGATAAAATAATTCGTCCTAGAATCTTCTAGTGTTTCCTAGAATATAAGAAATAAGAAGGAAATCCGAATTTTATAAAAGAAAGAAGATAAATATAATAAGTAAAAGAAATATGAGAAAATATGAGTAAAGAAGATAATTACAAAGATTTTGTAACAAACAAGATAATTTGAAACCATCATGATAATTTGATAGTCTAATTCGTTTACTTGAGGAAAGAGTAACTTAAGGGTCAAGTATTATTTAAAATAAAAATATTAATAACATTATCAAAGGAAGATGGGAAATAAGCCAATAAAAAGAAATAAAATACTTAATGCTCTCAAATTAGGGAAATAACTTCAAATTCGTATTCTAGACATAAAAATAAGACTCTGTGCAAATTTGCAATTAAATTGGATGACATATGAATAAATAGGAAAATAGGAGAGAGAAAGAGTGTAGAAAGTTCTAATTAATTTAATAAATAAAAAGATAATGTCATATTGAGAAGATAATTGCAAAATCGTGTTTCAAATCATTAAGAAAACTTAAGGGTGAAGTTACATTAATTTTAGATAATATTAACACCTCTTTTGAAGGAGGAGAGAGAAAATGACATATTAATTTATTCACATAATAAACTTTCTCAAAATGAAAAACTAACTCCATATTCGGATTCTACGTGTCAAAATAAGTCAGAGTACCAATTTTCATAATTTTTGGGCAACGTTTGAGCCCCCAAAATAAGAAAGAGAAAAAGGATTAAAAATCTAATAGATTTTAAAATCGGTTTTTGCTCAGGGATATTTCCCTGATCTAACGTGAGATCAAACGGTCCAGGTTGATTAGTGGACCCGTGTCCACTGATCCGACGATCCACGATCGTCTTCAACCTCGAGTTAGATTAGGAAACAGGTTGTTTTTCTCGTTTTCTTATAATTGTGATAACTCGAGATTTACTCGACTATTTTCTCTGATTTTTGTTGCAATGGATTCCTTGCAAGATTTCGCATAGGATTATCCCAAGTTTTTCGAGTTTTGTTGGGTATTTGTGAAACCCCCAAAGTGGCCGCCGACCTTCTCTTTGGTTTTCTATCAAACCCTAACCCTGGCCAACCTTGCCTATATATAACCTAACCCCTGGCTCCGCCATCACCTTAGCCACTCCCCCATACCCTTAATTTCTGAATTGGTCGACGTTTGGACCTCCAACGAGCCGCCGTTTGTTCTGCTCTTGCGGCGCTCCTCTCTCTCTGTTCCGGCCACCTCGGTTCAAATTGCAGGTATCATCCTCTTCGTCTCTTCTTTCTCGTTCTTTCGACTATCTAAACGCAAGATTTGGTCGAGAAACGTGGATTTGCCCAAAATTGGGGCCAAGCTCCCGCTCGCGCCGCTCGGGCGAGAGGAAGGAGATGACGCGTGGCCTTTTTACCGTTTTGCCCTTCACCGCCTTCTTCTTTGGATTTTTCGCGCGGGGTCTTTTCGTCTTTTCGCGGTCCGTCGGTCTCCACCGCTCGGCCGATCGCGAGCGATCGCGTGGCGCGGGTCGCCGCTGTCAGACGCCCGTCACCGCCCGGCCGTCCGGCTTGCCTACGTGGCAGGCTGTGATTGGTCGAGGCCAAATAATTTTTATTAATTAATCTGTTGGTCAAAATTTAAAAATAAATAGTGTTTTGAAATCAGGAAAACGAGATCTATCCAATAAAAATATTTTTGAAATTTGATTTTGAGTTTTGCGAAAAAGTGTTTTTAAAATCAAATTAATTAACTTAAAAATCTCTAAAAATTTACCGTAATATTTATATTTCCAAAATATACAATATTATATGTTATTTTGATCAGGAAAACCTAACTAAGTTGATTATGAGGTTTTTGAGGTCTGAATCGAAGGTTTGTACAAAAAGTTAGTAAATTAGGGTTTTAAATCTTATAAGTAAATATATGCAATTCTAATAAATGAATTAAATGATATATTAGGAAGTTTGGATCTTTAGTTCGTGAGACGATCTGATAAGGGAAGCTAGGGCATCTGTGGCAAAGGTATGTGTATGAGTTTAGTAGGGATTTTACTTGTTATGAGTCATGTTGTACATCTACCTATCAGTTGGGAATACTTAATCCAATACCTAGATTTTCCTTATGAGGTTTAATTGATCCAAACCATTGAATATCTTTGAAACCTAAATTGTATTATTTGCCTCAATATCAGTTATAGTACTCTCTTGATTGGGTATTTATGCCCCATTGCCATGTTGAATATATTTTGTTTATTCTTGCCATAAATCTCTTAGCATGAAATTAAATGTTCTATTTAAATTTTAAGTAGTGGTACTTATGTACAACCACCCATAGAGGGCATGTATAAAATCGCCCTAGGGGAATGTTTATTATTCTCCCCATTAAAAATTTGTAGGTGACTTGGAAATGTTTATAATTCTTCCCTCACCTAAGGTTAGAGGTTCGGTAGGTGCCTCAACCCTACTTAGTTAGATAGACATATTAATAAGCATGCTAAAATCCTTTATTATCTTTGTTAATGGCAAGTTCTTTAATGAAAACCTCATACTCTTTGATATCCTTTTACACCAAATACTTGACTAGTTTCCTTGTTACATCTTTTCTTTGCCTTGGATAGATTAGTAGAGTAACACATACTTTTTCTTTGTTTTTCCCTCTTGCTGGGTGCCTTCCCAACCACCCAAGTGTTGGAGCTTTTCAAGGAGAAGGAAGGATTTAAAGAAAGATTCCCTGCTGTGTTCGTTTGCTTGTGAAGAAGGATGGCTAGGTTGCTATAGCTTGATCCTCTATGCTATCTTATCTTTTCTTTTAGAAAACAATGATGTAATAAACAATAAAGCCAATAGAAGGCTTGTTATTTCTTTTCTTTCCGCTGCTATTGACATTTTATTATGTATCTGGAATCATGCTTATTTAATTGGATTATTATGCAATCATCCTCAAAAGTCTCAATTTGTGTTAAAAACTTGTGGATGTTGTATTTCCTTTAAATTTTAGTAAGGAGGTGATCTCGCCTCTTTACAGCATGGTATCAGAGCCTTTGGGCGACTATTAGGGCATGCAGTTGAGGCAATGGTGTCTAGAAAGGATCAGGGCATGGGGGCTGGCAAGATTTTCCTCCGACCCACTAGCTTGGCATACGGGGACTCCCGCGCCCATATGATCCGGCCTGGCCTGCGCTGATACGAACTGCCTGAAATAGTATGCCTTTAGGCAATAGCATTCTAGTTATCCTTTTCTCATCTCTATTTCTTTTCCCTCTCATCTATGATCCTTTACTCTTGAAAATTTAATAAGTTAACCCTAATTTCAGGAGAGGTGACCTGTTTGACAACTCGAACCAGGAGTCCAACACCGACAACCCTGACACTCCGGCGACACCTGCTGTGAACCAATCGAACTCTGGTGTTCCTGCTTTCACACCTGAGCAAGAACTGGCGATGCTGCGACAACTGTTGTCCTCCACCATGATGGGACAACTCAACACCATAGCTGTTGTTGCTTCCAATCCGAGGGAGTTCACCCTCACCGATTTCATCAAGATGCAGCCACCCTACTTCAAGGGTGAAAGTGAGCCTAACATGGTGGACAAAGCAGATGACTGGGTGCTGGCCCTGGATCGGACCTTCGAGGGTATGGCTTGCCCTCCTCACCAGAAGGTTCGGTTTGCAACGTATGTGCTGGATGGACCAGCACGAGTCTGGTGGAATGGAGTTGCTCGAACCCGAGACACTTCCTCCATGGAGTGGGCTCAGTTCTTGAAGCTGTTCAGAGAGAAGTACATCTGCCCCGCGTTCCTGAGGAAGAAGGAGGCTGAGTTCTACAGTCTCAAGCAAGGAAGCATGAGTGTGGCCGACTACGTTCAGAAGTTTCTACTGCTGGAGCGTTACGCCACTGATCTTGGAGCTGATAGGAGAGCAACCTTGTTCTTGGAAGGTCTGAACTATCATGTTGGACGAAGCCTTGTTCCACAGTTGCCCCTCTCGTTTCAGCAGATGGTGGATAAAGCTCTCGCCATCGAGTCGTATCCAGGATTCCAGTCCTCTAGTAGCTTCCACAACAACAAAAGGAAGAACCTGAACCAGCATGAGAACCGTGGTCGAGATCGCTGCAACAGATGCAATCGCCACCATCCTCCTGGAAGATGTCCCGCCAACAACGCACCTGTTCGAGTTGGCAATCGTCCTCCCCCAACCTGCCATGAGTGCGGCCAAGTTGGGCACATCCGACCTAACTGTCCTCGTTTCCAGCAAGGGCAGAATCCGGCTCAGCAACCACAACAGCCGAGACAGAACCCTCCACCGCGAAACAACAACAACAACCAGAATCCGAGACGCCCGCCAGCTGAGAGGCGGAATGGGAGAGTGTTTGCTCTCAATGCTGAAGAAGATGGGGATGGTAATGAAGTAATTGAAGGTACACTACACCTCAATTTGCATCCTTTAAAAGCTCTTTTTGACTCTGGTTCCTCCAATACCTTTATATCTAGCCAGTTTGCCTCTATGCTTGAAATTGAATCTGAGTTCATGGATCATGTGTTAGATGTAAAAACTCCTAGTGGAAAAATCTGCTCCTCGTATCTCCAAACTCCTACCCTGAACCTCTGTATATCTGGGATAATGTTTCCAACCGTTTTTGTGTTGCTCGATATGACTGTCTTTGACATCATCCTTGGTATGGATTGGTTGAAGAAGTTTAAAGCTGTTCTGTTCTGTGAGGAATCCAAGGTTAGCCTTTTCCACCCTGATGAAGGAAGAGTGTGTGTCAAGGGCAAGAAGCGAGGAGAACGACAGTTTGTCATCTCTGCCATCAAAGCTGAGAAGCTCATCTCTCATGGGTGTAGAGCCTTCCTAGCTTCCATAGTTCTCGAAGCTGCACCTCCTGCCCTGGACCATGTTGATGTGGTGAAGGACTTCCCAGATGTCTTTCCTGAGGAGTTGCCTGGGTTGCCACCAAATCGCGAGGTGGATTTCTCCATCGAGCTCGTACCTAGAACTTCACCAATATCGAAACCACCTTACCGTTTGGCACCTGCTGAATTGGCGGAGTTGAAGAAGCAGCTTGAAGAGCTTCTTGACATGGGTTTCATTCGCCCCAGTGTTTCTCCTTGGGGAGCCCCTGTCCTGTTCGTGAAGAAGAAAGATGGTTCGATGCGGATGTGTATGGACTACCGCATGCTCAACCAGGTGACAGTGAAGAATCGTTATCCGTTGCCACGCATCGATGACTTATTCGATCAGCTGAAGTCAGCCACAGTGTTCTCCAAGATGGATCTGCGGAGTGGCTACTACCAGATGCGGGTGAAGGATGAAGATGTTTCGAAGACAGCGTTCAGAACTCGTTATGGGCATTATGAATCCTTGGTCATGCCTTTTGGTTTGACAAATGCCCCTGCTGCGTTTATGGACCTGATGAACCGAGTATTCCTCCCATACCTAGACAAGTTTGTGGTGGTGTTTATTGATGACGTTTTGGTTTATTCTGAGACGTTGGAACAACATCGCGAACACTTGCGGATTGTACTCAACACATTGCGAGAAAATCAATTATATGCAAAATTCTCGAAATGTGAGTTCTGGATAAAGGAAGTGATGTTTCTTGGTCATGTGATTTCTGCCGGCCACATATCTGTTGATCCTGCAAAGGTGGAAGCTGTGACCAAATGGAGTGCTCCGAGAAACCCGTCTGAAATCCGTAGTTTCCTTGGTCTAGCTGGTTACTATCGGAAGTTTATCAAAGGGTTTTCTGAGTTGGCTTTACCATTGACTAAGCTGACTCGGAAGGAAGTCAAGTTCACATGGACCCCTGAATGTGAGGATAGTTTTCAGAAGTTGAAGATGAGTCTGACTTCTGCTCCAGTGCTTGCTTTGCCTGTTGAGGGTATACCTTATGTCATCTACACTGATGCATCCCGACAAGGCTTAGGGTGTGTTCTTATGCAAGACGGAAAGGTGATCGCCTATGCTTCTCGACAGTTGAAACCTAATGAAGCTAATTGGCCTACGCATGATTTGGAGTTGGCTGCCATAGTTCATGCTTTGAAGATCTGGCGACACTACCTCTATGGAGAAAAGTTTGAAGTCTTTTCTGATCACAAGAGTTTGAGGTATTTGTTGACTCAGAAGGATCTAAACTTGCGACAACGTAGGTGGATGGAATATCTTAAAGATTACAATTTCACCATCACCTATCATCCTGGTAAAGCAAATGTTGTAGCCGATGCTTTAAGTCGCAAGAAGGATGTTGTTTGTGCTACTCTAAGATGTTCTGTGTGGGAAAACCTCGAACTTGTTGCCAGTTGGGGGCCTCAACCTGTTGCTTCAGTAGATGAAGATAAGTTGTGTGTTCATATGGCCAGTTTGTCTGTTACACCAACTTGGATCTCAAAAGTTGTGTCTGCACAGTTGGAGAGTTCCGAGCTTAAAGAGTTGAAAGCTTTAGCTGAGAAACCGCAATCTGACTTCTCTGTCGGAGTGGATGGTGCTATCCGCTTTAGACAAAGGTTGTGGATACCTGATGTTGGTAATCTGAGACAGAAGGTTCTGAGTGAAGCTCATGGTTCCAAGTACACTATTCACCCTGGCACAACCAAAATGTACAAGGACCTACAGCGAAGTTTCTGGTGGAAGAATATGAAGAATGATATAGCTCTGTTTGTGGCGAGGTGCTTGACATGTCAGCAAGTCAAGATTGAACATCAACGACCTGGTGGTCTTCTTCATCCTCTTGAAATTCCAGAATGGAAATGGGAGAAGATCACAATGGACTTTGTTACTGGTTTCCCCAAGTCCAAGAGAGGTTATGATGCTGTTTGGGTGGTGATTGATCGGCTTACTAAATCTGCACATTTCTTGCCTTTCAAAACCACACATAAAGTTGCTGAGATGGCTCAGTTGTATGTGGAGTGGATAGTTCGTCTGCATGGTGTCCCTGCTGTGATAGTTTCTGATCGAGACCCGAAATTTACTTCTCGTTTGTGGGGTCAGATTCAGGAAGAGATGGGTACTGATCTGCGTTTCAGCACTGCTTACCATCCGCAAACTGATGGTCAGTCCGAGAGAACAGTTCAGATTCTGGAGGACTTGCTTCGTGCCTGTGTGATGGATTGGGGTGGTGCTTGGGATCGGTATTTACCATTAGCAGAGTTTGCTTACAACAATAGCTACCAAGCCAGTATTGGTATGCCACCTTTCGAAGCTCTCTATGGTAGACCTTGTCGTTCACCTTTGCACTGGGATGATGTTGGTGAGCATTCCCTGGTGAAGACTGATGACATGCAGATGATGCTTGAGAAGATACAGTTGATAAAGAAACGGATGAAAGCTGCTCAAGACCGACAGAAGATGTATGCTGATAAGAAGAGGTCTGATATAAGTTTCTTAGTGGGTGACTATGCTTTTCTGAAGATCAAGCCTATACGTTCTATTGCAAGGTCTAAAGTAAAAGGCAAGTTGAGTCCTCGCTATGTTGGACCATTTGAGATCTTAGATAAAGTGGGAGATTGTGCATATCGCCTAGCTTTGCCTCCTGCTTATGACAAGATTCACAATGTGTTCCATGTTTCTGTGCTGAGGAAGTATGTTAAGGATCCGTCTCATGTGCTCTCCATTGAACCTGTGGAGATTAATGAGAACCTGACATATGAAGAGCTACCTGTGAAGATCCTTGACTCCCGAGTGAAGCAGCTGAAGAATAAGGAGATAGAGTTAGTAAAAGTTTTGTGGAGGTACCATGGTTTAGAAGAAACCACCTGGGAGTTGAGAGATGAGATGTTACGTACTCACCCTTCCCTTTTTGTATGAGATTTCGGGGACGAAATCCTTTTAAGGGGTGGAGTGCTGTAACATACTGAAAACTCTTTGTACCTCTCTGTACTCTTTTCTATAAGTTTTAATCTCCATTTTCGTTCCTTTTGTCCTTGGTCTTGATTTAAAGAGAAATTTGGATAGTTATTGATTAAATATTTCCCATATAATCTTATTTCAAGGTTCATGTACAAATGACTCAGTTAGATTTAGACAAGGGTTTAATATGCAATTTCACCTTAAGAAATAAAAAGGGGATAAAATAATTCGTCCTAGAATCTTCTAGTGTTTCCTAGAATATAAGAAATAAGAAGGAAATCCAAATTTTATAAAAGAAAGAAGATAAATATAATAAGTAAAAGAAATATGAGAAAATATGAGTAAAGAAGATAATTACAAAGATTTTGTAACAAACAAGATAATTTGAAACCATCATGATAATTTGATAGTATAATTCGTTTACTTGAGGAAAGAGTAACTTAAGGGTCAAGTATTATTTAAAATAAAAATATTAATAACATTATCAAAGGAAGATGGGAAATAAGCCAATAAAAAGAAATAAAATACTTAATGCTCTCAAATTAGGGAAATAACTTCAAATTCGTATTCTAGACATAAAAATAAGACTCTGTGCAAATTTGCAATTAAATTGGATGACATATGAATAAATAGGAAAATAGGAGAGAGAAAGAGTGTAGAAAGTTCTAATTAATTTAATAAATAAAAAGATAATGTCATATTGAGAAGATAATTGCAAAATCGTGTTTCAAATCATTAAGAAAACTTAAGGGTGAAGTTACATTAATTTTAGATAATATTAACACCTCTTTTGAAGGAGGAGAGAGAAAATGACATATTAATTTATTCACATAATAAACTTTCTCAAAATGAAAAACTAACTCCATATTCGGATTCTACGTGTCAAAATAAGTCAGAGTACCAATTTTCATAATTTTTGGGCAATGTTTGAGCCCCCAAAATAAGAAAGAGAAAAAGGATTAAAAATCTAATAGATTTTAAAATCGGTTTTTGCTCAGGGATATTTCCCTGATCTAACGTGAGATCAAACGGTCCAGGTTGATTAGTGGACCCGTGTCCACTGATCCGACGATCCACGATCGTCTTCAACCTCGAGTTAGATTAGGAAACAGGTTGTTTTTCTCGTTTTCTTATAATTGTGATAACTCGAGATTTACTCGACTATTTTCTCTGATTTTTGTTGCAATGGATTCCTTGCAAGATTTCGCATAGGATTATCCCAAGTTTTTCGAGTTTTTTTGGGTATTTGTGAAACCCCCAAAGTGGCCGCCGACCTTCTCTTTGGTTTTCTATCAAACCCTAACCCTGGCCAACCTTGCCTATATATAACCTAACCCCTGGCTCCGCCATCACCTTAGCCACTCCCCCATACCCTTAATTTCTGAATTGGTCGACGTTTGGACCTCCAACGAGCCGCCGTTTGTTCTGCTCTTGCGGCGCTCCTCTCTCTCTGTTCCGGCCACCTCGGTTCAAATTGCAGGTATCATCCTCTTCGTCTCTTCTTTCTCGTTCTTTCGACTATCTAAACGCAAGATTTGGTCGAGAAACGTGGATTTGCCCAAAATTGGGGCCAAGCTCCCGCTCGCGCCGCTCGGGCGAGAGGAAGGAGATGACGCGTGGCCTTTTTACCGTTTTGCCCTTCGCCGCCTTCTTCTTTGGATTTTTCGCGCGGGGTCTTTTCGTCTTTTCGCGGTCCGTCGGTCTCCACCGCTCGGCCGATCGCGAGCGATCGCGTGGCGCGGGTCGCCGTTGTCAGACGCCCGTCACCGCCCGGCCGTCCGGCTTGCCTACGTGGCAGGCTGTGATTGGTCGAGGCCAAATAATTTTTATTAATTAATCTATTGGTCAAAATTTAAAAATAAATAGTGTTTTGAAATCAGGAAAACGAGATCTATCCAATAAAAATATTTTTGAAATTTGATTTTGAGTTTTGCGAAAAAGTGTTTTTAAAATCAAATTAATTAACTTAAAAATCTCTAAAAATTTACCGTAATATTTATATTTCCAAAATATACAATATTATATGTTATTTTGATCAGGAAAACCTAACTAAGTCGATTATGAGGTTTTTGAGGTCTGAATCGAAGGTTTGTACAAAAAGTTAGTAAATTAGGGTTTTAAATCTTATAAGTAAATATATGCAATTCTAATAAATGAATTAAATGATATATTAGGAAGTTTGGATCTTTAGTTCGTGAGACGATCTGATAAGGGAAGCTAGGACATCTGTGGCAAAGGTATGTGTATGAGTTTAGTAGGGATTTTACTTGTTATGAGTCATGTTGTACATCTACCTATCAGTTGGGAATACTTAATCCAATACCTAGATTTTCCTTATGAGGTTTAATTGATCCAAACCATTGAATATCTTTGAAACCTAAATTGTATTATTTGCCTCAATATCAGTTATAGTACTCTCTTGATTGGGTATTTATGCCCCATTGCCATGTTGAATATATTTTGTTTATTCTTGCCATAAATCTCTTAGCATGAAATTAAATGTTCTATTTAAATTTTAAGTAGTGGTACTTATGTACAACCACCCATAGAGGGCATGTATAAAATCGCCCTAGGGGAATGTTTATTATTCTCCCCATTAAAAATTTGTAGGTGACTTGGAAATGTTTATAATTCTTCCCTCACCTAAGGTTAGAGGTTCGGTAGGTGCCTCAACCCTACTTAGTTAGATAGACATATTAATAAGCATGCTAAAATCCTTTATTATCTTTGTTAATGGCAAGTTCTTTAATGAAAACCTCATACTCTTTGATATCCTTTTACACCAAATACTTGACTAGTTTCCTTGTTACATCTTTTCTTTGCCTTGGATAGATTAGTAGAGTAACACATACTTTTTCTTTGTTTTTCCCTCTTGCTGGGTGCCTTCCCAACCACCCAGGTGTTGGAGCTTTTCAAGGAGAAGGAAGGATTTAAAGAAAGATTCCCTGCTGTGTTCGTTTGCTTGTGAAGAAGGATGGCTAGGTTGCTATAGCTTGATCCTCTATGCTATCTTATCTTTTCTTTTAGAAAACAATGATGTAATAAACAATAAAGCCAATAGAAGGCTTGTTATTTCTTTTCTTTCCGCTGCTATTGACATTTTATTATGTATCTGGAATCACGCTTATTTAATTGGATTATTATGCAATCATCCTCAAAAGTCTCAATTTGTGTTAAAAACTTGTGGATGTTGTATTTCCTTTAAATTTTAGTAAGGAGGTGATCTCGCCTCTTTACACATCCAAACCGTAATGAAATTTATGCAACTTACCATTGATTAGAAAATGCACAATTTATAATAATCAGTGGTCAAAATGTGTTATTGAGATGAATAAGGATGTCTAACATAAATGGTATAGATCATACAAATAAGGTAAGGTTGTGTTGTACAATATTTCAAATATATTAAATATAAAATTGGTACAAATAACTCAAATGTATTGTTGTATGCTATTCTTATAGCATGTAAAATGTGACCAATCGAGCATGTTATAGACTACACTTAATTTGGGGAGTTTGCACTCAAATATATCTTACAATATATATATATATATATATATATATATATATATATATATATATATATATATATATATAGAGAGAGAGAGAGAGAGAGAGAGAGAGAGAGTCAGGCTAGAATACACTCGAGTGTACGGATATATATATATATATATATATATATATATATATATATATATATATATATACAAGCATGTATCTACACAAGTATATGTCAGAATCTATGTGCCTGGGTTTTCCAGTGTAGGTTTGCCACGGCTGATCCGCCTGTGTGAAAATCTCAGTCAAATTTGTGTCCTAGTATGTCCATGAAAAAATATGGATCGGGCATGGATTGGATTATGTGGTTCAAGAAATGGACCGGATTGGGTCAGCCCAATATGATGCTCCCTAGTTAACATGATTGAGGAAATTCAAGGACTTAATGAGTCAAACCTAATCCTCACCTTGGAGGATGTATATTCTTAGAGAGATACATTATATAGTGGCCCCTCAAGAGACAAATAGAGCATTGAAGATTTCTTGATCCTAGAGATGTGGAGGGAGACCAATGACAATTGTTAACCATCACAACAATTAGGAAGACGGAGGCACAAATTCTATGTTTTCCCTTGAATATGTATGGCTAAATAGGGTTTAATTCATAACAATGTAGATCATTTTACCCACCAAACACATAACAAACTTTTCACAATGAAGGATACATAGAACTTTCACAAGCAGATTAGATAGCACTCTAAAGTAGAAAGGCTTGACAAGGGATGTTTGTCTCAAGTACGGTCGTGCTAGTGCCATGGTGACATCAACAAGCATAATTAGGGCGATGGTACCACCTGAGGTGAACTTAATGGTATCACCCATAAAGTCAAGGACTCATGCAAGCTTGACAACAAGGACTAGATTATTAATGTGAAGCTCCATGAATTTGGGGATATATTTTACATACTATGAGAGGTGGCAGTTACAAGTTGAGAGATAGTGTGCAGCTTTCTCACCTTATCGAGACTACGAAGACAATGTGGGAGGGGAATATTGTGGCTTGACACTACAGTCATAAAACGATAGGGTTTATTAGCATGGGTAATAGAGATGCATATATAACCAACTCAAACTACTGCTTCCATTATCAGGGCACTTGGCTGCAACCATTTTACATCCGGAAAATTATAAATGTAGCTAGTACTTCAAGTTGATAGAGTTGGTATATAGGAGGCATTTTTTAGCTATAGATTCATTGCAGAGCATATGGAAAAGGCATGACAACACTGGATAGATTTAGTTCTCGTTGTCCCAAACTTGTGATGAACCACCCATATATTGGCATCCATGAATACTAAAGCTATTAACCATATCTCGATTTTACATATACAATGCCAAGAATTTTAATGAACTAAATCGACGACCCTTAAGGGAATTGGTAACCATCAAAGTCAGAAACCAACTTAATGTTATTTGTTTACTATTTAGAGTATTTTGGGTCCAAGGTGGTTTGCTGAAAAACAGGCGCAAAAGAGGAACAACAATTTATATATTTGAGATGTTAGGAGGCTTGTAAGCCAAGAGAATTGGTTGAGGTAACCAAGCATGGCAAAATGACTTTTTATTATATTATCTAACATTCATAAATCAATAACTATGGAGATAAAAAAAATAAGAAGGGACAGCCAATTAGAAATTTCTTATCCAAATACTTTCAAATAGTTCTCATTATCAGCATGCAAGTCAATCGCAAGATTATTACTACAAAGAGTTGCTTGAGGGTACTAAAGATTTTGTGGTCAGGGGGTTACTTCCAACTCAAAAGTGATTATAGGGTAAGATTGCTCAAAATCAATTACAAACACGATCTCATCATGGGTAACTCAACTAATGGAAACAAGTTAACCTTTATCCAGGTCCATAAGACTAGTAACAACCATACAACTCATCCATCGCCCTAACCAATTACCATTACTGTCATAATTTTGAAATACCATTTGGAGTTGTGGCAGTCCAAACATACCCAAATTTCTGACTAGGGTGCCAGATTCCGATTAGGTGAGGAACAAGAAGTGTAAGAACAGTTTCTCAAAGACAACATCAAAGAATGACCCATTTGGTAAAAAAAAAAAAAAAAAAAAAAGGATTATCTAGAATGCGTAAATGTAGTTATGTGGTTCTCTCAAGTTGCTTCAAATGATACTTCCACCACAATCTATCTCCGAACAAAAGGCACATGTAATACATATACAAATGGCCCCATACTTTCCTAGAAAGAGCAACACCAAAATCAAACAGTAGAACAAACACAGAAAGCACGTGAACACGCAAAGAAAACCCGCAAAGAGCAACACCAAAATCAAACAGTAGAACAAACACATAAAGCACGTGAACACGCAAAGAAAACCCATGAGAAAGCTTATGGATAAATCTTACTTTTTGCGCATTCACAATATCCTAGAGACAAGTGCAAGAATCAAACTATATAAATTCCTATTCCAAAAAAACCAATAAGCAGATACGAGAAGCAACGGCTTGGCATTAACGATAGCAATGACCCCTGACATGGCTAAAAAGGAAGACTTCAAAGAATAACTAATGATTTTCAGAAGCTGATGTGGATTATATTCAGTTGATGCACCATTTGAACAAAGAGAAAAAAGAAGGATTAGATACCAAACCATCTTTCTTATCTTCACGTTCAGGTGGAATCTTCCCATTAGATAGCCAAGAAGAAGAAGAACAGCTCTGAACAGAAGGG
Organism: Alisma plantago-aquatica; assembly: GCA_963693085.1. Classification (NCBI taxonomy): domain Eukaryota; kingdom Viridiplantae; phylum Streptophyta; class Magnoliopsida; order Alismatales; family Alismataceae; genus Alisma; species Alisma plantago-aquatica. Next base: position 355,245,275 of record OY856411.1, on the reverse strand, counting down.
AAAATAGTCTTTTATATGCCCAAAAGAGCCTTCTTTCTGCCTAAAACCGTCTCACCATGAGGGTTGTTGAACGAAGAGGGATGGTGAAAGGGTGGGTGGCCTCCCCGGTTATCACTCTTTCTCTAAAACTCCAACTCACTTCAAAAGATATAATTCAGACTTTTATCGTTCCTTTCATGAAAGTTTAGGCAATTAATTGTATTTCTCATCAATTATTCCTTGGATTAAATCACATCCGCCAAAAGTCTACTATTGGCTTTGCCTAAAGTGCCTGATGCCGTGTTTGTAGCGCCAGCGCAAATCAGATTCCATCCTCTAACTTTGCTAAACGTGCATGGGTGTTTGCGTGCCTCAACTTGTTATCGACCTACAGAACTATACAGATATCATATCCAAATTTCTTTTTGCTTTCAGGAGTCTGGTTTCCACAATAACAGTCTGCAAAAATTGGAGTAACCCAAGGAGGCTTGCATCATTTAGCCCCAAATTTACTGTTATCATGAGACAAAAAATGGGATACAAAGAATATGATACTGTCAGGGCTGATGCAGTTGTATCTATATATTATGGATTCCAGATCCGAGAAGTCTATCTTCCTCCCTAGGCATCTCCTCCATTGAAACCTGCATGTTTGACCTAAAAGTCATCTTGTTCCACTCATTCTCCACCCTGAAGAAGACCCACTGGAACCGCCTGAAGATCTCTAGAGCAGTAATTGTGAAAACTGTTAGGTAATTATGGCGAAGATGGGCAGAGAGCTTGTATGTCCACGTACACCTAAGAATTAGATTGCTGCTCAGCACCCACAATAAGACCTGCCAGGTTTCAAGGTTAGTTTGAACTTTGAACCAAGATGCAAAATTAGAACATCATGAACATGTGATTGATAAGCAAAATATAATTAAACCGGTCTATGTTATTAATATTGATTCAACCAAAATCATGTTGGAGTGTAACTGCAACTAAACAAAATTTTAATTAAGGTCAGTGAAATATTTTATTATCAGTAACCCGGCAGGCGTATTATGAAATCATAGCAATGAAAACGAATTTATTACAAGTACTGTGCATCTTGCAAATAAAAATGTTTTCATTTCCTTTATTATGTGGTGGTTTCATACCATTCACTACTCACCTTCTTATAATTTAAATATTCATAATAGTGTACAATGTCTGTGCTGTTTGATTTAGAAATTTCTTACAATCTGGAAAGCAGGACATGCTAGAAAGAACCGGCCTACTTCAGTCATTTTGCACTTTTAGCTTAATGCATCATCTTAAGAGCTCCCCAGCCAATTACCAAGACTACATTTCCAGTGCACAAGTGGCCATACGGTGGGTGTGCCAAACTAGAGAAAATAGAAATTGGGTTTGTGATTTAAATGAATAATATTTGTAGCTGACTGAATATATCTATTTCAATATAACTGGTGTAGCGCACAGAATAGGAAAACATGAGTGCATTGTTCTGAAAAGACCACCAAATTATGCAAGTGTAATAGAAATTACGCCCCATAAACTTGTTGCACGGTAGCAGGTAGTGCTTCAAGCACCACCTCTTAGCACATAGTGATGTCAGCAGAAATATAAGTTTACACGGATCTAAATTATTACTGTGTTCTAAAATAATGTTATTCAGGGTATCCCAATAAGATTATTCTAATATCTTCATGAAGAAAATCTACAAATTATGTACTGTTAAGAACCTTAAAAAGTGTACTGGACTGGCTAAGAGTCTACAAACAAATAGCTTACCCAACGGCGTCCATAAAATATGTCGGAAAACATACTTGGATTCTTGAACTTGAAGATTCTGGTGAACACACTGAAATAACAAAGTTAGGTTACATAAGAATGTCGACAATAAAGATTAAATGTGAATGTTAGGGGCTCAGATACCTACCTCAGATCCCAATCTCTAGTTACATCCCAATAAAATGAGTATAATGAGTTGATCATACTGGAAATCAGCCAAAGAGGGCGATAGAAATAGAGCCATTTCTCGGGGAAAACATGATACTTAAGAGCAGATAGGAAGATGACTGGCACGGCTGTCGAGTACTTCAAAGCTGATATTGATATGTAATGAAGGCAAAGAAAAAGATATAATGTTAGAGAGAGAGAGCCAAAAACTAAGGTAAAAAATGACAACTGGAGCATAACACCTGCAGAACTATTTAAGGACATAGTAAAAGAGCATCAAGAAAGCTATATGGAAGAAAGTGCAAAAGAGCAGTTGCAGGGAAACAAAGGCATCTCTTGTACCAAGGAAATGATAGATATTCTCTTTCATTGTATCTAGCTACTAGAAAAGATTATGCTTGCCTAATGCAATATTGATATTCATATCTGAAAACATATGGAAAAGGGAGAACCTATTTCACAAAATTGTCATGGTCCACTGCAAGTTGACTAAGAACGTTGATTAATATAAGTGCAAAGCTAACTGAATGCAGCTAGTTTCAGCTCACAAATAACTATAAACAATGACTGGCAAAGTAATCACTTCAATGGCTAACAAAGACAAACTGATTTGATACTTATGCAGAAACTATATTTTGCAAAAAGAAACAAAGTAACTGACTTATGAGACATCGTTTTTCTAGAATAGAAAAGTATTGCTTCTTATTCAGTGAATAAAACCAATACAATGCTCTCTCTTTTATAAGACAAGAGAGTAGTACAGCGTTTAGAGATAAGCAATATGGGATAAAGAAACAAGTGACTAAAAGACAAATAACCAAAATACACTAAGTAAAAACAGCGTAAAGTGTATATACTAATACCCCCCCTCAAGCTGGAGCATAGATGTCAATCATGCCCAGCTTGTCATTCATAGCAGTGAATCTAGATTTCGGAAGTATTTTGGTTAAAAATGTCAGCCACTTGATCTGAGGTATGTATGTAGGGCGTAGATATCTGGCCAAATAAGACAGCTTCTCGAACAAAGTGACAGTCAACCTCAATATGCTTTGTTCGTTCATGGAAGGTAGGATTACTGGCAATAAAGGTAGCGGCCTTGTTATCACAGTACATAGGGATAGGAGTTGAATCAGAAATGCCAAAGTCTTTCAGCAGGCTCCGTATCCAGAACAGTTCATATGTAGTATGCGCCATGGCACGATATTCTGCTTCAGCACTCGAGCGAGCAACAACTGTTTGTTTCTTACTGCGCCAGGTAACCAGATTTCCACCTACAAAAGTACATTAGCCGGAGGTGGAGCGTCGATCGATCTTGCTCCCTGCATAGTCAGAATCATAATACCCAACAAGGTTACAGTGACCATGTTTTTTATACAGCAGACCTTTCCCAGGGGAGCTCTTCAGATATTTGAGAATGTGACAGACTGCATCTCAGTGACATTGTCGGGGTTTGTCAAGATATTTGCTAACAAGTCCAACTGCAGATGTGATGTCAGCACGAGTGACAGTAAGATAGATGAGCTTGCCAACCATGCGTCGATACTGATGGTGATCAGGATAAGCAGGAGAATTCTCATCATCCCAGTTGGTGTTTGGATCCAGAGGAGTACTAGCAGGCTTTGCACCAAGAAGACATGTTTCAGATAGAAGATCCAGAACATATTTACACTGAGATAGGCACAATCCAGAGGCTGACCGAGAAACTTCAATCCCAAGAAAGTAGCGCAAGGTGCCAAAATCTTTGGTGACACAATGTTTCTCCAGATAACGTTTAGTCGCCTGAATACCAACAAGATCACTCCATGATAGAATGATGTCATCAACATATACAATCAGAATAACAATGCCAGAAGTAGTCTGTTTAACAAAGACAGAATGATCAGATTGGGAACGTCTAAAATGAAATTTTTGAAGAATGGTACTCAGTTTATCAAACCAAGCACGGGGACTTTGTTTTAAGCCATAAATTGCTTTCCGCAAACGACAAACTTTGGAGGACTCCCCCTGAAGTACAAATCCGGGAGGTTGTTCCATATAGGCTTCCTCATGCAGATCTCCATATAGAAAAGCATCTTTCACATCAAGCTGAAATAATAAGGGCCAATCAGAATTAATTGCAACAGAAATAAGTATGCGAACTGAATTCAGCCGGGCCACAGGTGAAAAAGTCTCAAAATAGTCGACGTCGTAAGTCTGTGTGTAGCCCTTGGCAACAAGCCTAGCCTTGAGACGCTCAATCGTGCCATCTGGTTGATATTTAATAGTAAACACCCAGCGACATCCAACCGGAAAACAATCAGTGGGAGGATCAACCAACTCCCAAGTGTAACGATCAGTAAGAGTCTGCATCTCAGCTTCCATGGCCTGACGCCAAGCTGGATGTTTAAGAGCCTGAGAAGTATTTTTAGGAATAGAAACAGCAGAAAGAGCAGCAGTAAAACTGGCAAAGTTAGTCCCCAGGTGAGCAGTAGTACAAAAATTCCCAATCGGATGTTTGGTACATGTTCTAGTATCTTTCCTTAAACTGATAGGAATATCTAAGTCAGAGAATACCTGAGGTGAAGACTGATCTGGCATTGAGGAAGAAGATTCTGGAGGGGCCATAGAGGGAGTTGTCGTCTTCGGTCTTCTTTGATAAACTTTCAATTGAGGAGTAGCAGCAGGAGGAACAGTATCAAGGAAATCAGAATCATCAATCATTGGTAATGGTGTCTCCGTTAATAAATCTGATGTAAGGGCAGACCCAGGAGAAGAATAGAATGGCATGTGCTCAAAGAAAACAACATCAGTCGAGACAACCCATTTTTTTGAAACTGGATCATAACAGCGGTACCCTTTTTGAGTCCTGGAATACCCTAAGAAGACACACTTGATGGCACGAGGATCAAGTTTGGTTAAACTAGGACGTAGGTTTTTAACAAAGCAAGTGCTCCCAAAAATACGAGGAACAGAAAATAAGGGTGCATCAGGGTACAAGATTAGATAAGGGATTTGATTCCCAAAAACTGAAGATGGCATGCGGTTAATGAGATAGCACACAATGGAAATAGCTTCAGGCCAAAAACACTGAGGAACATTATAGTGAAAAAGTAAAGTACGAGCAATGTCAAGAAGGTGGCGATTCTTGCGTTCGGCGACTCCATTTTGCTGTGGGGTGTAGGCACAGGAGGTTTGGTGAATAGTACCCAGTTTGCGACAAAAACTGTTGACTGAGGATTGCATGAATTCAAGAGCATTGTCAGTGCGAAAAAGAATTTTTAGGTTTGCTAAACTGGGTACGTGTTTAGCAAAATAAGCAGTAATAGTCTCAAGAATATTAGACCTATCCTTTAGCAAGAAAATCCAGGTGGTCGTAGAGATATCATCAATAAAGCTCAGAAAGTAACGGAATCCAGATATACTCGAGACAGAACAAGGTCCCCAAACATCAGCATGTATAATATCAAACGGCTGTTTTGAACCAATACATAATTCCTTTGAAAAAGTTGCTCTAGTTTGCTTGCCCAATTGACAAGTTTCACAATGAAAAACAGAATCTGAAATATGAGGTAGTAAATGCTTTAATTTGATTGTCGACGGGTGTCCCAACCGATAGTGCCACTGGATGCCAGTCACAGAAGATGTCAGATACGCCGCAGTCTTTGGAACATCCAAGTAATATAAACCATCTGGTCCCTCATGGCCCGAACCAATCTCCGTCCTCGTGCACAGATCCTGAAAAACAACACCATCCGGGTCAAATGTAATACAGCGGCGAAGGCTCTTCACAGTTCTATTGACAGAAAATAGATTTATAGGGAACTTAGGAACATATAAAGCAGAGCGCAGAGGCAGACATCCAGGAGTGCATATATCACCAAAACCAGTAACCGGTGTTTGAGAGTCGTCAGCCAGAGTAACAGGAGGTATAACAGTAGTGTTATGTAAATGAGAAAATAATGTAGGATTGCCAGAAATATGGGATGTCACACCCAAATCGATCACCCAAGTGTTTTTACCAGACTGAGTCAGAAGAGTAGTGCTACCATCAGTAGAGGCCTCGGTAGAGGAAGCAAGCCGTGCTTGTAGTAGTTTCTCAAACTTCGATCGGATCCAATCGGCAGACGGAGATGCAGAAGTAGTGGCAGTGTCAGGCTGATCTGTGGTGACTTGATTCGCCTAGGCTGGCTTCCCATGCTTTATCCAGCAACGATCTTCATTGTGATTGGTACGCTTACAGGAGGAACAAAAGTGTTGTTCAGTAGTCTCAGCAAGAGAAGATGAGCCACGTCCTGGTCCAGAATAACGCCCGCGGCCACGTCCCCGACCACGGCCACGTCCACGGGAGGAGTCACCAGTTCGAACAGCAAGGGTTGTTCCGTCAGAAGAGTCAGGTAGGTTTTGCGAAACGGAAGGAAGGCGTTGAACACGCTTCAGAACGTCTCTCAGGGTAGGAAGGGGATCACTAGAGAGGATTTGATCAACGACTCCTACAAAAGATGAAGGCAAACCAGCGAGGAACTGGACAAGTTGAAGCTCGTTCCTTTGACGCTGGATTTTCATGATATCTACAGACAGAGGATGGTAGACCTCAAACTCATCCCAGAGAGCACAGCAGTTGTTGTAGTAATCCTCCATGGAGTCAGTAGCAGAGTACTCCTGTTTGGCCAGTAGCTTGAAGATTTCAAAAACCTTCTTCGGATTTTGCTGGTGAGAGTATACGTGGGAGAGCTAATCCCACATATCCTTGGCAGTCTTGAGGCGAAGGAGAGACTGGCTGATTTTAGGTTCTGCACCATTGACCATCCAGGTCATAACACCATAATCTTCCTTGGACCAGAGATCGTAGGCATGTTTGGTCTTGTCATCAGCATCAGCAGCAGGGATGGTCGGACGCTTGGTCGACCGATGAGAGAAACGCCCTTGAGCCTTGACATACATTTCAAAGGAGGTTGCCCAGAGATGATAGTTGGGGCCATCCAACTTGACGATAGTGACGCACAGATTGCGAGGAAGGTCAGGAGTCGCCATCCGAGATGATAGAGATAGTCATAATCAAGGGCGCAGATAGCAGCAGAGGTAGTAGTCACTAGTCAACAGCAAAAGTCCAACACATGGACTAGAAGTAGCATATAGAAGATCCAAGCATGGATCTCAGAAACCCTCGTAGGGGCAGCAGGAGAAGATAGAAACCTACGCCAACATGAAGGAACAATCACTCCACCATGAGGCGCAGGCAAACAGAGCGAAAGACGCCTTTTACGACGTCAATGTGCCAAAAACTGGAAAGTTACCAAAGTTGTCTGGAGGTTTCGGGGAAGAAGATGGGTAGAGGATTGGGTGTACTTGATGGATTAAGCCATGGTAATGGAGTGGGTTAGGGTGTTGAAAGGTGGTGGAGGGTTGGCAGAGGGGTGGGTGGTGGCAGGAGTGGTGGTGGTGATGGTTGTGGGCGGCGGCAGGGTGGCTGTGGGCGGCGGCAGGGGGTGGGCAGGTGTGGCGGCGGCGCAAGGGGGCTGGAGAGAGAGGAGGGAGAGGGGCGGCTAGGGTTGAGGGGGATGAGAGGCAGCTAGGGTTTAGGGAGGATCGGGACGCTCTGATACCATCTAGAATAGAAAAGTATTGCTTCTTATTCAGTGAATAAAACCAATACAATGCTCTCTCTTTTATAAGACAAGAGAGTAGTACAGCGTTTAGAGATAAGCAATATGGGATAAAGAAACAAGTGACTAAAAGACAAATAACCAAAATACACTAAGTAAAAACAGCAGTATAGTGTATATACTAATAGTTTTCATTTCAAACACAATGCATAGGAAAGACTTCTAGCATTCTGACATATATGTGAATTGGTCCAAAAAGCAAATCTTGCAGTGTAAATGCATATTGATAAAGTTAGACAACCTTTTAGTTTGTTTGGTATTCACACTGACAAAGTACAACTATTTTAAGAACAAAGAATGATGGACTAGCACAAACATAATAAATATTTCTTTAAACTGCATGCTTTGAATATATTGAGTCACTCTTCTATTTCCATCCAATCATCAACAGCATTTTGTTTTTATTTAATCGCAATATGACCTCAACCATCAAAACTGAAACACCAGACTACAGAGGGCAAGTAAAGATTTTCGATTTATCAAAAACTAGTAAAACAACTAAAAACAAAGCTCATAATTGACATTTTAACAGAAGGATAATATTTTTATTGGTGTAGATTCAGTTTATAGATCTAGGTACAATTACATATCCTGCTTTGCAGATTATAAACTGTGGTTGAGCAGAAAGGAGGGAACTTTAATCCTCCAGAGGCCTCCGACAGGGACACTCCTACCCCAGCTTCTTTACAGTTATGGGGTGAGCTTTTAAGTGCTATGCTCAAGGTTGGAAAACAAGTGGTCTGATCAAGGGATCAAAGCCTAAGAAAGATCTACTATTACTAATCACAAAAAGATGGCTTGTATTTTCTTTGGGGATGGTGACATCAACCTGTCCAGTTTTCTGATAATTTACAAACCTTTTAGAATACCTTAGGGTGACATCTTCAATCAACTCATCAAAATTGAATCATTTGGATGCAGAATCCTTAAAGCAGGGGTATAAATGGTGATAACTGATACAGGAAGTCGGCTACAGGAAATGGTGTCTTTAGACTTGGAAATATCTTGCACCAAGGCATTTCAAGAAAGGAGATTAGCAGGATCTCATTGATAAATTAGACAAATAGCTAAGCCAAATTGAAAGGAATGATGTGTTCTGCAGGGAGTAGACTAGAACAATTTTTAAAAGAATTTTAATTATCAAGATACCCAAAGGGGTGGAAGAAAAGCTAGGGATAAGAGAGTTTCTCTGAAAAAATAGAGGACAGATGCATTGATGCCCTACAAGCTGGAGGATGGCATGCATTGTGCCTATAAGGTGGAGGAAGACATGAGTCCAAAAGGATGGAATGGGTTTACCCCATCCATAACAAGCTAAACACAATGGTTTCTGTCAAAATGGACACTGAGGTTAAAAGAAAGGTTGGTATCTGGAAAAAAAATATTCTGGAAAACAAAATCACTCTGTTCGCGAGGTTCTGCTTGTGCTGATGGTTCTTTGTCTCCATGTTGATTGCAGTTTAATAAAGTATTTAATATTTACAACAAGCATTAAATAGGAAAACTGTCCTTCTAACGCAACTACAGGGTAGTGATGCTGGACTCAGAATATAGAGAAACTTGGAGAGTAGACAACCGTCATCAAAATAACAGATCTTCTGTTGACAACACTTTGTGGAAGCATGCCGTCAAATGACAGTGTCCATCTTATAATTTATAAACTAATGGATATCATGGAAATTGGATTATTGCCTATGTCTACAGATGTCTTAATCTCAAACATTAATGTCTTCAGATCATGCAGAAGAATCCTCAGTTCAGGCAAGACCAACTCATTACAGTTTAAAATACGCATGGACCACAGTTCAGCACTCTGCCTATGTAGTGAATGAACAACAATAGTCTACTTGTTGTTCGACCAGGAAGTAAGGTCCCACCAAGAAGAAAAAGAGCCAAAAGTTAGAACGTCGACCACTTGTGTATCCTACCAGAATTAGTAGTGTGAGAAAAAGATGGCGTCAAGTGGAGGTGAATCCTCACCAAAACAAGCCTTTGCTCACAAGAACTCGTGAAGTAACTGAACAGCGACCACAAGATATGAAATATCAAGACGTGTAAGGTTGTGCTGGGTATGCATAAGTAGGCATGAATAAGGGAATAATTCCTCTTAATTTTGTTATGGCAGTTTTGACAGACATCAAACTTTGATATAAAGTTCCAATGGAAAATATATGTCATGGAAGAGGCAAACAAGAGGCACGACCCCCTAAAAACACAAGTCCAGTTGACTATTCTTCCAGCAATCAATTCCTCCCTGATGTCGACTTCCCTCACGTCTAGGAGGCCTACACAATGGAAGGAGTCACACTCAGGTAACCTCCATGCCACTGCCTCAACCACTACCACATCAAACTACACAGCACTGCCGTTATTTCAACCACCACCACAATTATCGATGCCACTATCGTTGCAACCACTGTGTCTATTGCTGCACCAACTACTGCCAGTATTGTTCTGCCACCACAACCACCGTAGCATGCCATGTGGACCAACTGTTGTTGTTTTCATGATTGCCTCTACGCCCCATGCTTTATAAACCGAATGATTTGCACACAAAAAAGAACTCTCTGATTTTTCTCTTTATTGTGTTCAAACATAGCATGGGTTATGTAAATCATTTCGTTCCTGATTTACCATCCTTGCAATTTCCCATCTCGCACACCTCACACAACCTAACAGTCAAACAGATGAGCTTCCAACAATTTTCCTAGGGACCTATCAGAATAATAATCGTCAAATTTACTATATCAACTTTGAATGATAACACGTAGGTGCAGTCACATGCTTAGATGCAGTAATTTGCATTTCACTCCATAGACCGAGAAAGTACATCCGTGGAACACATCTCATTGGTTTCCAATGAAGTATAGCAAGCAACAGATCTTTGGTGCCATAACTATGTTTACATCCATTTTTTTACAGGCATGCTGCTTTCAGTGTCATCGCCTGCTATAAATATATTACACATATTTTTCTAATGCAATAAGACCACTGGAGGAATGAATTAAAGATAGTGGTACGTGGCTGATCGACTGTAACTACTATGAAGAAAAATACTGGTATTTTCAAGCCAGGAATAAGTGCTTCTTGAAAGCATAAACTCCCCGGCCAACATGCTTAGGAAGTTGCCCCACGTCGACTTTTACTAATAAATCCTCAAGCAGGAATACAATGGTCATGTCAAAGTGAAATAACAACCAATCAAAAAGAAAGCAGAAACAAGAGCCTAAATAGAATCTACTTTAATGGACAGGGAGAAATATTCAATTTGTACCCTTTTGTCACTACTTGAGCTTTAAGTCTATCAACAAGACCCTTACCTTTATATTTATCAAGACACATCTAACTGCAATCAAACGCTCATCCCACCGGGGAAAAATATCTTTGATTTACCTCCCAGCCCCAAATCCAAGGGTTTGTGTGACTATTGGACAGCAGGGGTTCACCCCCTCCCCCTTACTGTTGCTCCAGAAAAGAAAAAGTATTCATTCCTAAAGGTAGTTTTATACCAATCTCCAGGAGTCATTTTTGACAAACGGTATCCATTCACCCTCTATAGTCTATATAACCTCTATCCTCCAAGGCCTCACTAAAGATTTTGAGTATAAGATCCCAACCTATTCAATCGATAATAAGCAGCATCACGACAATTCCAAGTACAAACTTCATAGAAGATATAATGCATTTCAGGGATATAATCGAGGAAGAGTACGAACAATATGCTGCAAGTCCGTATAGAATTTCCTTACGGATGGATACATTGAAAAATGGTGCAAACAAAGTTACTTTAGACACTACCAAACTCATAAGAGATTAACTCTGTAAGACACCATTATTTACCAGTACTGTGTCTAGCATGCCAGAATAACACATTAGATTAGTTGGCCTCTTTCCTGAAAACCATCAAGTGGGTTCCTAATTCCAGTGCATGTTGCTGAAAGCGGATTGAGTTTAGGCCATAAACTGATTCTGGGGTCAATGTCAACATTTAACTCAGACATATCAGGCAATATATTTCCCTCCGCCTTTACAATAGTAAAACAAGAGGTGGACATTCAATATGTATATTTCTGCAGCTTAAAATTTGGCAAGACAGATTTAGGATTGGTTAAGGCAGAAGGGGCAGGAGCATTTACTGCCTGCTGGACACGTCCTGGCATTTGATCTAGGGTTATAAGTAGTACATGTAAATATCTTTAGGAAATAATACATCATCTAAAATAATTTTACCATTAAAAAGACAAGTTTTCTCATTGGTATCTCTGTACTGGCGAAGGCACTGAAAGAAGCGGAAGAGATAAGGGAACACAAGTACTAAGGGAATAGCAATGGCATGACTGCCACAAATAGAATCTGCTTCAAGCCATGCAATTGTTGCGACCTGCAAATTAACAGATAAAATTATTGTGTATCTAGAAATATACAAAAGCTTTGAAAGTTTCACTATTATATAATAGAGCTACAGTAATGTATAAAGCAACCCTATGCTACCATTTAAAAAACAAACATGCTTATAAACAGACAGAACGATAATCACAAATAAAAGAAAGTTCTTCACCATCATCACTGCAGACAGTTGGAGCAATTGTAAATCCGATAAACCATATAATAGCATAAGCTTAGTTCACATTAAAGTACATATAACTAGTTAACATGTAATATTCCGTGTGCATATCCTGAAGTACATAATTTATAATTATGTATATTATACAATTTTACAGACAAGCATTTTGTTGTTTGAGAAACATCAGTATATAAAGGTACTCAAATAGATCTATGATTTGTGCATTTTTTTAAGACTATGCAACTATACTGACATGTACTCATATGGACAACAGTAGTACATACAAAGCCTTGCGGCCAGAAGAAGCCTACAGAGACGCCAAAGATAGTGGCACCCACATGCATACATTTAAGTGGAGAAAATTTATAAGGTCATTCATGCTAACTTATATAAGTGTGGAGTAAATCCGTGCTGAGTAAAATGAGTTTACTATCCGTAATACAATATGCAGTGAAATGATAGCAGTCATGATTGCACAACTATGTTAATCAAATTCTAGGTTAAGCCGTTCTTTATTGGATGATAAGCTAGATATATTGTTAACTGAGAGATTATGGAGGCATAGTAACTTGTGTTGTATTATGAACAGGGCATACCTGTTTATATAGACTTGGGTGAGCCAACAACCAAATTACACAGTATGGGACTTATAGAATGAGAAAACTTTTATTTGATACCATATAGGATAAGAAAACATCTATTTGATATATCTAAAACAAATACAAGGCACTCTCTTTTATAGGATAAGAGAGTAAGTGAGAAACAGAAGTAGGCAATATGGGATAAAAGAAAAGCCAAAGGCACAGACAAGTCTCAAAGCATAAAGCATATATACTAATAGGACTAATCCCGCGTATACAGAAAATAGGAATAAGAAATAAGGAATGAAGAATAATAAGTGATAAATACTTATTATTCTAACTTCCCTAAAGCTTATATTTTATAAGCACCAAGCTTGTTACATAGAAACTTGAAAGAAACCCACTAAGGGAATTAGTAAAGAGATCTGCAGCTTGGTCTTCTGATCGGACAGGAACAATCTCGACTTGTTGATTTGAATCTTTTCACAAATAAAATGATAATTAACCTCAATGTATTTTGTTTGTTTGTAAAATCCTGGATTAGAGGCAGTGTGAACGACCGCTTGATTATCGCAATGTAATTCCATTGCATCCGACTGATTACATCCAAGTTCCCCCAACATAATCTTGACCAATAAGAGATCACTGCTGGCAAGAGCCATGGCTCGATGCTCTGACTCTTCACTTGACCGAGCCCCCAGTGTTTGTTTCTTGTTTTATTAGGACACAAGATTGCCTCCCAAAATACACAGTTTCCTGAGACAGATCACCAATCAATGATGCAACTTATCCAATCTGCATCTGAAAAAACATGAACTCTGAGATGTACGAGACTAGAATACAATATTTTATTCCCTGAACTCCTTTTGAGATGTCGAAGAATCTGAATGACAGCCTCTGTGTTCATTACATGGTTTGTCCATGAATTGACTCACCACAATGGTAGCAAAGAATATAGCTGGACATGATTATGAAATAATTGAGTTTTCCCACTAGCCTACTATACCATCACTGATTTTCAAGTGCCTCCCCCTGATCCTTATGAAGCTTGACTTTTGAGTCCATTGGAGTATCTACAGGTTTGCCCCTAGCATGTTTGTTTCTTCAAGAAGATCAAGTGTGCACCTTATTGTGAGAAAACAATTCCATCTGGGGATCTAGCCATCTCGATATAGTATTTTTGGTGTCCCGAATCCTTAGTTTGGAATTTGCTTTGAAGAAATTGCTTGAGTTGAAGATTCCCTGTCGATATATCTCATGTGATGACGATGTTGTTAACATAGAAAATAAGAACTCCCGAAGGCCCTCTTTAATAGAAAATAGAATGATTGAGTGTGGATCCTAGAAGACTAAACTCCAGAAGTGCATGAACAAACTTGCCAAACCAAGATCTCAGAGATTGTTTAAGACCGTAGAGGGGTTTGTGGAGCCTACAGACAAGATGAGACTCACCCTAAGAAACGGTTTCCCAAAGTTGCTTCGTATAAATTTCTTTTGATAGGTTGTCGTTGAGGAATGCAATTTTCATATCCAACCAATTTAGAGGCCATGAGAAATGAGAAGCCAATGAAAGAAAGGCCCAAATAGAGGATATCTTGGCCATAAGGGAAAAGGTTTCTAGATAATCTTGCCCCGTTGGACTTGAGTGTAGCCCTTAGCTACCAAGCATACCTTCATGCACTTGACCAATCCACTAGGTTGTACTTTCACAGAGAAGACCAATCGATATCTGACGATAACTTTGCCATTAGGTGTAGGAACAAGACTCTGTGTATGATGTTGGTGAAGAGTTGTCATCTGATCTTCCATAGCCCGTCACCATCCAAGATGACTCAGAGAAACATATATAGAATTCGGTATGGCAATGCCAGATAAAGAAAAGAGAAAAATTGATGTTGGAAAAGTCCCACTTCAAGATCCGAGTGCCACATAGCATATTATGCCAATTAGTTCTTTTATTATGTTTTTGTGTTTCAAGGTTATCGTGCAATTGTTTCAGTTTTAGGATCTAAATGTAATATTAGGGACTTATAAGTTCTTAATTAATTACTTTTAAATTTTAATCAGGTCTTTTAGGGCTTCCAACGAGTTATCTATATAAGTCCACTCGTGGGGGGGGGGGGGGGTTGATTTAGATGAATTTGAGTTTTGCAACGTAACTTGCATCAAATGGTATCAAAGCCTAAGATCTAAACCACTAGGTCTAGATCCCAGGACCCCCGAGAGACGGCCAAAACCCTAGGTGCGCCTAACCCACACATATCCTCCACTACCCGTTGGTCTCCTAAACCCTAGGTCTAGGAGCCATATCCACCATCCACCATCCACCGGATCCAAACCCTAGGTTAGATCCATTGATTAATCCCAAACCCTAGGTTAGGATTAATCCCACCTGTCCACTCATATCCAAAAATTTGTTGTTCACATGAGCAATCTGCCACTGTTACTGTTCATCGTGAACAATACACCACCCGCCACTTTTCCTCTACAAAACTTCACCTTCCTCTCCCAATCATCAAACTTTTTTTCCTCCATCCACCACAAATTTTTGCCCTATTTTGGTCAAATTCAGCAAAAAGAGTAAATAAATATATTGTTGTTCATTGTGAATAGTACCCACAAACACTGTTTACGTGAACAATACGCCGTGGTACTATTCACCGTGAATAGTACATTGTACTGTTTGATTCAGCCTCAAATTAGTACTTCTTGGCCTTTTCATTCTTCTACGCGCATCTTCCACGACTCAGGGAGTCTCCAAGGTTCTACGACTTGAACCATGGTGCATGATGAGAAGATCAACGCCGGAATTGCAAATTAGAAGAATGCTTGACACGCTACAATAAGTGGTTCAACCGCTTAGAAGTTCTACTTCTAGACATGCGGCGAGAGATGCAAGCATTGTTTGAACGCATGCAAGGGTGACCTGCACGGTGATGTCCACAATAGCGTGACTACATCTCCACATTGTCGAGTATGTCAGTTCATTTATCATTGCCAAAGTTGATTCCAGACAAAGAGAACATTGTGTATGCTATGCCAACTCCACCGCTAGTCACACCATCACTAACAAATCATGTCACAATTATCCAAGCATGTGATGATTTGTTCTTCCCAGCATACGTGCATAAAGATTCTGATGTGAAGGCATTTATTGGTTCAATTGTTTACCAAGGAAGCATATGATGTTTGTTCAACCCGTCGTTGTTGCATGCAAACGTGGCTTTGGCTTGCATGACCAACTTTTAGTTTTGATCTTGGGAGGAGATCACTCGTAGTGGAAGTGATTGATGTAGGACAAGTCCCACTTCCAGATCTGAGTGTCATATAGATCTGAGTGTCACATAGCATATTAGACTAATTACTTCTTTTATTAAGTTTTCGTGTTTCAAGGTTTATCATGCAATTGTTTCAGTTTTAGGATCTAAATGTGATATTAGGAACTTCCTTGTAAGTTCTCAATTAATTAGTTTTTAATTGTTGTTTTAGTCGGGTCTTTAGTTGAAATAAGCCCATTAGGGCTTCCCACGAGTTATCTATATAAGCCCACGCCTAGGGGTATTATCCAATGTTGATTTAGATGAATGAGTTTGAGCTTTGCAACATAGCTTGCATCAAAAAAATTATATGATATAGATTAAAAGTCATATGAGACAAAGCTAGAAATAGGATGCAAAGTATATGAACGTTTTTCTAAACACAATGGGTAGATGTGACAGTGAGTTTTTACATATATTTTCTCTCTCTCACAATTCTGTTATTTTGAATAATACCCTCAACCATCTCCCTCACTAATTTGACTAAAAGGAATTATCAATTTCATAATAATGTAAACCCTAGTTTCATATAAAGGTGAATTATATGTATTAAGATACATAGTCAATTTATGTAGTTAACCTTCAAATTTGGGACTCCATTTTGTACCATAGCTAGATAACCTTGGTATGAAGCTCCGTTTAAATTTTCACCTAGATCGGATAAATCGTTTAAGAGTTATAAGCAATTGAAATTAAGGTGCATAATAAGATTTATAGAATCGTAGGAGGACCTAAATTAGTGATTAATTCGGTTATATGCTTGACATTTAAATGTCACACAGATTGTTTGATTAGCATAGGCGTGGGTCACTTACCCGGCTCACATCGCGGTCGTTCGATCAGGCCGCCCCCAGATCAGATGAGTATGGGTGGTGGAGATTTCGTCCCTAACCTACCCGCGGGACTCAATCCTAACTCCCATAGCTCGCGCGTCAACCCCGATCACCTGCTACTAATCTACACTCACGATTGTGATCCCAGCGGAATATTTCCCCTCTCTTCATCGAACCGAACCCAACAACTCCTACCACGTCCTCCCTCATCCGCAGAGCAGGGAGAACAAACACTTGGTTGACGGAGGACTCCAAATTAGAGCTTCTCCTCTTACGCCCCTACTCGCCTAGTTAAGGACTCCTCCAGCTCCGTCACCCTTCCTTTTCTCATCTCCGTCCTTCGATTGATCAAGAACCACACTCAAACACCCTCGCCACCACCATCACCCCTAACCTCCAGAACCCTCATCGCCCTGCTACCCCAGAGCGGCTCACACTAATTCACCGCACCACCACCTTCGCCACACCTAAGAATTGCTTCGCAGCGAGCTCTTGAGGTCCATGACACCTCTCCAACCCAGGACCCCCTTTCTCCGACGACCTCCTTCACTGCGCCTCGGCGGAGCTCCAAGCCAGAGGGAGTCGCGACGTCAGGAAGCACCGGTCCGGCTCGGAACATCACGACGAAGGTGATAGCACCCCTTCCTGACCAAGAAGAGGACCACCTACGAGCCTAGGCCTCATCGGAGATTTCTCCAGTGTTGTTCGAGGAGCACACCAGCAAAGGGAAGGAGGGAGTTGTGTGGCGCCAGCGTGGACAGCTGGGACCAATCCTGAGCTGCCACCTGAGCAGTTGCTCGCGCAAGGGAGAGCCAGAGAAGAAGCTGCCACGCGGAGCCAGCTTGGCCGCTAGCGGCCAATCTCAGAGTGTCACATCAGTAAGAAAAGTCGAGGGTCAGTGCGGATCAGAGAGGGAAGGCTCGCACGCGTGGACCAATCGTAGGTTGCCACATAAGCCTTTTTCCCTTTTTTTTATAAAAGCCCTTTTTCTTAGAAAAACCCTAGAAAATGCTAGAAGTGTCGAAAAATAGCGATATTATGTATCAAACTTATCAGAAAAATATGAGGAATCGAATGGAACCATTTTGATGACCTGATTCGTTACTCTCTTCCAAAAATATTAGCCATAGCTTAATGATTATATACATGTTATTTAATATGCAATAATGGACATTATTTGATGCAACCTGACCTTTTGTGATAATCAAACCCTAATAGGGTCCTGACCCTCACGTCTCGAAACCCTAATCAAGTATGGATAGTTAACTTAAGATCATAAAAGAAACGTTTATCTGATTTTCCGCCCTAATATAATGTTTTCCTTTCTTTCTTTCTTTCTCAAATCTTTCATTATGCAAGTTACTATACAAGTACTTCTACCCATGTACACAACTTTGTTGATTCGTTTGTTTCTCGTATTTTCTAGGTACCAAGAACAAGTAATGCACTCCAAAGTACTGAAGATATTAAATAATGTTCATGGAGGATGATTAGCTAGATGGCTGCCTCTCATCTTTATTTCTGTTTAGTTAGTTGTTTCTTTCTTCTAGATGATGTATAGGATGTCTTATATCCTATGTATTTTTCATTCCTAGAACTAGTCTTTCTCCCTAATGAATAATGTATTATGACATTTTATCTTTATGAATGATGGTTTGTGTGGCTACATAAATGATGTTTGTGAACAATGATCCGGCTTCTTAATATGAATCACAATCTTGTATATTTTCCCTCTTGACATCTTATAGATATGAGTGCTCGCATATCTAGGGAATGTCATCATGAAAAGTATCTAGGAATTGGGGTCGTCAGAGTAGATCTGAGAATTATTCATGTTGATACCTCCATACTAAGTGGTGATTGAAGGAGGGTTGATACATGCATTGTTTGCTACATGTTCCATAGTACTTGCCTTCTCGCGGCATGTGTCAGCCTGCATGATGAGTGGTTTTTAGATGTAATGGGCATAGAGAGCGCAAATGATGTGGGAACAAGTTTCCTTACAATGTTCTTTCTTACCACACTGAATGCATTCCCAATGTCTTCCAGTGGATTTGCCTATGTGTCCACCTTGCCCTCCACATCCCCTCCAACATGTGGAGGGACCAGTGTGAATATTCATGGCAAAGATGATGGTTGATTTATCAACAGTTGTATGAGTGGTTTGTTCCCAAAATGTGTGTGAGACATTTGTATACTTTAGCAAAAGAAGGAAAGTCATCTCAAAAAGAATTTGACTACACACGCCTTCATACTCAGCGACGGCGTTGAAGTCCAGTGAGAAACTTGATGACAGACATACGATCCCTAAGATTAGCGAATAGAGGAAGCATTGTTTGCTAAATGTTCCATAGTACTTGCCTTCTTGCGGCATGTGTCAGCCTGCATGATGAGTGGTTTTTTAGATGTGATGGGCATAGAGAACGTGAATGATGTGGGAACAAGTTTCTTACAATGTTCTTTCTTACCACACTGAGTGCATTCCCAATGTCTTTCAATGGATTCGCCTATGTGTCCACCTCGCCCTCTACATCCCTTCCAACATGTGGAGTGCGAATATTCATGGCAAAGATGATGGTTGATTTATCAACAGTTGTATGAGTGGTTTTTTCCCAAAATGTGCGTGAGACATTTGTATACTTTAGCAAAAGAAGGAAAGTCATCTCAAAAAGAATTTGACTACACACGCCTTCATACTCGGCGTTGAAGTCCAGCGAGAAACTTGATGACAGACATGCGATCCCTTTGTTTCTGGAATTCCTAAGATTAGCGAATAGAGGAAGCAAGGCATGAAGATCATTGGTGATGTGAATGACTTCGCTAAAATATTGATTCAGGGATTTGTCATCTTGTTGTAGATTATACATTTTCACTGTCATGTCATACATGCATAAACTATTTGAGGAGTACATCAAGTAAAGATGATCCCAAACTTCTTTATACCTTTCAAAGTGGCCAGTGAAGTTAGCCATGTGGGTCTCCATAGAACTCCGTACAATTGACAAGATTTGCATCACTTTGTTCCCACTGTTATACTGTTACAGAGGGCATCCCACAGGACCCTCTATAAGATGTTCAAACTTTCCTTGTCCTTTGAACCAGATTTTGATGGTGCAACTCCATTGAGTGTTCTTCTTGCTAAGTTTCCAATTCATGATGACTTGATCGCAGAGGAGGGAAGGGTGCAGAGTTGCAACCACTATTTCTTTCTTCTCAGACATGATGGAGAGTGGATTTGATCAATCCCACATCTAAATGATCGACGGAAGTGATATCAGCGATAGTAGGAAGAGTACATAGGGTCAAGAAAAATACTCATGATGAACATAGGGTACATAATGTGTGGAATATTGCAAACTTTTGGAGACATGGTGTATACTTGGGATACACAGGGTGTGGGAAATTGTTGATGATGGACAGACTTCTAGAGACATGACGTGTTTTTATTCAACATGGTGTATGTCGGTCACACGGTGAGTTAATTAGTTGCACAACGTGTATGTTATCAAGGATGAGGACCTTTGCTACGAATGAAAGTACATAGTGTGTACTTCTCTTATTGGATGAAAAAAAATCCTCAAGAAGCGATACAAAACATGCTGCCCGAATAGGTTCGAGCAGACATCAGGCCAACACCATGTGACAGACATCAAAAACTTCTAACATGTCTCAGAGAGCAAATTCAAAGATAAGGGTAGCTTTAGAGACGAAGATCTGGAGGGATAGAGGCCTAAAGTAAACACCGTCTGGATTTGTATAGTGTTTCCTTGTCGCTGATGAAAAGATCACCACTTATGCTTGATGAAGATGACGAAGATCATCACCGTCGTGAAGGAGATAGTCGTTGGGGTGATGGAGATGACTTCCATTGTGAATATGAAGAAATTGCCAATAGTTGGTGGAGACGACTTCCACCGTGGAGATGACGACGGGCACAAGAAAATACTGTGGAGAATGACAGGTTTATGGCAGAGAGTCAGAGACGGTCGCAATAATCAAGAGTAGACGATTGCTCAACTTCTTCTAGGTTTAGGATTACAAACCGATCTACTCTGATACCATGTTAACTAAGAGTTTATGGAGGCAGAGTAACTTGTGTTGTATTATGAACATGGCACACCTATTTATATAGACTTGGGTGATGGCCAACAACTCAATTACAAAGTAAGACTAATTCCTTCTATACAAACAATAAATAGACTATTTAACCGCTTATATACCACTATTATATGACCAAACCTGAATTTGTTTATTTGGCAAACAAATCAAGGATTTTATAAATCACATTTGCAGTTATAAAACAAGAAATACCATGGCTGCAATCAGTGTTTTAAAAATCGGCCTATGCGGCCTTATAAGCGGTGCGGCCGAAGGAAATACCGTATATAGTGAAGCGGGCCTCAAAGCGGACCAAGCCCGAATAAGCGGTCACACGGGCGCATATGCGGCCTGTTTAGCGGCGTTTTTTCATTAAACATTTTTTTTTTACTTCAACCCATAACCCTGGCTCGACAGAATCCGACTCTCCCCACTCCCCTCGACGCCTCATCACACAAACCTCCCCTCTCTTGCCCGACTCAGCTAGGGAACTAGGCAACCCTCGTCTCCGACCATCTCTCCCCCAAACACGACACACGTCGGCGACGGCGGTGGACTCGCCTCACTCTAGCGGCGGCTACGACTTCACCTCATTCCAGCAACGGTGGCGGCGGCTTCACCCAACTGCTGCAGCGCTCCTTTCCTCTCAAATAGCGACCTCTCTCTACTCAAGAAGCAGCAGATGTCCGGCAGCTAGCCCTCCTCTTCTCAAACCGCAGGTACTCCTTTCCTCCTCTCATTTTTCTTCTCCTCGTCATCTGCTTGATTTCTTCTTCGTTTTTTTCTATTGCCTTTCCTGCTAGATTTTTTTTTCTTTCATTCCATTTCCCTACTGATTGTTTTGCAATTTTATCTTCCTCCTATATCTAATTGATCCTCTCAATCCTTCCTCTTGCTTTTCTTCTCCTTTTTTTCCTGTGCCGGTTATCCTCCACGATTACTGTACCTCCTGTTCTTTTTCTTTTCCCACCTATGTTCTTTTTCTTCTTCTTCTTCTTCGATTTCTTTTTAGTTTTTCCCTCCAGCAGGATTCCATTTCCTCCTTATTGTAGTACCTCTACTCCTCCCATCGTATCTTCCAATTACTATCTCCTCCCTCTTTGTCTTCCGATTTCTCTTCTATTTTTACTCTTCCATTCACGTCTATCCTCCTTTTCTAATCTTTCTGTTTCCCATACTTACTGTTCGTTTGCTCCCTCCCTTCTCTTCCAATTCCTCCTCTTACATTTGCAATTCCTCCTCTTGTTTTGTAAAATATTGATTACTGGATAATTATTGACTTAGTGCATGCTTTCCTGATTACATTATGGTAATTGTTTTTTAAGTTGGTTGTTTGCTTTCGTTCAGTTTATTGGTACCTGATTGCTATTTTTCATTATTGTTGGCTGTTTGCTGTTGTTCATTATTGCTGGCAGTTTTCTTTTGTTCATTGTTAATGATTGATAAGTACAAATCAAATATAAAAAATTAGTGTATATATAATCGTAATAAATAAATTAAAAAAAAAATCAAAGCCGCATATACTTCCGCATACCGCATATACTCTATAAGGTGACCTCTCCGAACGTATAACGCATACCGCTTTTTAAAACATTGGCTGCAATATATATTTGAGAAAAACAAGTGCTTTTCTATTTTTTATATGTTCTGTTGTCAAGAAAAAAAGGGGGTCGTGACAACAGATGAAGGGTGTGAATGAACCTGATTTCAAGCCATAGAACTGTGGCTAACCACCAGATACATTACAAGATTGTAAATATGTCACAGTTACAATTGGAGGTAGAAACATTTCAGTTGAAAGCTGCTTCGACTTCTTTAAAGATATTTGGTGGTTGAAAACATGTTGCAATGGCAATTTCCCATATCGGGGAGTGGAAGCAGAAAGATTTTAGTTGAAAGTTGCTTTGATTTCCTTAAACATAGGCACGGAAAACCAAAAGAATTATTACAAAAACTAGAAATATGCACCCCACAAAAAAGACAATCGGAACATTTTAAAGAAAGTGTAAATGTGATTCAGACAGATATTGAATATGGTAAAAAAAC
The DNA here is from genome assembly GCA_963693085.1 of Alisma plantago-aquatica. NCBI lineage: Eukaryota > Viridiplantae > Streptophyta > Magnoliopsida > Alismatales > Alismataceae > Alisma > Alisma plantago-aquatica. The sequence goes on along the minus strand of OY856411.1, from coordinate 355,222,271 downwards.
CTATCGATCTATCTCACCAAAAAAATGGCCAGAAAACAATCAGAATGTGCCGCACATAAAATGATGTACTGACCTGTCGATTAACCATCCTACAAACTGAACGCTCTAAATCTGACAACACCTGAAGAATAGAAGGCAATTCAAAGCACATAAGAACTACAGAAGATATGTAACTTTTATCAAGAAAAAACAGCAACATATATGTAAATAGAATACAAAAGAGACATATGTAATGAACACCGGATCATATTAAAACATATAAGCCATCCAGGATTCCAGTGTCTTTAATGTGAAATTATAAACCAACCACAGGGTGCAAATTAGGCACCACATTTAGTTACCAAGGCAACAAAGCATAACGAATGAGCAATAGTAACACTTCTATAGTTAAGCTCTATGTAATATTCATGATTTTATCCCATGCTACAGTGCAGGAATGAGTACATATGTATCTACTAGCAAAGTTGCAATCACAAGAAGCAACGTTTTATATTTGTTGGCTTGGTAAATTATGAGGTCATTTTTTACATGTGCAGTACGATCATAACTCGAGAGGGACTGAAAAGAGAATCAAAATGATGTCAGGTTCCTGCCACGAAGCCAGACATAAGGTCATTCCTTATACCGAAAAATTAGGTTGCAAGTCTAGCATGACAGACACAAAAGCTATTGAACTTGAAACCTGGGAAAACACTTAATATTTTACAACAAATTTAACGACTCAGTTCACTAAGAACAGAGTTGCATGGTGAAAGTGTTCTATCATTAACTTTAAAGGCGGAGATATAACAGAGATGCCTCACGAACTGACCCGACAGTCACAAGCAACAGAGTATCACAATCACTTTTATGGATGATTTCTTTTGACCAGGTTTGTAATAAATTATGAACATGAAGGCATGCAATAAGATTTTTTCCCAGAGAATGTTAGTCTTCTCTGCAATAGATAGACAAATCGCACAACAAGTAAAAAAATCCATAGAAAGTGGTAGGATGACTATGTGCTAAACATTATATTATGTATAAATGTTTAATACATGGTTAATGTCGGCAAAATTGTTCTGTTACGTACCGATGACGTGCTAGTTTAAAGGTCACTTAGCGATCTACCAAGGAAATAAATAAGGATAATTGCAGATGACTGAGTTGGTAACTAAGATGACTTCTGCAAATGTCTTCCTCCATCTGCTACTGCAGATGCACGTCAAGGCCCCAGATGCTTATATCTAACTACACATGTTGGTCGAGCTATTATCTATTTCACAGGGGGTGCTAAAATTCAAATTTTGGGGAAATTACTTTATTAGAGATTGGACATGATTGTGCTGAGTTTATCATTATTTTTTGTGTCTTTCAGACATGTTATGTCAGTCTCATTTATGTTTGTTGTGCAAGCTAGACATGTGATTCTCTTGTGGTCCAGCTTGAGGGGGAGTGTTAGATATTACAGCAGCTTATTAGTAAGTGGGTCTAATGTAATACGGGCCAAAGTCAGTAAGCCCATAACGGTTTGGTTAAGTCTGTAATGTGTCCCCGTCTCCTATACGTAAGAGGAGTTTGCCTATCTAATGTAATTGAATTGTCCTCTCATTACTTTTCATAAAACTTAACAATATTGAAATTAGGCATGATATTCTTGTATTATTCTTTACCATTCAAAAAAAGAAAGATAAGAATCAGTTTCCACTAATTCATGGATTCAGAGTGCCCCTTATCAACTTCCATTAACAGCAACAGTTTCTTTTTGTATTTTGTTGATTAACATGATTTATACATTAAAAGTTCCCTAGAATCTGCACATTCCTTTTCTCCTATGGTTGGAATTACTCCATATTTCCATTTAGACAGACAGTTATCATTTGTGGCACATTCTAACAATGACTTACTTAAATTATAATAGGATAGATAGACTGTTATTGCAGACCACTGTATTAAAAAACGGCCCAGGCGGCCGCTTAAGCGTGGACAGGTCCTGGCCGTTTAATCCAGCCTTAGGCGCCCGCCTAGCACTTGGGCCATTAAGCACCCCCTTTTGGGCCGCTCAGCCCGCCTAAGTGCCCGCTTCAACAACTGTTTTAGGCGGCCGCTTAGACCCGCTTAAGTAAAAATCGGCTCCTAGAGCCATGATACAAGAATTTCTTTGCTGATTTTGTACTTGAATTTATATTACTCTATTATACTTCTAATGAATGATTAGTTTTATTAATTTCCTTGCTGCTTTCACTGATTATTGACTGGTATTACTGATTAGCATTACTTTTTTGGCACAATAGTGATTACTTGATTAATATTACAGATTAATAGTAAAGTTCTTGATAATTCATTCATAGTTGGTTATTTACAATTACTGATTTGCTTGCTGAATTTACTGATTAGAAATATTGTTTGGTGATAAGTATTGATAAATGCTTAATTAAATACTGATTTACCGATATGCTTGCTTATTTTACCTATTAGTATTACTGATTAGTAGTTTAAGAGTTTAATAATAAATTCAAAGTTGGTTATTTACAGTTTTTTTTTGTTTGCTGATTTTGGTGATTAGAAATATTGATCCGTAGTAAAATATTGATTAATACTTAGTTTTAATTACTGATTTGCTGATTAGATATGTATAAAAGTTCCATAGAAACATATTTTTATATACAAATATGAGTAATTTTGTATAAAAATATATAAGAATTCAGGAACCCGCTTTTTCAAAAAGCACCCGCTTAATCGCCCACCTGGCGATTAATCGGCTACAAGGTGCTGTCCGCACGCCTCCCATTTCACGCTTTTTAAAACATTGTTGCTGACCATAAAAGGAATGAGTAGGAATAGTTGAATTAGTATGAATAATTCTAGCATTGAAGATGCCATTTATCAGCTCTAGTTGATGTTAACATTTTCTTTCTTTATTTTATTGTAAAAGATTACACACATAACAAACTGCTAAACCATTTCACTTTTATTTCATTTTGTCACATCCTCATTTTCTTAGGTATGTAATTCTAATTATTACATAATTTTACTCCTTTATTGGTTCGGAATGCCTTGAGATGTTATATATGCCTTTCTAGTATAAAATAAGTGACGCAACAAATTTATGTTCAAAAGATAATGATAGATTATCATCATGGCCAATTTTGGCAAGATGATGTCTTTCCTATGATTTAATAGGATTTTTATGAGGATTTAAACCTAATTAAGTTAATTAAGGCTTTTTAGTGAGAAATTAGAAAGGTCAGCCCATAATAATGTGCTAGAGGTTAATAGGGAACTGTGGTCAAAATTTGAAAGCTTTTTGACTTTGTTTGACCCCTCAAACGAATTTTGGAAGTTTCCATATAGTGAGGACTAGATAACCTTTATTTTTTCAGTTTAACCAGATCGATTTAGTAAGGTTAGCGATTTATTGGCCTGTCACGCACACTTTTTTTCCCTTTGGGCCAGATTATACGGCCCAGGAAGAGTCCTATGGCATGCAGATCTATCCGACGGCTTAGGAAGCTTCCTTCCCCACCCGTTTCCAAGTCTTGTTGGGACTCCAGGACATCGTGCGGGTGACGCCCTGATTTTCCTCGCAATAGACCGATCAGCGATGGGGATCGAGTATCCCAACGGCTTCGGGAGAGGATTGTGAGTCGTTCGACCCCTCGATTGGATGCCCTAAAAACCTATGTATAAGAGATGCCCAATCCCTTATCTCGCAAACCCTCATCGCCATTTTGCTTTGCATTGGTGTGGATCTTCTCTAAGGCACATCAAGCTCCAGCAAGCATCTCCGATCGGTAGGAAACCCTTTAACGCCATCAATTTGGGGACGAGGGGTCTCGTTTCACCGCCGCAAAAGCAACCATCCCCTCCAGTGTAGAATCCATGGGTTGTGCATCTCTGGCCACGCCAATGAAATCGCATCCTCGGAAAATATTAAAGTCTTGAAGTCAAGAACTTAGGAGCGAGTATTCCTACTAAACTAGGTAAGTGGTCCATGCCTTGGGTTTAAATTATTGCATTCATATTGTTTGCTCCTATAATCATGTTTAGAGTTCATGTTACATATGTTATCATGTGGGCACCTAATGGTTTAAGAGGTATGTATGCACATCTTGTTAAGATTTACTGCATTAAGATTTATGTATAAGATCAGTAATGTGATCATGAATAGCCACATCATGTGAGATAAGATCAGACTTAGAACACATAATTAGGCCCTACTCATGAACGTTTATGGAAGGTTGGTGCCTTGTGAGCCCCCTTCACTTTGTTGGGTTCAAGCCCAATCATGTTCACTTTCAGTGTGTTCAGATGACTGTTCACTTTCAGTGAGTTCGGTATTTTATATTCCTGTTCACTTTCAGTGTGTTCAGATGACTGTTCACTTTCAGTGTATTCGGTATGTTATGTTCATGTTCACTTTCAGTGCGTTCAGATGACTGTTCACTTTCAGTGTGTTCAGTACGTTTATGGTTCATTGAGTAGGTGCCCTAATAAGAATGTTCAATCAATCTAAGAATGTATCCCTAAGACATATTTAATGTTTATGCAAATCATAACAGTTTTAAGATCATTTGTGTTATGTTCATTTACTTGTATCAAACCCAACCACTTACAATAGTTTGTCGAATGCACGGCAATGTGGGGATGCACATAGGTGGAGGACAGCGCCAGCAGCAGCCACAGCATCAGTAGCAGTGGGAGGTGCAGTTCGTGAAGCTTTCGGATTCTACTGTGGTGGGGTGTCATTCTTGAGTGTTCCTCTAGTTTATCTTTACATTTATGCTATATTATGACTCTTTCTTGTTCTTAAGATGTTGGACATTCTATTTCTTTCTCTTATGCATGTATTAAGACACTACAATCTAGTTTATCTTTACATTTATGCTATATTAGGACTCTCTTTCATGTTCTTAAGATGTTGCACATTCTATTTCTTTCTCTTATGCATGTATTAAGACACTACAAGTGGATGTTTTAAATTTCTATGGACCTTGCTTAATTAATGATACTATGTCACGATTTTGTCATGATCTCCTATGTATGAGGACGCTTCCGTTATGCTTGGATTGTGTATGTTATGGAGGTTGTGACAAAAGTGGTATCAGAGCAAACCTAGAATGGCCACTATAGTAGGATCTTATAATTTACGCTACATGCTTATGAATGTCTCTTTCCCTCTTCCAGATGGCCCCTAAGCGTCGCCCTGACAAGTCACCCCCACACTCAGATGGAGAGAGTGATCAGCCCTCTGAGCATGAAGAGAATCCACGTGGAGAAGACTCATGTCCTCTTTGTTAAGAAGAAGGATGGGTCGCTACGTATGTGCATTGATTATAGGATGATCAATCAAGTGACTATCAAGAATAGGTACCCTTTGCCCAGGATTGTTGATCTTTTTGACCAGTTGAGGACTGCTAAGGTATTCTCAAATATCGACTTGAGGAGTGGCTACCACCAGTTGAGGATTTGGAGTTCCGATATCGAGAAGACAGCTTTCTGTACTAGATATGGACATTATGAATTCTTGGTGATGCCTTTTTGTCTTACTAATGCTCCTGCTATCTTTATGGATCTTATGAACATGATATTTCATCAATTCCTTGATTCTTTCATCATCGTGTTCGTTGACGATATTCTAATCTATTCCAACAATGACCGGATCCATGAAGAACACCTTCGTATTACTCTGGATACGTTCAGGAAGCATCAGCTATATGCTAAGTTGTCTAAGTGTGACTTCTGGCTTAGAGAAGTCATGTTTCTGGGGCATATCATCTCAGATGGGCACAAAGTTGTTGATCCATCTAAAGTGGAGTCAGTCAAGAACTACTCTGTTCCTAAAACTCCTACAAATATTCGTAGTTTCCTCGGTCTAGCAGGTTACTACAGGAGTTTTATTCAAGACTTTTCCATCATAGCAAAACCCCTTACTCAGTTGACCAGGAAGGATTGCAAGTTTGTCTGGGATGACGCTTGCGAGCGTAGTATCCAAACCCTAAAAGACAAGTTGACATCTGCTTCGATATTAGTTCTTCCATCTGATGATCATGGTTTTGTAATTTATAGTGATGCTTCAAAGCATGGTCTGGGTTGTGTACTCATGCAGAACGACAGAGTTATCTCCTATGCTTCCCGACTGCTCAAAGTGCATGAAGAAAACTACCCAACGCATGATCTTGAGCTTGCTGCTATTGTTTATGCACTCAAGATATGGAGGCATTACCTATATGGCACACGGTTTGAGGTGTTCTCCGATCATAAGAGCCTCAAATATATCCTGACACAGAAGGACCTAAATATGCGGCAACGTAGGTGGCTTGAGTTCATTAAGGACTATGATTTCTCCATCACCTATCATCCGAGCAAAGCCAATGTCGTGGTTGACGCTCTGAGCAGAAAGAAGGATGTTAGTTGTGCTTCCATCTTGATTGAGGAATGGAAGATGATGAATGAGCTGACAGAGTAGAGACTGTTGCTTGCTGAGGTCGAGTTGAAGTTGGCACATATTATGATCAAGCCAGATTGGACTTCTGATATACACAATGCACAACAGTGTAGCCCCAAATATCCACATATGTTAGAACTTCTTGAGAGAGTTGGGACTAGACTCTCGAAGGGTAAGATGGTGAGGTTTTGATGAATGGAAGATTGTGGATACCTTCTGATGAACTAAGACAGAAGATTCTCTTTGAGGCCCACAGCACTAAGTACAATATTCATCCGTGTTGTACAAAGACGTATCAGGATTTAAAGAAAAACGTCTGGTGGGAAGGTATGAAGAAAGACATAGCTACCTTCGTCTGGAGATGCCTGACATGTCAGCAAGTGAAGGTTGAACATCAGAGGCATGGTGGTCTTCTCCAATCGCTTGATGTTCCTGAGTGGAAGTGGGAGAAGATAACCATGGATTTTGTTACTGGCTTGCCCAAGACGAATAAAGGGCATGATGCAATATGGGTGGTTGTCGATCATCTGACAAAAAGTGCACAACCACTGCCAGTGTTCCTGAGATGGTCGATTTGTATATCCGGGAGATAGTACGCCTTCATGGTATTCCCCTTTCTATTGTTTCAGATAGGGACCCAAGATTTACTTCTAAGTTGTGGAAACAGGTTCAGAATGAGTTGGGAACTCGGCTCCATTTCAATATTGCTTATCACCCTCAGACGGATGGGCAGTCTGAAAGGACCATTCAGACTTTAGAGGACATGCTAAGAGCATGCATGCTTGATTGGGGAGGATCTTGGTCAAAGTTCCTGCCCCTGGCTGAGTTTGCTTATAATAATAGTTTTCACAGCAATATAGGCATGGCACCATATGAAGCTCTTTATGGTAAGCCATGCAGGTCACCTTTGCTCTGGAGTGAGGTTGGTGAAAGAAGGTTGATCCAAAGTGATGAGTTGCAGTTCTACACAGATCAGGTTGATCTCATTAGAAAGAGGATGAAGATTGCACAAGACCGACAAAAGAAGTACGTAGATGCTCATAGGTCTGACAAAGAGTTCAAGGTGAGTGATCATGCTTTCTTGAAAGTCAAACCCATCAAATCTATTACTAGATCTAAGATCAAGGGAAAACTTAGCCCTCGTTATATTGGTCCTTTTGAGATCCTCGATAGGGTGGGAGAGAGTGCTTATAGATTAGCACTACCACCAGCATATGAACAAATACATAATGTATTTCATACTTCCTTGTTGAGGTTGTACATCAAGGATATATCTCATGTTCTAGCTCACGAGCCTATTGAAATCAGGGAGGATCTTTCCTATGAAGAGTTGCCCTTGAGGATTCTAGATGTCCAGACCAAGAAGTTGAAGAACAAGGATATTGTTCTAGTTAAAGTTTTATGGAGGAATCATAATCTTGAAGAAGCTACTTGGGAGTTTAGAGATGAAATGATAAAGAAATACCCAAAGCTTTTTTATCCATGAAGTTTCGAGGACGAAACTTTTATGAGGGGAGGATTGTCACATCCTCATTTTCTTAGGTATGTAATTCTAATTATTACATAATTTTACTCCTTTATTGGCTCAGAATGCCTTGAGATGTTATATATGCCTTTCTAGTATAAAATAAGTGACGCAACAAATTTATGTTCAAAAGATAATGATAGATTATCATCATGGCCAATTTTGGCAAGATGATGTCTTTCCTATGATTTAATAGGATTTTTACGAGGATCTAAACCTAATTAAGTTAATTAGGGTTTTTTAGTGAGATTAGCACTACCAACAGCATATGAACAAATACATAATGTATTTCATGCTTCCTTGTTGAGGTTTTACATCAAGGATATATCTCATGTTCTAGCTCACGAGCCTATTAAAATCAGGGAGGATCTTTCCTATGAAGAGTTGCCCTTGAGGATTCTAGATGTCCAGACCAAGAAGTTGAAGAATAAGGATATTGTTCTAGTTAAAGTTTTATGGAGGAATCATAATCTTGAAGAAGCTACTTGGGAGCATAGAGATGAAATGATAAAGAAATACCCAAAACTTTTTGATCCATGAAGTTTCGAGGACGAAACTTGAGGAGAGGATTGTCACATCCTCATTTTCTTAGGTATGTAATTCTAATTATTACATAATTTTACTCCTTTATTAGTTCAGAATGCCTTGAGATGTTATATATGCCTTTCTAGTATAAAATAAGTGACGCAACAAATTTATGTTCAAAAGATAATAATAGATTATCATCATGTCCAATTTTAGCAAGATGATGTCTTTCCTATGATTTAATAGGATTTTTACGAGGATCTAAACCTAATTAAGTTAATTAGGGTTTTTTAGTGAGAAATTAGAAAGGTCAGCCCATATTAATGTGCTAGAGGTTAATAGGGAACCATGGTCAAAATTTGAAAGCTTTTTGCCTTTGTTTGACCCCTCAAACGAATTTTGGAAGTTTCCATATAGTGAGGACTAGATAACCTTTATTTTTTCAGCTTAATCACAGATCGATTTGATAAGGTTAGCGCAAGGAAGCACAGACATGTTTCTAGACACGGACACTGACACGGATACGGACACGGGACACGGCAAATTTCAAAAATGTAGGACACGGACACGGCATTGGATGAGGGGAAAATGTTTTTTTAATATATCAATATGTGTGGATGTATGATGTATGAACTGGAATTTATTTTTAAGTTTGTCCAGATTAAGGTATCTATGTATATATAATCTTATATGTATGTAGAGGTGTGTCTTTGTGTGTGTAGTAGATATAATGTGAAGAACAAAACTAAACACGTAGTTTTTGTAAATATAGTATATTACAGAATATTTATATATATGAGGTTCATATTACTCATTTAACCAGCTTATTAGACCATAGTTTGATTCATATTTATATATATAATCTTATATGCATGTAGAGGTGTGTCTTTGTGTGTGTAGTAGATATAATGTGAAGAACAAAACTAAACACGTAGTTTTTGTAAATATAGTATATTACAGAATATTTATATATATGAGGTTAATATTACTCATTTAACCAGCTTATTAGACCATAATTTGATTCATAGTATCTGATTCAGTGCTTAGACTTTACATATTGTTTTTTCTTTCAACAGATTTGCTTGTAATTGTGATCAGATCTTAGCGCTATGTGACATTTTCTCAGTGATAGGACATGAACAGCAGCTGTATATTCAAAATTTGCATCGTCAAATATGGTATTACAGCAGCATCTGCTGTAGTGAAGTGTCCAGGAAGTGTCCGGGCAGTGTCCAGCTGTGTCCGGTGTGCTGAAAAAAAACTAAATTGAACTGGACACGTCCCAGCCGTGTCCAAAACGTTTTGGGCCGTGTCCGGGAAGTGTCCGTGTCCGAAATGTGTCCGATACGGACACGGGGGCTGTCTAGAAGTGTCCGTGCTTCCTTGGGTTAGCGATTTATTGGCCTATCACGAGCCCTTTTTTTCCCTTTGGGCCATATCGTCCAGCCCAGGAAGAGTCCTGTGGCACGCGGATCTATCTGACGGCTTAGGAAGCTTCCTTCCCCGCCCGTTTCCCAATCCTGTTGGGACTCCAGGACAGCGTGCGGGTGACGCCCTGATTTTCCTCACAAGAGATCGATAAGCGTTGGGGATCGAGTATCCCAACGGCTTCGGGAGAGGATTGCGAGTCGTTCGACCCCTGGATTGGATGCCCTAAAAACCTATGTATAAGAGATGCCCAATCCCTTATCTCGCAAACCCTCGTCGCCGTTTTGCTTTGCGTTGGTGTGGATCTTCTCGACGGCACATCAAGCTCCATCAAGCATCTCTGATCGGTAGGAAACCCTTTCGCGCCATCAATTTGGGGACGAGTGGTCTCGTTTCACCGCCACAAAAGCAACCATCCCCTCCAGTGTAGAATCTGTTGTAAATCTCTGACCACGCCAATGAAATCGCATCCTCAGAAAATATTAAAGTCCTGAAGTCAAGAACTTAGGAGCGAGTATTCCTACTAAACTAGGTAAGTGGTCCATGCCTAGGGTTTAACTTTAAATTACTGCATTCATATTGTTTGCTCCTCTAATCATGTTTAGAGTTCATGTTACATATGTTATCATGCGAGCACCTAATGGTTTTAAGAGGTACTTATGTATGCACATCTTGTTAAGATCAACTGCATTAAGATTTATGTATAAAATCAGTATTGTGATTATGAGTAGCCACATCATGTGAGATAAGATCAGATTTAGAACACATAATTAGGCCCTACTCATGAACGTTTATGGAAGGTTGGTGCCTTATGAGCCCCCTTCACTTTGTTGGGTTCAAGCCCAATCCTGTTCACTTTCAGTGTGTTCAGATGATTGTTCACTTTCAGTGTGTTTTCAGATGGTTGTTCACTTTTAGTGCGTTCGGTACGTTTATGGTTCATTGAGTAGGTGCCCTAATAAGAATGTTCAATCAATCTAAGAATGTATCCCTAAGCCATATTTAATGTTTATGCAAGTCATAAAAGTTTTAAGATCATTTGAGTTATGTTCATTTACTTGTATCAAACCCAACCACTTACAATAGTTTTGTCGAATGCATGGCTATGTGGGGATGCACATAGGTGGAGGACAGCGCCAGCAGCAGCCGCAACATCAGTAGTAGTGGGAGGTGCAGTTCGTGAAGCTTTCGGATTCTATTGTGGTGGGGTGCCATTCTAGAGTGTTCCTCTAGTTTATTTTTACATTTATGCTATATTAGGACTCTCTTTCATGTTCTTAAGATGTTGGACATTCTATTTCTTTCTCTTATGCATGTATTAAGACACTACAAGTTGATGTTTTAAATTTCTATGGACCTTGCTTAATTAATGATACTATGTCATGATTTTGTCATGATCTCCTATGTATGAGGACACTTCCGTTATGCTTGGATTGTGTACGTTATGGAGGTTGTGACACATTTACTTTGACTTTTTCTCCCCCTTTAGATGGAATTGGATTTTCTCTTTCACAAAACAAACTATTTGGCAAACCTCTCATGCGTTGAGATGCTACTAAGCTATGTTGTTTGTTATGTTCAATTTATTTTGACTAAATTCTAACTCACCTTTGAACTGGAATAAATTTCAGCCCTATAATTGTTACAAAAAATAAAGATATGCTTCAATTCTTTTTTATCGTTTCTGTCAGGATCTTTATTTTCCTCCTATAAATTACATCCACGGTGGAAAATGAAAAGTGAGTAAACTCCTAAAAGTACGTAAAGACGCACATTAAAAATTACTAAACCATGTCGCTTTTATTTCATTTACTTTTGACTTTTCATCCCCCTTCAGATAGATTTGAATTTTTCTCTTTCACAAATTAAACTATATTGCAAACCCTAAGCTATGTTGTTGTTTATGTTCAATTTATTTTAAGTAACTTATAACTCACCTTTGAAAGTGATTTCAGCCCTACCTTTGTTACAAAAAGTAAAGATATACTTCAACTCTTTTTTATCTTTTCTGTCATTAACTTGTTTTCTTTCCTATAAATTACACCTACGATGGAAAATGAAAACTGATAAATGACATTGAACTACGTATCAACAATATTTATATTTTATAATTTTGACATTGATACTTTGTCGCTTGGGTTCTATTATTCAAATGGATGGGGATGTTCAAGATGATGTTTGTCACAATAGGATGGTTGAAATGGAGGAGTGCAACTGGAGTATTAAGTAACCAAGAGATCCCTCTCATATGAAAAAGTTAGTTATATTGAATAGTTATACGGCCAGCCATGCTATATTGGAGTGAATGTTGGGCCGTGAAGAAGCAAGGTCCCAACCACATGCAGTGTTCTCATATGCCTCGCATGAGGCAGCTTATGCATCTGCATATGCGTTTTGGCTACTTTCTCGAACCGCATATGTCTATGCAGTCATGGCCGCATATGCAACGCATATATGGCTATTTGTGGCGCATATGAGGTCACTTTTCATAAAGAGATGATATGTGTAATTTTTTATCATTCATCTTATTTAATTATTCGTTAAACTACTTATACACACAAACACCGACCCATATATACATATACGTACACATATATATAGCATATGGTATATGCTACATGAATATGGCCTAAGTTGAGATTGACAAGATGTGGCCTATGCTTTTCAGAACATTGACAAGATGTAGCCTACATTGAGATGGATGTGTGGGAAGACAAGAAAAGATCAATTGAGAAATGGCAATATCATGAACAAAGTGGGAGCGACCAGTATTGAAGACAAGTTGCACGAGGGCCGTCTGAGATGGTATGGACATGTGCAACCCAGACAGACTAACACGCCTATACGAAGCAATGCTATTGAGTCAATCACAATTAAAAGAAGAATAGGTATGCCTAAATTAACCTGGGAAGAGCTTATAAAGCAAGATTTTGAATATCTACATCTTGATTAGTATATGACCCATGACAGAGCTGATTGGAAAAGAAGGATCCATGTAGTCGACCCCAACATGGTTGGGATTGAGGCTTAGATGATGATGATGATTTTGACATTGCTAAAGAAATATTCTCTAAGCTTTAGATATAAATATATGTGTGTGTCAATAAATAAGTTGAGTTGCAAAAAATATGATTGTTTTCCCCGTATAACGCTATACTTTTCTATTTATAAAAGTTAATTATAGGTACTCAGATATAGGAATTGGATGGATGTAGGAATAAATATGCATATAAAAGGGAATGCAAATAAATGTAGAAAACACTAAACAGAAGCAATCTATCTGTGCCGAAAGAAGGGAAACTTCATGGGGATTAAGAGTAGTCGGCAATCATATAAAACAGATATATAACTATTGACTAATGTATTGAAGTATATATGTATACACTTATACACCGGCTTGCCTACAATTTGGTAGTGGAAAAGATATCATTATATAAAGAAAACAAAACAGAATTTGTGGGACAATTGCACATCTTTTATAATAAACATATCCTTGAACGATTGTGCTTTATTTGTGTAGCATGTGCAGAACCAAAATACTAATCTGCATGCATATTGACTTGTGCAAGTGCAACAATAAACATTAAGAGATATTGCATACATTTACAAAACCCATGAACAAGATTGCTACAAAAAAAATTGTATAGAACAAGCAAGTTTTGATCGGGAATGAGTGGTGAATCATCATCATCATCTATAAGCCTCGATCCCAATCATGTTGGGTTCGGCTACATGGATCCTTCTTTTCCAATCAGCTCTATAATAAACTGTTTGCAATAAAATCATTTCGTTGATTATTCTAACAATATATACACAACACGCTTAGCATGTATAGTAATTAGAAATTGGATCATGAGAGACGGATCATGAGAAGTTACTGACAGAGGGGCTCTTATCGGACAGCCAAGCTTTGCTCAGGAACAAGTGGTGAATATTGTAATAAATTATTAAAAATGATTTCATTTAGTTGCTTTTCCAATAACCAGTCCACACGCAACACACTTGTACAGTATAAATACATGAAGTTGGATCATTAGAGACAGATCATGAGATGTTTGTTACTGACAAGCCCTTATTTGCTAGAATTAATTGTATCGAAGCTTTGATTAAGAATGAGTCATGAACGTTGTAATAAATTGTTAAAATGATATTATTTCGTTGCTGTTCTAAATTAACAGTTTACACACAACAATTAGCATGTATAGTAATTATAAATTCATGAAGTTGGATCATGAGAGACCGATCATGAAAAATTACTGACAAGCCCTTATTTCACCATCAAGGGAAGTCGGATAATCACTCCACATGGAAGTAACATAAACACATGAAAGTACACAAAACTAAAAGATATTCTGAACGTGAATCCAAAGGAATAATTTGTTTTGGAGAGCAAGTATGAAGCAACCATAGCGAAAAAATAAAGCATTTTTTTCATAAAGTAATGCAGAGAGAATGTATTCATTGACGTTGGGGCTAGAGATATGTGAGCCTAGATGCTGCACGATATAAGAAATAGATAGTTCTATAAAACTCCAATTTTATACCTTAGACATTGATGTCAGGATATCAGCCAAGAAAAAATCGGAAAATGTTATTGCCTGCCAAACAAAAAGAGAACAAGGTTTAGAGTTTACAGTTAGGTTTGGAGTTTACAATACTATGAAGTAAAGACAGCATCATATTTGATGAAACATACAACATCGATCTCATTAAGAGAAAAAGCAAGATGACAAGATCCCAAAAACAGAGTAAACTCTCAGACTTCTTGCAAATAGTAGGGATTAGTTGCTCAACCAAAAATGACCAAGACAGAATTAATTGCAGCTAAGAAGATAACTAAGAATCATGAGTAAATCACATGAAAAGTCTAAACATAAGTGTAACTTGTCAGGTTTAGAAAACAGTGGAGGCTGCCACCTCAAATATATCTATAAAATGGCGAGCAGGATAACTACATCAGCTATGGTATCATTTGATTTTCTCATTCATCCTTTACACGTAAGTTGAGTCTTATTATTTTAGCAAGCCTAAAAACTTTGCTTCTTGTGCAAATTCTATGCTGTGTTAGGGACGTTTTTCAGTTACTCTGTGTGAACCCATAAAGTCATCCTACAAGGTCACTCTGCAATATCTTCTACACGAGTTTTACTTGACATGTGAACATCCTCTTTTCTATGCAGATACATGAGCGCAGGTATGCTTCAGAGACTGTACTGTTTGGGAGGGATAAACTTGTTAAGAAGCTTACTTGAATGTTGTGAGAAGAGGTGAGGGGGAGAGGAGACGAAACACCGAGAGATTTGTCGGCTGCAAGGAGCAGCTTTCTTGAGAGGGCAATAGCCGTCTCACTTCTTTTTATATATTAGGGTAAGATACATTGTGATATAAAGGAGAAAATAATAGAAAAATAATAAAACAAATAATATAATGAAAATAGAACCAGGAGGCAGATTGCAAATTTCCGCCGTTGTAGCAATCTCGATACCATCGACAGGACTGTCGATGGTATCGACAGAATGATGTTATGTCGCTGTGATAATCTCGATACCATCGACCTCCTGTCGATGGTATCGACGGGGATACAGGTTGTTTCACACTCCCCCTCAAGTTGGAGAGTACACATCGTGTATGCCTAGCTTGCCACATAATCTTTGAAAAGCTGTTGGACCCAAAGGCTTTGTCAAGATATCCGCCAATTGATCTTCAGACTTGACGTATGGCGTCACAATAGTGTCATCTTTGATTTGATCACGAATAAAATGCCAATCAACTTCTATGTGCTTTGTACGCTCATGAAAGATAGGGTTCCTGGCAATGTGTATAGCAGACTGATTGTCACACTTGAGCTCCATAGAAAACATGATAGTGATTTTTAACTCAGAAAGAACAGATTTGACCCATTGTAGTTCACAACATGCATGGGCCATAGCATGGTATTCAGCCTCAGTACTGGATCTAGCTACCACAGGCTGTTTTTTGCTTTTCCAAGTAATCAAATGATCACCTAGGAAAGTACAATAGCCTGATGTAGACCTTCTATCAGTATGATCACCAGCTCAATCTGCATCTGAATACCCTGTGAGAGTCAAAATAGATGGAGTCACCTTGGGTTTAGAATATGTGATCCCCTTACCAGGAGCACTCTTCAGATATCTTAGAATCCGACAAACTGTTGTCCAGTGTGACTGTCGTGGTGAGTGCATATGCTGACTCACAACGCCTACTGCAAAAGAAATATCAGGTCGTGTAACAGTCAGATATATTAGCTTGCCAACTATTCTCCTGTAATATCTTGGATCTGAGTACTCAATATCATCAACCGTCTCCTTGATGTGATAATCCATAGGAGTAAATACCGGTTTAGATTCAGTCATGTGTGTTTCCTATAGTAAGTCAAGCACATATTTCCTCTGAGATAGGATGACACCTGCATGAGATTTAAGCACCTCAATGCCCAGAAAATATCTCAGTTTACCCAGATCCTTGGTTTGGAAGTGTTTTTATAACCCTTCCTTCACACGAGATATGCCTGGAGAATCACTGCCAGTAATCACTATGTCATCAACATATACAGCAATAATGATAGAGCCACAAGAAGAGTTAGAGTAGAATAAAGAATGATCAGTCATGGAGCGAGAGAAACCCATCTGGAGTACAACCTCACTGAACTTGTCAAACCAAGCTCGAGGAGACTGTTTCAGCCCATATATGGCTTTCTTCAATTTACACACTTTCTGACACTCCCCCTGAGCAACAAACCCAGGAGGTTGCTTCATATATACTTCTTCCTGTAGATCACCGTGTAGAAAGGCATTCTTAACATCAAACTGAAACAGGGGCCAATCAAAGGTAGTAGCCAGAGAAATAATAATCCGGACAGAGTTTAGACGAGCTACTAGAGAAAAGGTCTCAAAGAAATCAACTCCATAGGTTTGTGTGTAGCCTTTTGCTACCAATCTAGCCTTCAACCTCTCAACCCACCTGCAACCCACGGCTTTCTTCCCTGCAGGTAAGTCAACAAGATCCCAGGTGCCATTATGCAAAAGGGCTGACATCTCAAGTTGCATTGCCTGTTTCCAGCCACTGTCCTTCATAGCATCATAGTGATCCCTTGGTATATCAACTGAATCAATCTCAATAGCAAATGCGCGGGCCTGCTTAGATAAGTGTGACAGACAACACACATTTTTAATAGGATGTCTAATAGTACAAGAACGTTCACCTTTCCAAACAGCAATAGGAAGATCAAGATATGATGCTTCTGCAGGAATCTCATGAGTAGAAGACGATGAGGAAGGCTCAGAGACTGGTGTCGCTACCTCTTCTGGATCTTGTCTGCCTCGCCTACTATAAACATATGGGTACTGCTGAATAACAAGCCTGTCAGCTGCCTGCTTGTCCTGAATAAAAGTATAATCAGGAATAATGGGTGGCGCTCCCTCACTCTGCACAGATGGTGCCACTCTCTCACTCTGAAAATCTGGTGGCACTCCCTCTCTCAATTGCTCCCCCTTACTCATAGCATCGGAGAAATACAGAGTGGTCTCATGGAAGGTAACATCCCTAGACACAAACATGCGACGAAGACTAGGACAGTAACACTTGTATCCTTTGCTAGTACTAGAATAACCAAGGAACAAGGTTTTAATAGACTTAGGAGAAAGTTTGTCGGCCTTAGGGTCAAAATTATGGACAAAAGAAGTGCAACCAAACACTCTGAGGGGAACAGAGAAGGGCTGATCCATGGGTCGTAACACAGAGAAAAGAGTTTGTCCTTTGAGAACGGAGGATGGTTGTGTATTGATTAAGAAGCAAGTAGTTAACAGAGCTTCAGACCAGAATTTCTTAGGCACATTGGATTGAAACATGATCGAACGAGCAAATATCAAGAAGACGGTTTTTTCTCTCAGCCGCCCCATTTTGCTGAGGGGTGTGAGGACAAGACGTGCGATGAATCATGCCCACAAAACTACAAAAATCAGACATAGCCTTTTGAACATACTCTAAAGCATTATCAGATTGGAGAGTTTTTATATTGCAATCAAACTGAACCTTTATTTCTTTATGAAAATGTTTCACAATAGATAGCACAGACTCTCGGCTTTTGAGAAGGTAGACCCATGTCATGCGGGAAAAATCATCCACAAAAGGAAATAAAATAACGAAAACCATTATAAATCTGGTCTTTAACAGGACCCCATACATCACTGTGGAATAACTCAAAAGGACAAGATGCCCGCTTATTGACACGACTGGGATAAGACAACCTATGATGTTTTCCCAGCTGACATAACTGACACTCTAAAGATGACACTTGGGACAACTCAGGTTCCAACTTCCACAGGCTTTCTAACGACGGATGTCCATATCTGCAATGCCATAGTAAGGGGGAACCACTCAACAGGATGGATGGAGCTGGAGCAGATATTGGGCGAGGCAGACTGTCACCGTGGAAAAGGTAGAGATCACCTTTCCTAGGCCCCCCACCAATCGTCCTCATACTCTTGAGATCCTGTAAAACAAAACAAGAAGGCCCAAATGTTACTGTACATTTTACAGTGTCAACCAACTTTGCAACAGAAAGAAGATTAAAAGGAAACTCAGGCACAAAGTGTATCGATTTCAGATCAATCTTGGGTGTTAGAGAGACAGATCCACTAGCTAGCACTCTCCTCACTGAACCATCTACCAGTGTGACAGATTGGTGAGGAATATATGAGTCAATAGATTGGAGCAATCTCTTCATACCAGTCATATGTTGTGACGTGCCAGAGTCAACTACCCAAGATGTAGTAGAGCCAGAAGTTATGAGAGATGTAGCCTGATTACCCGCAGTAGATGTCAGGTTTGCTAATGACGAAGATCCCACACTCACGTGATGTGTAGCCTGAATGAACCGATCATACTCCTCCTGAGTAAGAGTGATGACGGTCCCAGAATCGGTGCCCACAGCTGAAGACGGAGATGAATCTGTAGAAGTGGCACAATGTGCTGCCCCACAGGAGGTGCAGCAGGTCTCCCATGTTTCTTCCAACACTTTTCCACTATATGTCCTGGTTTGTCACAGAAGGTACACTTCGGATGTGTCCCACATCCTCTGCCCGTACCAGGTCGTCCTCCTCTCACCGCAGCAACTACGGATGCATGAGACTCCCTAGAGGATATAGTAGAGACAGGATTAACAGACTCAAAAATAGACTGTTGAATTCTCGAATATGCTTCTACAAAACTTGGCAATTTATCAGAAGCCAGAATGACGCTCCGGGCAGAACTGCAAATGGAATTAAGCCCGGATAGAAATTTAGCAGTGATCAAGTCGTCTCTATCTTTGATCTATGCAGCAACTGTCATAGGATGATAATAGCTCAGCTCCTGAGCAAGAGCCTGAATAGCTCCAAAGTATTCCTCAAGGGACCTATCACCTTGCCTCTCAGCAAATAGACGATCATATATCATGAATAGCCGAAGAGCATTCTTCTCCTGGGAATAGTATTGCTTCACTGCGTCCCATCTCTTTAGCTGTGGTATAGAACATAAACCTAGTTGCAATTGCAGGCTCCATACTATTCCATAACCAAGTCTTCACAAGACTGTCATGACGCTTCCATTCAACGTATCCTTTATCAGTAGTGTCCAGGGGACCCGAGTCAACATGTCTCGCCTTATCGCGAGATTCCAAGACAGTGTGAACTGCGTTCATCCATAGTAGATAGTTTTTCCCGTTGAGTTTGATGGAGGGGATAAGAGACGCCTCGCCGTAGGGAATCTTGGTGTCCTCCATTGTAGACGGGAACACAGTGACGGATTGATACACGTCACAGAGAAAGCTGAGCTGACGGAGAGATACACGTCACAGAGATAGATGGGGTGACGGAGAGATACACGTCACAACCAAAAAGGAATGGATAAATGTGTTACTGACGCATTCACAGCCTCCAACCGATTTTCCTAGTCACACATGGAGGAGATGTGACTAGGAGTACAACCGTCCTCCGATTTAGATTTTAGACGGCCGTCGAATCACCCGAAGACCCCAAACAACTTGTGGTGGAGTCTACGACAGCGTTGGAGATCTACCGAAGACCCAACGTAGAAGGAGATAACCCTGCAAGCCCGGTGTCTCACTCCAGATTGGCGGATGGGCTGCAGCCGGACGACAGCCCAGCCGTTGCTGCCTCTCGGCGGCGCCGCCGGCACGGAGAGAAAGAAAGAGGAGCGCTGCCGACAAAGAGAAAGAAGGAGAAAGGGAGAAGCGGTGGCGAAAGGAGAGAGATGCCCTAGATCGAGCTCTGCTCTGATACCATGTGAGAAGAGGTGAGTGGGAGAGGAGACGAAACACCGAGAGATTTATCAGCTACAAGGAGAAGCTTTCTTGAGAGGGCAATATCCGTCTCACTTCTTTTTATATATTAGGGTAAGATACACTGTGGTACAAAGGAGAAAATAATAGAAAAACAATAAAACAAATAATATAATGAAAATAGAACAAGGAGGCAGATTGCAGATTTCCGCCGTTGTAACAATCTCGATACCATAGATAGGATTGTCGATGGTATCGACAGAATGATGTTCTGTCGTTGTGATAATCTTGATACCATCGGCCTCCTGTCGATGGTATCGACGGGGATACAGGTTGTTTCACAAATGTAATCAGGTTTGCTTCTAGTAGGCAAGAATAAAACACAGAGAGGAAAAAAAAATTATCAACTGTTACCCCAAGCACCATAAAGCCTACTAACATATACAATATGTATATGAATAGAAACTAGGGCTTTCAAATTTCTGGCTGATGAGCTCGCACCAGCCTAGCCTGGAAAAAAACGGGTTCCTTGTTTAGATTTTGTCGATACATGTCAGTTCTGGGAATGGAAGTTGATGTCTGAAATAAAACTGGGTTAGGTCCAAATATAGATATTTGTCAATCCAGGGTGTTTCTAACTTGATAAATTTGAACAATTTAGATTCTAAGACGCGGTGCAAATCGGAATTTATTTGAATATGTACAGAAGACTATATAATCCGGATTTAGTGTCACCTCAAAAACCATACTAGACTTGACTCAACCGAAAATATTTTTGAGCTTGCCGTGTCTAACCCGCAACCTTGAAAACCCGCATGCCAAATTTCATTAATACAATCGTAAATACTTAATCCTATTCCTACAAAGAAAAAAAAATATCTAATCAACAAACCGGGTTCAGTTCCAGGTGGAGCCACATTGGACCCACCCCAACATAGTAAACCTCAGGGCTATACATTCGGTTGCTAATCACACTAGCAGCACGCCCAAAGGTGTGATCGTCAGCAAGGCTAGCTTGGTTAGCATGTTTTTCCCCTATAATTCGGCTCGAGGGAATTCAAACCTAGGATCTCTTGTTTAACTAGATGGCTCGTTTACATGTAATGCTAGCCCTGGCCGGCAAAAAAATGTCCATGTGCCTAAGCACCCTAGAAGCCAAGGCAGCACCTTGGCACCTTGACGGACATGGGGTCTAGGAATTAGACCCAAAATAATATCTCTGGGCTTGGTTTTTCCCTGTAAGTGTTGACCCAAAGTGTCCTAAAATAAAAGTCAAATCAATCTACACCTGATTGCCACCCCTAGTCAGTAACTGAATTATTCAACTATGAACTTTACTATATGTGGGCATGAGATGAGATGTATTTGGGTTTTATTGATGATATAACCCTTCCTTCTCTTATTTGGTTTCTCTACATGGCATCTCCTCTTAGCGTTTTATGTTACCAGCACTCTGCAAATTTTGCTGGCCTCTGAAGCAGCACTTTCTGGAATAAGATGATAATGCTGCTGTGGCTTATTTGAGAGGCCCATCAATTACTTCCTTTGAGTAGATTGTTTAATGGAAAGGGGTGTGCTTAGTTAGAAATTCAAGGGAGGGAGGGTGTCCCTTTGCACGAGCTATATCTTTATCTGTAATATGTTATGTTAGCTTGTATATGTGAATCCAAGCTGGACATGAGAATCTCCCGTACTCTAGCTTGTGAGAAGTTTTGGGAGTCCGGGTTTAATTTCATTACTTTTTTGGTGTTCTTGTCTATGAGCTCTTAATAATTCCAAGTACAGTACTTGCTTATTGATATATTACTTCTATAAGAAAAAATTTCAGCAGACAGTTTATATGAAACTCATTCAATGATATAATGTCATAATGTTTCAAAAGGGACATGCCTGGATAGGGAGAACTATGCGCCATAGTGTCCGTAAGAAGTAGAAGCGGGTTGATAGATAGAAAATGTCAAATGGAAATATGAGAACCATTAGAGCAATTATATACAAGAGCACCTGCAGCATTGAAATAGGCGTCGTCAGTATATCACATAATACATGCTTAAAAAGTAAAATAAAAAACTTTTATCAATCTTACATAGGTAAACTAGTCAGAATTGCAAAAAGTAATAAAAAGAGTGAAAAAGCCAAACAAAGTGATGCTTGGCTGCAAAAGTGCTAAAGCATAAGCAAGCAGCCATGTACATAGAAAAAGATGCTAGACTGACCAGTATATTTTATGCATGTAGAGTACAATAGCCAATCTAGTTAGTTTTTATGATAGCGCAGAAATAAATATAACCCTTGTTGAGTCAAACTTACATAAGAACTACTACTTGGAACAGGATTCAACTGGAGAAAAGGTGTTCAATAGAGCTAGACAATAAAATATAGTGTTTTCTTTCAGACTTTGGTGTTTGTGGAAATACATTCGAGTAGGTGAGTTCTACATAAACGCAGTTAAGTGAGTTATACATGGGTTGCTCGTGTTTAAGTCTCATACTGTGTATATGGCTTATTGGTCGCTTCCCATCCTTATATCAAATAAGCATGTCATTACTCGTCGGTCATAATACAAATCAACCCCCAATATCTAATCTTTATTGTCAAAATGGGATAAGAACCTCAGGGTTAAAAACCGTAAATTAACTATTCTGAAGTGGAGGGTAAAATTTTGACATGGCGATTTTGAAGTCATTTCCCACAAGTATAAATGGAATTTGTGGAAATTTCCGATGAAAATTTTGGAAATTACAGATTTTCTGAGGGAAGTTTTGGCATTCTAGAATCCACGACACTCAAGGCAAGTTACGGAAATTCAGTATGATACGGTAGGACGGTTTTATACAACAAAAAAATGTACCCAACCCATTATTCAAAAAATAACCACTTAAAATGGGATTAATAACAATGTATAATTCTTGCTGAAGCCTACAACAATTAGTAGTTTGTAGATATGTATTATTGGATGCTATCATGCTACCATTACACAAATTATCAAATCAAGAAAAATAAAGACCAAGTGACGATGTTTTGATAGTAGAAAGATGGTTAATTTTGACGGCTTGTGTTCGTTCAATCGTTTTGTCGACTGATTAACTAATGGACATTGCCATGAAAATCTCAGTTAATCAATAGATCAGTCGTTTTGCATGTTTCCCCCCTTGTGGAATTTGGAGAATATCGTAGAAATTTGTATCCTTGGTGAAGGTGGTTGTCACTATCTTTCCTCTCCCCCTGGGCTTTTTCCCGAAGTTGCAGCAGCCCCCTTAATTAGGTGTTATAGTGATGTCACATGTCTTTCATGTGAGCCTTGTTGCTCCTCTCTCTTTCGGAGATCAGCAGTTATTCCCCTCTCTTCCCCATGACCTAAGCTGACTCTTCCTACTGGTGGTGAATGTCTTCTTCATCTGAGGAGTTCCCAATCTTGCACATTTTTTAGGAGCGGCAACAGCTATGTTCGCTTTGGAGGTAAATTGTCTCTTAGGAACCTAGGGTTTGTTTATTCCCTCAAATTAGGTATGTGAGGGGCAGCCAAACCCCTGTTTTTCTTGGGATCTTATCTCCAAGCTAACTAGGATGAGTGGATGGACCCCCCCCCTTCTTTTCTTCAGTGCATGCAGTAGTCAGCGGTTAGCAATGGCATGGTTCTACAGCTACATGGAGCAACACCACTCTCTCTCTCTTCCCCTAGTGATGTGATACACTTCAACTATAACAATGATGAAGTTAAAAGAATGTGTCCCTACTGTGCAATAGCCAACTGTCACAGTCGACAACCAGATCATTACCAACCAAAAACTCAATGAGAAAACTACCAATATCGGAGTGCAACGTCAAATATCCTTCAAAGGAGAAGGAAAGTACAAACATTTGATTTGTGGTGCTCCCACTGATGAATCTGCAAGGCAGTGGAAACAAGGTGCCAACCTTCAGACCATAATGAGAACTCCATGGAAAAATAAGCCATTGATGTGGTGAATCACTTTGAAGACTACTAAGATGTTTAGGATCACCTCACTCTGATGTATTCTAATAACAACTCTTACATGTACGTTAGACTGTAGGAATGTATGGTTCTAAGCTAACAAGGCAATGAGTCTCTAATTCAGTATTTGGTGAGATCACTCACATCACACACAATCATCAAGCTCTGCTTCCCTATAGCACAGATGTCAAGGCGCTTTAAAAGCAGCGAGATTGAATAACACTCATCAATATCTTGGCATGTATACAAGAATATGAGGGGTTTAATATCAGGTCACGTCAGGCGAAGAACTCGAATCTCTGACGAAAGCTTATTCACGGGTGTGAATGCGATGCGCCTTTTTGACGTAGTACACTCCTAAGTTTGCATCCTGCTGAGACCGTTCTACTATGGTCACTCGGTCCAGTCCTTCCACTTAAGGTGGCTGTTGCAAAGGTGAGGCAAAGGCAAATCAAAGGTTTTGATGCAAACAAAAAAAAAAACACATAGGTGAAACCATGGAACAAAACTTCGGCGAAGTTGGGGAAATTTCGCCGAAACTTCGAACTTCGAGCCTAGGCGAAGTCGAATCCTCAATACTTCGGCTTCGTCTAAACTTCGGGGCGAAGTTTCCCTGATTTCGTCGAAGTTGGTTTTTTTGTATGTATTTTCGTCTCAACTTCTCCGAAGTTGTCGAAGTTTCCTCGAAGTTGGCGAAGTTGGGGCGAAATTGAGACGACCCAGAACATTAATTCTAACTAGTGCACTAATGGCCATATAATACATAAGTGTTGCCTCCAACCCTCTTCACAACTTCTAATATCAACTCCTATGTTTGTTGTTGCCACTCATTCCTATTTGGTTGTATATTTGTATATAATACATATGTTCAACACTTGAACTGTATTAGTATGTGTATTGCATGCTTGACCATTGCAGGCGCACATCATATTATCAACCTACTTAGGGCTAAAGACTCATGAATCGTGTATTTTTGTTAAATTAGCAATTATAAGAGAGAGGTATAACATAATTAGAAGTTTTCAATCGAAGTTTCCTTCAAATTCACACCATTTTCTTCAAAAATCGGCATCAAAGTTTGTCGAAGGTTGCATCTAAACTTCCTCGAAACTTCCTCGAAGTTTCCACAAACTTCCACTTCCACACCTGGCGAAGTCGACACGAAGTCGAAGTCCTGCACCATGGGTGAAACCTTGCGGTATGTCGGTACATCAATAATTGTAAGTTTACAGTTTTTTGAGGCAGGAAACATATCTAGGGAAACTTCTACCATTTGAGCTCAAACCAGCCTAAACCAAGACAAGTATGTGTTTTTTTCCATTTTCTATTATTTCCAACCTTTCCATCTTTAACCCTACTTTAACGTGAAAAAGAGATTTTGTGGGCCACATATCCCCCAAAACCTAGATCTTCTCGAATATTAATATGATTGATGTTATCTAAACATAACTACATCGTATATATCTACATTACAATCACTGGAACAAGTTAAATACTAGGTCAAATACTCTATTTTAAATTCTTTTTTGTTTATCAGATGTAACTATTTGATAATTACTATAAATCCATTATAATTTGTTGTTTCATTTAAATTTAGTAGAAGTTCTAGCAAACAGCAATCAAGGAATGGGAAATAGTCTAATTCATCGAATTTTCAGAGAAAATAATCAGTTTCAGTGGGATTTGCTACAAAATCATGTGATTGTATCAAAAAGATTGCGTTTATCGAAATTTCTAAAAAGATCGTCAAATTTCGATGGGTTTGCCAATTTCAATGCATTTTGAGGCTTTTATGCAAAACTTAGAACTACATTGCTGAAATCATGGAAAGTAGAGAAATTTTGATGGAAATTTTGATAATATTTCAATAATTGCGAGCCTAGGCATTGGTGATGCTATTTGAAGAGGGTGAGCTCACCATTTGGAGCTCAAATCCTCCAGATCAAGTCAAGTAATTATATTTTCTTTCATTGTCCACCGTTTTCCATCCTTCTATTTTTTCCATACTTTCACCTTAAAAACAATTTTAGCATCCTCATATACACTATCTTTTTATCTACTTTAATACAATCTACTTTAATTTCATATGATTTATGTATTCTAGACATAGATCTACACATCCAAGACATAGTTCTACATATGTAATCACAAGACCTAGTGTAATACATATATACACTATTTTTTTATCTACTTTAATACTTATATGATTATGTATTCTAGACCATGGTGCAAGACTTCGATTTCATGTCGACTTCGCCAGGTGTGGAAGTGGAAGTTTGTGGAAACTTCGAGGAAGTTTAGAGGAAGTTTAGACGCAAACTTCATAAACTTTGTTGTCATTTTTTGAAGATGATTTGAATTTGAAGAAAATTTTGATTGAAAACTTTTAAATGATGCTATACCTTTATCTTATACATGTTAATTTAACACAAAACACGATTCACAGCCCTCTAGCCCTATGTAGGCCGATAATACAATGTATTTCTTGCAAGTGCCAAATGTGCAATACACATACAAATACAATTCACCATATGTATTTTATACAATATATGATCAAATAGTAGTTACAACACCCTCTCTAGAAAAGAGTGGCAACAACATAGGCGTCGGTATAAGAAGTTGTGAAAGGGTTGGAGGCGACACTTATGACGTATATGGCCTCTGGGGCACTAGTTAGGATTAATGTTCCGGGCCATCTCAACTTCGCCCCCAACTTCTTCGCCAACTTCGAGGAAACTTCGGAGAAGTTGAGACAAAAATACACACAAAGAAGTCAACTTCGCTGACATCAATGAAACTTCGCCCCGAAGTTTAGACAAGGTTGAAGTATTTGGGATTCGACTTCACCTATGGCCAAAGTTCGAAGTTTTGGCAAAATGTCGCCAAAATTCGTCGAAGTTATGTACCATGTTCTAGACATAGATCTACACATCTAAGACATAGATCTACATATGTAATCATAAGATCTACACTAATAGCTAGCATAGGCATATTTTTAGATCATTAGTACTAATATTAGAATTATATATTTTGTTAAAACAAGTTATTGTACTTACGTTTAGACTAGTAGACAAACTTGTAACAAACACCAATATTGACACATCCAAGACATAGATCTACATATGTAATCACAAGATCTACACCAATAGCGATGATAAATATATTTTTAGATCATTAGTACTAATAATAGAACAATTAGTATATATTTGTTAAAACGAGTTATTTTATTTATGTTTAGTAGACATACTTGTAACAAACACTAATATTGACACGAATTTATATTATTTTGTCAATATTAATTTATTTCATATTTCATTTGTTTATTTAAAATTTCTGAAATTATTTATTTTTTGCTTAATGTGCTTGTTAATGTGATATCAGTTATTGATTGATTCCTAAGACATTACTACTCTTATATAAACAAACTATTATTAGTGTATACTTTTAAAAAAATCAGATCTAAAAAATATAAATAAACCCTTAAAATATTAGAAAAAATGTGTCATTGATTTTATAATACTCATACCTAGTATATACTTATGGTATATCATAAATGCATCCACTCCCAAGTATTTGTGATTAGATGTATAAGATATTAATGCAATGCTTTTTCTTTCTTTTTTTTCTTCGGTGGGGATGGCATGCCTTCTGATGGTGGTTAATTTGACAATGAGGGTGTTACTGCTAGGTAGCCAACCACACCAAAACATAATGATTATGCTTGAAAACATTGCATTGTTGTTGTTCTTGGGGTCAATGAAATGATTGATTGTTGAGTCAATATCAAATGCAAATTCTTAACCCAAGTAAAATATCGAGGGGTGACCTACATATCCAACATGTGATATTATAGCACAAATAAGTATATATATATATATATATATATATATATATATATATATATATATATATATCATCATCTAAGCCTCAATCCCACTATGTTGGGGTCGGCTACATGAATCCTTCGTTTCCATTCAGCTCTATCATGGGCCATATTCTGATTGAGATGTAGAGATTCAAAATCTCTCTTTATAAGCTCATCCCATGTTAATTTAGGCCTTCCTCTTCTTCTATTTATAGTGTTTGGCTCAATAGCATTGCTTCGTATAGGCGCACTAGTAGGTCTGCGTTATACATGTCCGTACCATCTGAGTCGGCCCTCACGCAACTTGTCCTCAATGCTCGCCACCACCACTTTATTCCTGATATAGTCATTTCTCAAACGATCTTTTCTTGTCTTCCCACACATCCATCTCAGCATACGCATTTCAGCCACGTTCATCTTGTTGAGACCTTGTTTCTTCACCGCCCAACATTCACTCCCATTGAGCATGGTTGGTCGTATAGCTGTTCTATAAAACTTACTTTTTAACCTGAGAGGGATCTTCTGATCGCATAAAACTCCAGTTGCACTCCTCCATTTCAACCATCCTGCATTGATCCGGTGACAAACATCATTTTGGACATCCCCGTCTATTTGAATAATAGAACCTAAGTAACGAAATTTGTCACATTTTGGTATATCTACTCCGTCCAACTTGGCTCCATCATTCATACTGCGAGATTGGCTTAAATTGCAATGCATATACTCAATTTTGCTCCTGCTAATCATCAATCCATTTGATTCCAATGCCTTTCTCCAACATTCAACTTTATCATTCAATCCATCTTTTGTTTCGTCAATCAAAACAATATCATCAGCAAATAACATACACCAAGGAATATCATCCTGAACATTCTTTGTTAACTCATCCATAACCAGAACGAATATATATGGGCTGAGTATGGATCCTTGGTGTACCCCAACTGTAATAGGAAAAGTTGGTGTCTCTCCTCCAGGAGTCTTGACACTTGCAGTAGAGCTATCATACATGTCTTTGATCAAGTCAATGTATTGGATAGGCACACCCTTTTTCTTCAAAGCCATCCATAACACTTCTCTGGGTACTCGATCATAAGCCTTCTCTAGATCGATAAACACCATATGAAGATCTCTTTTGCTTTGTCTATACTTCTCCATAAGCCTCCTTATCAGAAAAAAAGCATCTGTTGTTGATCTTCCAGGCATGAAACCAAATTGGTTGTTTGATACCTGCGTTATAGATCTTAACCTCTGGTTAATAATCCTCTCCCAAAGCTTCATCGTGTGACTCATCAGCTTGATACCTCTATAGTTTGTACAGCTCTGAACGTCACCTTTATTCTTGTAGATTGGGACTAAAATATTATTTCTCCACTCATCCGGCATCTTCTTGGTCTTCATGATCTTGTTATACTGCAAATTTTTTTACTCAATCCCTTCATATTGTCATTGTAAACTCTCATCGAAATCTACAATATACATCTCGATTTCATTATCTCACACATGCATGGACCCCACCTACCTCGTATAAAGTTTTATTGCATAAATGAGTGTATTTAGGAGTAGAGATTGCGCCTGGCTTTATATGTTCATTTTTGCGTCGAAACGGTCAGGACTGCATTCATCAAAAATTTCGGAAATTTACATTTCCACACTGTCGAAATGGCAACGAAATCAAATACCTCGTTCCTTGGCATGAATGACATGCAAGGGATCTACTAGATCCTCCTCCAAACTATGCTCTTATCAGTTTCCATTAGGTAGTTGTTGTCAAGTATCAACCTAACAGTACGATTTGTTGCCTCAAAGCTAAACTTGTTGTAAAAGGTTAGGCTCAATTCTAAGGCGGGAACTTTGAGACATCCTCTTGGTTCACACAACTTAATTTTGTTCGTACTTATTTTTGTCATCATCATCAACCTTTTTTGGCCTTTCTTACTGCTTAACATTTAAAATGTCTTAATATACTGTGATTTCGAGGAGACCGTCATCATAGAGCAAAATATTGGGTTCGTTGCTCAGGACTGTCACAAAGTTTGTCACCTAAGGAACGCTTTATATGACCGATAGGCAAAGTCCTTGAGCTTGGTTTAAGAAACTAAGCCAGATCCTTCCTGAAAATAGGTTTTTCTAGATTTCAAGTTCATCACTCACTATTTGTGAAAACAGCACCTCAGCGATTGTTGCTTGATATCATTCTATTCAAGAGTGGCCAACATTATCTAGATAACAAACCTCTATAATATGCGGACACTTTGTTACCAAACAACTTGGCAATATGTGATACGAGAATTAAAGTTACTCGTACAACTTCTGCTATTAGCTTGTCCCCAAGAACATATGCAGGAAAACTCCTAGGCAATGTTTTAAAAAGGGGCCTAGGCAGGCGCTTAAGCAGCCGCTCAAGTGGCTCAGACCCCTGGCTGCTCCAAATAGCCTTTAGGTGGCAGTGAGGCGACTTTGCATTAAGCGGCCACTTCATGCCTGCTTAAGCACCCGTCTAAGCATTGATACTTAGCACCCGCCTGAGGCCGCTTAAGTGAAAAACGGGATCTAGGCCCACTTCCTAGGCCCAAAAGTGAAATGCGCTGTTATTTTTAGTATGCTATATTAGACTATTGATATTTTATAACATTATTTAACATGTTAATATGATACTATTGTATTAAGCAAATAAGTATGTATCTAGATATTGTACAATAGCTAACTAGTGTGTATATCTACATTGATTCTGCTGCTACTATACAATAGTAACAACTATGTACCATTAAGTCTATTATAGCAAGTAATACCATGTATATGCAACGTAAAACTATGAAATCAGTACACTGATTCTGCTGCTACTATAGAATAGTAACGACGATGTACCATTAAGTCTATCATAGCAAGTAATGCCATGTATATGTAATATAAAACTATGAAATCAGTAATATTGTGCTGCTGAATAGTACTGATTACTAAGTATAGAACATTAAGCTAAGAAAAACAACCAGTGTAAATGTAATACATAGCCAATGTAAGTTACTGTGAACTTGTGAAGTATTGTACTATTGTATAATACTAACTACTAAGTGCATTATATCATCGCTTGATACTAGTTACGACTGTACGTGATAAATTCATCTATATATGGTGCTAACTATTAAGTAGATTACATGATAGTTTGATCCCAGTATACTGTTGTACATAATAAATGTATCTTAATGCTTCATCTATAGGTAAGCAACTATTAAGTAGCAATACTGTTGTGTAGGGTGAATTTTACAGTGCCACATGGGTTTAATTATGTATATAAGTTTCTAAAAAATACATTATACATATACTAATGTGTGTATTTTCGTATAAAACCATATAGAAAATTAAGCATCCGCTTTTTCAAAAAGTGGACGCTTGAGCGCCCGCCTAGCGCTCAAGCAGTCACAAGGTGCTGCCCACACTTGCATACTTGGCATCAAACCAGCTCATACACCTCTTGATGTTTGTGTTCCCTGTGACGATGACTCTTCACCCTTCTTTTCAAAAAGTGAGACATACAAATCACATTTGGTTAGTGGATGCGTAAACAACCCACAACAATGACACGGGATTGCAATCTGTCATATTCTTTAATATCTCAAGAGTTGTCCTATATAAAGCAAAGAAGCATGGACACGTCTCTAGACACGGACATGGATACGGACACCGACACGGACACGGGATACGTCAATTTTTTAAAATATAGGACACGAACACGGCTCTAGATGAGGGGAATTTTTTTTAATAAATACAAATGTGTATAATGTGTGTATTTATATGTGCATATGTATGTATTTCTATATGTATGCATCTAAATTTATTGAAAAATTATCTAGAATTATATATATTGGTATGTATAATAGTATATGAATTTAAAGTATGCATATGGGAGGGAGCGCCGCCGCTGGGGGGAGGGAGCGCTACCTTGGCGCTTTCCTCCCCCTGGCTTCCACGCTGCCACGGCGAGACCCGATTGAAGCTGATGCGGTTTCTTTGAGCGATGGTGTGGTTGGGGCTTTTCTCCTCAGTCGACCAAGAGGAAGTGGGACGAGACCAGGAGCATCGTGAGGGACCAGGTTGCGGATCTGTGGATCGGCATTGTCGACCTAATCGACCTCCACCCAGTTCAAGAGTGACTGATGGAGATGAGCCCTCCCTCCCAAATTTGGGGTTCCTTATACTTTGTCTCCGCAGGTGTCTCAGGCACTCCTCTCCGAGTGAGTCCTGGTTCGTCCAGGGCTGTGAAAGCCACTTCATCTGTGACCTCTTGTTTGTTCTGACGATCACGACGCGGCGTTGTGCTCGGATCTGGTCCCCGCTCTGGGGTTCTAATTCCGACGCAGCAGAAGGACTCCCTTCGGGATCCTTGGTAGAGTACTACTTTGATGCAGAGTCCACTTAGCGCACAGGGGATACATCCTCGTCTTGACGCTGGTTCTTCACATCTGGTTGAAAGGTGGACGGGCGGGGGTCCTTGATGGGCGGGGGTCCTTGATGGGCGGCTCGGTGGCGGCGGATCTTCGGTCCTATTCCAGCAGCGCCATCCTCAAGGGTTCGCTAAGATGTTGATGTGTCGATCACAACGTGTTCGACGATTTGCCCCTATGGGCAAGGGCACAAGTTGGCGGTTGTGCTCTGCTCTTCTCCACGAGGGCAGTCACATCTGGTCTTGGCCTATGGCCACAAGGTGATGCGCGGGCTGGGTCGAAGGGGGCAGTCTTCTTCTCCTCACTGGTCCTGCTGCAACGTGAAGGTTGATCACAAGGTGTTCGATGATCTGCTCCTATGGAGCTAGATCCCTGGGAGGTTGAATCTTAGGATTTCAGCGATTATAGGGGACCTTGTACTGCTTGGTTTCTAGTTCTTGCATAAAGAAATAACCAGGTGAACCTTGGACATTGGCTTCAGTGGTTCAGGCTGTCTTACTTGGCGGATTAGTCCATACAATTTCAGAGGAATGAGGATAATGGCCAGTGTGCGATTGATCAGCTAGCTGAGTTATTCTGTTCTAAAGGATCCAATGTTGTGCAGGTCCTCTTGGCGGTTTCTTTTGTTTGCCAGAAACTCGATGACCTGGATGATAGTAGTAGAGTTTCCTGCTATATTGCTCCTGAGATTTCCAGACTGCTGAAGTGATGCTTCGGCTGCCCATGTTGCCACAATTTCAGAGGATGAGTCTATTGCCAGTGTTGGCATGTGTAGTTAGGATGGTCATTTCAGTTTCTCTGTTATCTCTTGAGTTAGTATTGCGGGTTTGTTTTCTTCTTTTATCTAGGTAGATGGCTACTGTGTAGCTTGTGTTTAGCTTGTTTTCTCTTGTTGTTTGGATGTCTTCATCCAGGGTTGTAATGGGGGCGCAGACTCTTTTGTACCCAAAGTTTTGGGCACCAAATTTTTTCAGTAACAGGATTTTTACCGACCAAAAAAAAAAGTAAGCATATGTTTGTGTGCAGTAGAAACAATACGAAGTACATACCCTAACTGTTGCATTATACTTTCAGTAGATATAGCAGAATTTCAGAATAAATAAGTGATGATGTGATTGTATATAAATATGAATCTGCATGTGTTTGTGTAGTAGAAAAATTATGAAGTATCCACTTAGTTGTTCCATTACTTCCAATAGTTGAATTTCAGATATAATAAATGACTTCGCATTACTCAATCAATCAATTTATTAGCTCAAAATGCAATTTATGATAGCTAGTTGATCTTGGACTTTACACATTGAATCTTTTTAAGATATTTTATATGCAATTCAAGTTAGAATACAGCTTTGTAAAAAAATTCTCAATGATAAGTGTAACTGAGTAGCAGCTTTATATTCAGAATTTGCTCAGAAATAGGCAGCTGCAGCCATAGTCACAATATACTCCGTTTTTTTGAAAAAAACGCGTTTAAAACACGTATTATTCACGTGACGTATATGACGACCGTTTTAAACTCCAAACCGAATAATACGTTTTAAACGCGTTTAATTCGCGTTTTATTCGCGTATTGCGTTTTAAACGCGTTTAATATGTTTCTTTGCCGTTTTAAACAATTCTGTACTTTTGCTTCACATTTATTTTTTCCACGTCCTTTTTAACTTGTAGCAGGGTTCCACTAAACCGTCCAACCTTCCTCCTCTATCCCTCAACATTCTACATGTTCGCTCCATCTTTCTCCTCCATTCTCCCCCTTTCTTCCCTGATTTGTGCCTGCTGCTTCCACTTCTTCCCCATCTTCTAATATTAGAGTAATCAGTTCGATGTTTAATCATTTTCAATCATTATGTGTGGGCTTATATATATTTTGTATGTATGTATATATATATATATATTCCGCTTTTTTGCCGACTTTTTTCCGAATAGTTGACCGAACTTTTACCGTACGTTGACCGATTTTTATCCAAATTTTCCACATAATCCCCGATTTCCGAATTTTTCAACTTGGTCGTACGTATCCCGAATACCGAATTTGTGACTATGGCTGCAGCTACACAGATGTGTCCAAGAAGTGTTCTGGCCGTGTCCATGAAGTGTTCGGGCTGCAAAAATGGACCAAGATGGACAGGACACGCCGTGACCGTGTCCAAAACGTTTTGGACCATGTCTGGGAGATGTTTGTGTCCAAAACGTGTCCGTGTCGGACACGGGGGCTGTATAGAAGTGCCTGTGCTTCCTAGATATAAAGTGATGTTACATGATACTGTGACTCAGATTATGTTGGTGACGAGATTAACAAGAAGTCAAAATCTAGTGTATGTACTTCTAAACCTAATCACTTGGCAAAGAAAAGCATGCAGTTGTAGCTCATTCTAGTGTTGAGGCTAAATATAGGGTTATGGCTCATACTTCTTGTGAGATGACATGGGTCAAGAGAATCCTGACCAAACTTGCTATCTCCTTCCATACCTATATCTATGTATTGGGACAATGTGGTTGACTTATTTATTGTAAATGATCTAGCCTTAAATGGTGCGAACAAAGCAAAATGAAGTTGATGGCCATTTGAAGCGGAAAGATATACGTGCCAAGACAGTCTACACTCCCTTTACTAGATCCAGAAACAAATTGTGGACATGTTTATTAAGCCCTGGGAAAAAAATCCTCTCTACTTCATTTGACACACGGAGCATGATCAAAACCTATGCCTAGCTTTATGGGGAATGTTAAAGGTACTTATGAGAGCTCGCTTGTTGGGCTTAAGTGATTTGTTAGGCTTAAGCTATTTTAGTCCACCATCTACTACCACAGGGAGTTTCACCATCTCTAAACTCATATTTATAAGTCTTGTACTCACATTTAATTCATTAAGTTAGGAGTAAATACGAATTTACAGATTGATAAGTCAAACTATGCAAAGATCAAGAGAAGATACTTGAAGACCCAAGGAGATGTAGAAGACTCATGAGTAAAATTGTTACCCGGTGTAATATCTCTTTTCTACGAGTGTAGTGAGTCAATCCATGGAAAAACCATGTACAACTCATCTAAAACGAGGCATGCGGGCCCGATCGGTTTGGGAAGTCAAGTTGCTTTTCAAGTTTTCAATGATTTGTTGATGTAAGCCAGGAGCGCGAGTTCCAACAACTTCAACAGAATTCAGTAAGTATATACAAAACACAATTCTGGAGTTACTAAAAGCAAATTCTATATTTTTAAGAACAAATCTAAAACCTTTTCACCATAGTTTCTAATTAAGATTTCATGTTAACCAACATTATATAGGAACTTTTGTATTCACCACATACACCAAACCACTCACATGGAACCAATAGAACTCTAGTTCTAGGAACTGAAGCAGAGTTCTTGAAAGAACGAGTTTCTTATTACTTACAATACACCAATCAAAGGTTGTCTGAAAAGAACTCTAGGCAAAGGCATTCTCTAAGCATGTCATAGCCACTTAAAAGCATAATGTTTTTAATGCTCATTTTGTTGGCTCAGTTATCTATTGACGACCTATTATTGGATATTTTATATTAGTAGGTGCCTAGGTGGCAATCTTGTCTCTTGGAATATCAAGAAAGAGAACTTTTACCAGATCTAGTGTAGAGTCTGAATATAGAGTTATCACCCACACTAAGGCTCCTATTGGTTTGGTGTAAGTTATAAGTTATGTGTAACTCATTTTCTGAGAACTCTAGTTCAGTTTCTGGAACTTAAGTTCCATTCACTTCCATGTGATTGGTTTGTTGTAAGTATAAATATGAAAATCATAAAAAAACATTATTGATTTTTACTGTGTAATATATAATAAGGATGACAAAGACATAAAGAAATAATTATATCCATAGATAACCATGATATTTCTTAACCATAACAAACACAATAAGTTGCCTTGGTGTAGATATTGCTCCTTTAAAAAATATTTTAGTATGGTATAATTATTATTTCAATATAGATATTGTGGTTAAAATCACATTGCAATATTTTTATTTCACCTTTTAGTTATAAAGTATTGCAATAATGTCTACATTTTATGTGTTTGTAAATATAAATTTTGATTAAACATTAGTTAACACAATGTACAGTATTATTTATAATATATTCTTCTCACACGATTATAGTTAATTATCATTTTTCACGTCACATTGTTTAAATATGAAGAATAAAAATATGGGATAAATCATAATTTTTGTCGCGGTGTGATTAGTTTTCTATATGTTCATATGATTTTTCTATAAACAACACTGATAATTGGTGATTAGAGTGTAAAATGTTTTACATGTGATATATTGTATACTATTTTATCATATTATGTTATGATTTTGGCAATAATAATATCCACACTGTTTATGATGAATGCAGAATATAATTGTAGGAGGAAATATTGTTAGTTGTTCTGGAACTCATTTTCTGCTCTTTTTAAGAGGGAACTCAGAAACTGTGGTTTATATGTACTCTGTAACTCACGAGAACTCACGAAACTCAAGTTCCGGCATTTACTTTAAACCAGTCATGAAAAACTGCTTAAGGAACTCTACTTCATAAGTTTTCCGGACTAGTTACGACAAACCAATCGGAGCCTAAAAGTAAACACGTGGGTCAAAGAGAGGCAATGGACCTTAGATGTGACAATCAAGTTATCATGCACATTGCCTCAAATTTGGTCTTCCATGTAAGGCCAAAAATACATTGTGGTAGATTATCATTTCACCACAAGAAGCTTCCAGAGCAGTTGATCAAACTTACTGATGTAGGACAGGCCCCGCCTTTACGCACTTATGAGCATAGGCGTCTTCGTGGTATTAGTTAGGCTTTATTAGCATGCTTTATTTTATTATGTCATTTTTTTCTTTTTTTGGGTTATTCTCGTTTTTGGGCTATTGTAAAGTCAAGTGTTTAGTCCCACATTGGCTACCGCCCGTTTAGTCTTTCTTTTAGAAGCCTATATAAAGGCTCTATATGCGTCCAAGTAGAGACACAGTTGATGAATGAGAATTATTCCCTTTTAGTCTTTACTAGTATTTCTTCTTTAATTTCGTAGATAGGCATTACTTACTCATGTCAAATTGAAGAACAGTCTGCTAATTTCTTCACTAAGTGCATTAATTGATATTGTGTCCAATTTCTATGCATCAAGCAAGATTCCTATGATATGTACCCACCAACATCATGGGTTTGCTAGAATATGTTGTCATTATATTTGCCTTGTACAAAAGTACACATAAGTGGTGTGTGTGTGGGTTTGTGCGTGTGCTTAGTCCCATAATGTGTAAATGGGTTATTGGCCACTTCATTTGTATGTGTGTAGTGCATGTACTGGACACGTATTGGACACCCCTAGTCCATGGACATGCCTAAATACTTCTTGGACACTTCTCCATCCATTTACAACATTTTCTATGTTTTTTCATAGTTGGACACTTCTTGGACACACGTTTGACATTTGCTTGACACATCTCAGCCCATTTAAAACCCACACCAAAAATTAAGCATGCTCTTAGTTTCATACCTTCATTTACAATCTCTCAACTCTTGCATCTACTCTTGGGCTTGGGGCTTTCCTCTATATGTGCTTTACTGATTAACTGTATTAAAAGTAAATTCTTTTATTTCAACAATCTTAATTCTTGACAGTGAATATGTTCACCTTGTTCATCTGATGTTTCTTTATATCTCAGTTTCTTCAATGTCTGGACACACATTAGACATTTGCTTGACACATCTCAGCCCATTTAAAGCCCACGCCATAATTAAGCATGCTCTAGTTTCATACCTTTATTTACAATCTCTCAACTCTTGCATCTACTCTTGGGCTTGGGGCTTTTATCTATATGTGCTTTACTGATTAACTGTGTTAAAAGTCAATTCTTTTATTTCAACAATCTTAATTCTTGACATTGAATATATTCACCTTGTTCATCTGATGTTTCTTTATATCTCAGTTTCTTCAATGTCTGGTATGAATTTATCTTGAGTGCTAATATCTAGATATATTGTTCTAAAATTGTATCAAAACTAATCTGAATGTTCATTTTTTATTGAGACATGAAAATATGCATACCCAAATTAATTTTCCAATTGGACCTGCTCATTGCTCATTAAACTTCCATGAAATGGATCTCCAGATCATGTGGGAAACTAAGATGAAGCCTAATAATATTGTCTACTCTATACAATACATGACATATGGTAGCATCAATGCTCGGTAGTCTTATTACATGATTGGGTAATATACATGAAATATGGACAGAATTCAATAACTGTCCTTTTTCTAACTAGTATTGGACAGATGAAATGGCCTCTTTTATATGTTATCTTCAATGTTCTGTGTGTGTGCGTGCGTGCGTCTGTACTGCTTATAATTACTTAAAAAATTAATATTTTTTATCCATCACCGTGTTTGTGTGCTATATTTTCTAAAATTGGTGTATCCCTTGTTTGTCTGCATATGTGTCTACATCAATATCCATGTCAGGATCCGTGCTTCCTAGAGAGTCATTAGTATTAATACAAGCCAACAATAGACTCCTCAATAGGCTAACCTTTGTTGCCAGTATTGTTAAGTACCATTTGCTTACATCTTTCTTTTCTATTTGGATTTATAAGAATCGTGTAGTTTATGGAAAGAAAAGATACTTCATCGCAACCTGTGTTAAGATAATAGTAATTTGTTTTTTGTCTGGTTTCTTACTAACAAATCAAAATTAAGCTCATTAACATTCAAGAGACCTAAACATCCAGACAACCAATAAGTGTAAGATTGCACTAAAATGCAGATGGAGGCACAGCTTCACTGTTTCCCTCTACATGAGGCTGGCTGGAACATAGTAAAAAATTGAGTTCCGTTGAAAGTATACAATCTAAAATGTTAAAACCAATATTCCTATAGAGATCAGATTTCTACCTCTTGGATAATCCTTCTTGAGGAAAGTTCTCTAATTCTGGAAAAAGCAGAGGGCAGGAGAGGGATGCTACAAAGGACGTTTCGGATTATCCAGCCTATATGAACCTTTTTTGGTTGAATGGCCATATAAACCTTACTTTTTCTGTGTGTGTGTGTGTGTGTGTGTGGGGGGGGGGGGGGGGGTCTTCCTTTTTTTTTCATTTCTTTTTCTTTTTTTGGGGGGCGGGGTGCTGAGCTTCACTTCTAAGATTGTTGAACTCCATTTTTCATATTACTAATTATTCATAATGTTAATCATATGAAGTTTGGTTATCGGCATTTATAACACATTCAATAATATTAAGCATTTGAATACTACTGATGAACCTAAACCCATGGCATAATCTTTTAAAAATCTTTATATGATATACTTCTACTTGACGAAACATATATTTATACGTAGGAAACCATGCTATCAACAACATCTGCCGAATACAATTTTCGAAGGAGATCAAAAAACAGAGAAAATGGTATTATATATAAATTTAATGCTAACAAAGAAATGCTTGGAAACATACTATATCTAGGAAGTGAAATAAAATCAAGGTCTACAAAAACAGAAAAGTGAAGCAGATATTACACTGGTTGTGATGCAGCAAGGGATTCTTCCTTGTGAGAGTACAAGTAGATGTACGAAGTCATGCTTGTAGGTACGATGAGAGTTATCCAAATGGCAGACTATTCGGAGGCCAAAACCAAGAGGTGTCAAATTCAGTGCAACATGAAACATGAGTTATAAGAAAAAGTTGTGGTAATACCTTCCATATTTCACGATGCGTAAGATGGTTGTGATCAAGATCAAAGATTTTAGGATAGTTAATTGATGAATTTGAAAACACCCATAGATTTATTCCCCATAGCCAGATCATAAGAGTCTACATCAGAAACAACAAGCATATCATGTTACATGAAAATAGAAATCATCCAAGCTAGGCATAAGAGGATTGTATATCACACGGAAGAAACAAGGGGACAGACAAAAAAAGAACTTACCACAAGTAATAGGGGATTATAGTATAAGAAAGCTTCATAAACAAACAGATCCCTCACTTTAGCATCCATCCGCATCACAGAGTCCCAGCATATCTACAATATTTCGATGAAAACTAGAAGATACTCATGGATGATGGTTAAGTTATTCTTATTCTCAATGGCTTGTGAAGTAAGAGCTTGCTGCCAATAAGCTTAAAAGGTTTTAGATCTAACCTTAAAACAACTCATGCACCATAAAACAAACAGCAACACCTGAAATCATTTCAATAGTAAGGATGGAAATTGTTTTCTAGACCCACGTAAAAAGTAATGGTAGTGCACATATAACTTTAAGAAGATAATAAACGTTTCTGAATATATTAGAGATGGAACCATGGAACGGATTCAAACAGTAGCCATTTGCTAATGAGGCAATTCAATATCAAAGCGCACCTTGATGTGTGTTTGCCCCCCAAATGTTGTGCATTATTAAGAAAAACACTGAAATGCCTGTAGTTCTAATACATACTTAAAATTCCATGTTTTACTTTGTATCAATTCACATCCTAAGCAAGGCATCCTTAAAGTTGAACGAGGCAACAACAAACCTTAAACCTCCATAGAAATACTGGAGAAGGCATCATTACGACAGCATTGATTGGGGAACTTGCAGCCTTCATTTCAGCTGCTTTTACAGTAAGGAATAATCTCTGAGCATCAATATATCCCTAGAGATCCAACTTTCAAAAATCCTAAATTTAAGAAGAAAAAGGGGAAAAATCAGAGAAAGTGAGACAATGTTGTGTATAGAACAACAATATATAAAAAGAGGCTGATGAATTTGGATGGCCTTAGTGAGTAATGTCTTCTTCATAGAATAGCACTAAAATGAAGAATATGAGAGGGCAAAAAATACAAGAACATAGTTTTCAAATATGCAGGAATCAGGATACCCGTGCGCCAATGAATATATTTTCTGAAATGTTTCCAAAAGTGGTATGTAGAGTGCCTTCAGAGGGTAGCACAAAGAGTATAACGAAAATATGCAGGAACATATGCAGGCATACATGGTTTTGGTTTAAACAAATTATAAACTAATAAATTTTACAATTTAAATTGTTTGTTTGTATTTTGCCCTTCAAACTTATTGTGAGATGAACCCATGTGGAACCACAAATCATTCTTTGACAACAGATTGCTGTAGCATAGAGTCACTATAAACCTTGACAGCGTATTCCCCATCTACTGTATCTTATTCACGAACAGGTCTACATGAGGGGAAGAGAGGGAATGTAGAAGGAATCAAGAATTGACTAGTCAAATATAAATATTCCACGATATGACTATCCAAACT
Source organism: Alisma plantago-aquatica (assembly GCA_963693085.1). NCBI lineage: Eukaryota > Viridiplantae > Streptophyta > Magnoliopsida > Alismatales > Alismataceae > Alisma > Alisma plantago-aquatica. The sequence goes on along the minus strand of OY856411.1, from coordinate 355,180,511 downwards.
AAAACGATAAGTAGTTCTAGATTTATTCAACGCTCGACTGGAGGAGGGGGGAGCCAAAAGATCTGACCGTTCTCCCTCCTGTAATGGCCACCCACAATGGATGAGAGAGTTGTCCGGGAAAGGGGAGCAGCTGCCGTTACTTGAACAAGGAGGGAGAGCCGCTGCAGTCCCTGGGGAGGGGGAGATCCACCGACCAACTAAGAGGGAGGATGGCGTTGCAAATGGGGAGAGAGAAAGCTGGCGGGGAGAGGGTGGGTCGTTGTAGCCGCTCTGGAGGCCGCCTGCAGCTGCGGTTTCTGGGAGAGACACAACGGCTACTCTGGCTGGGAGAATCGTCGTCGGCCTTCTCTAGGAGTCTTAATGCTCGTAGGGCTTCGTAGTTGCGCAGGAGGAGAAACCACTGCCTCTGAAACCAATCACCCACAGAATCAAAGATCTCGATTTGGAAACGCACGGAGGAGTAACTGGAGGTAGAGACTTTGCCTTTGGGAACTCCGATCCCTCTTGCTCCGCCCCTTCTGCGTAACGCGGCTACGCCATGGTTCGAGGGAAAAGGGAAGGTGCTAAAACCGTAAATACAGTGAGCAACTGGGGGCTAGCGTGTATCGTACTGAAACAGTAGTCGTTAGCCAAGCTTTTTGGGATGAAGAGCCACGTGATCTTTGCTAACTAAGGTAAATTTGGATTCTAAATTGATATTTGTGACAGGACTAGAATCAGAGGTTTTGACAATAAATTTGGGTAGTTATTCATCCTAGTGGACAGAACTTTTCAAAGAAGTACAGCTCATTCTGTTTATGCAACAAGATGGATACAGAAAATCGTGAAAACTTTGAAATTTTCCGAGCCTGTCAAGCCCGGATGACCTCAAGGGAGATAAAACCTTGAAATCTTGAATTTACATAACTAGTACTAAATCAATGATGTAATATATACATATAAGAAGAGTCGTAGAGGGGGTGGGGTGCGTTTTCTAGAATCAATTGTCATAATTATCAGTGAATCCTTCTATATATTTGAAGAGAATGGAATACAATTTTTTATATTATAAGAAGAATTGTAGAGGAGGTGAAATGCAAATTATAGCATTACTTTTTATGACCATGAATGGGTCCTTTATATGTTGTTAAGAGGGCAGTGTATTTTATGGCGATAATATTTATAATATTGATTGGCCCTTCTATTTATACTATTTGAAATACTTTGGGAGGGTGATATGTGTGACGGAGTGAACTTTTGGTATTCTTGAAAACCCAATCGGATAATCATGTTCTTGGTTTTGATATTGGAATATGCATATGTGAGTTTTAATCATAGGAAGGTGCATCTAGTTTGGATGAAGTTATGTAGGTTGGGAAAAGATGAAATAATGTGTATAGGCGTGATGTAGCAAGGTTTGATATCTGTTTGCTGTAGCTTACGGGAGACATCTGATGTCACGCAAACTCTTGGAAAAGGGGGAAACCACAGTTTGGATATGTCTTTGACTCAGTCATGGTCCTTGGATGGCATCCGACCGTAGTGGACTCCTCCTTCCCCCTTCTTTGCAGTTACATGATCGTGGATGAGGACTCCATGATGCGCTCTTTCGAGGTCGTGGGTTGAGAGGCAAGACTAAGCGGCAGTTTCCCTCTACACATTGATGCTAATCAGTTTGAGCCCCTCATTTGAACCGTGAGGATGAGGGAACAACAAGAAGGAGGTCTCAGCCTCTCCGCCAGCATGTTAGGTGGGGGGAAAAGAAGACCATAGGAGGAGGGACTCGCGGTGCTGGTAGCCTGGAGACGGTTCTAGACTTCCAACCACCAGCAAGAGGTGACCGGGAGGCGAGGAAGAAGATCTGTGATGTCGAGGTGGACGCACAGCCTGGATTTATCATCTGAAGATCATTGACGGTGATGAGAAGGACATATGAGCAGGTGATCGCTCGCCGGAGTCCCCCCTGCGACGGCAGCCTGTGCAAGGGGGAGAGATGATGACGACCTTGGCCTTGAGCTCAGGAGCTTGAGAGGAAGGCCGGTGGCGCTGAGGGAGAGCAATCAGATCCAGTGGCGTTGTGATCAGTTTTTGACAAGGAGATGGTGATGCTCATTTGGTCACCGGAGCCATCCCAACCGCACAGCAGCACCTGAGAAGTGAGTGGAGGATCTCGCAACGGCGGCTGTGTCGTGGGAGCTTCGGCAGTAGAAGGAGGGGTCGTCCGTCGACACCTTGCCGTTTCCTTGCGTTACGGCGGCAGATTTGGGAAGAAGAGTCGAGCGGCCCCACGCACACGACCCTCATGAATAGAGTTCTGATATGACTCTGGATGACGAGCAGAGTGTCGCGGAGGCGATTTCTCACAAGACCATTTGACGGCAGCGCCACCTGCAGGAGCAGACCCAGCCACGGCAGCGGCGGCTTCGTGTGCAAGAAAGCCCACGCGCGGGCGCAACACTGTGGATGGTAGATCGCAAGTAGAGAGAGAGCCCAGAATCGGCCAAATCAAACCCCAAACCGGGTCAAACCAGGAGCACCAAAACCAGATCGGCTCCGTCAAGAGCAGCTCTGCCACGTGGCAGCGGTCGATTGGCCAAAAGGTAAGAAAATGCTTAGATCTTCTTTAATTCACAGTAATTAGCCTGTTCATCAGAATAATACAAATAATATACCGAAATTCTCAGAAAAATGCATAGCACAACATGGAAGCATAATATCTTGCTTTTGATGCTTAAAACACTATGATATCACGAAAGATGTGTAATGCTTAGTTCATGAGTAATAAATATAAAATGATGATATAAAATTGTGGAAAAATGTCAGTAAATCTATAATTATGTTTATAATGCATATGATGTCAGATATGGTCATGTGAATGCACGAAATCTTGTAATTTGCTCCATATGTCTAATTAGGGCTAATTATCCTAAATAAAATGCAATAAATACATTGATGATCAATAAATGACAAAATTTACAGAATAAGTTCATATCAGTAATTGGAAGATAATATGTAGATCTGAGATCAGTTTTGTACATGAAATTCATGATATATGAAGAGAATCCTTAATACAAGTGATGTAACCCTAAGATGGTTAATAAAAGTGACATAATGTTAAATATGTTCACATAATAATGTGACACAGGAGTATATCCAGTTAATGAACTATAATATGGAATATGACATCAATGAGATAATTATAAGACAAGAATATAAGTAATGATGGGAATATCCTAATGATCTAAGCTAAACCCTAATATGAACACGATTAGAGTTAAGATAAGATGTAAGACGATGAGAACCTGATGATAGTATATGGTCTTGTCTTGATCAGGTTTAATCAAGGATATAGTTGATATCAGGAATATGTTGTGATTAGGATGTCTCTTTGGAAGGTACGCCATTACCTCTTACTTGGCTTATTATACAATATGCTTGTGCTATATGCGTAGTAAAATACTTGGCATATGATATTGGATGAAATGATTGTTCTTGTATGGTATCTTGCTTGATTTTCCATACTTATGGCTATGAACACTTGAAACATAATATATTTGTTCCATTATATGAAAGCACTATATCTCTTTGGTAAGCGTAGTGCTTAAAGGTGATTTATCTCTTTGGTAAGCGGATCACCATATGAAATGATCTATCTCTTTGGTAAGCGGATCATGAGGCCATAAAGCATCTATCCCATTGGTAGGCGGATGCATGAGTATATAATGGAAAATGTGCTTAAAATATGTGTTCTCTTTTGTTAAGGAACATCTTTGTGCAAGTATATGATTTTCTTATAATCTTCTATTACTGCCAAGTATATTAGTTTTATCTTATTGCCAAGATATGATGAGAGGTAAATAAAAAGACACGTAGGCGTACTCAGTACAATATTTTTGAATATTGTGCTGACGTGTACCACATGTAATCTTTTTGTATAGGTTATGGTTTTTCTGTTGAAGATCCAGGATAGATGAGAGTTGTGTGGCGAGCTTACAACAGGTGGACCTGTTGTCTTAAGATCCTGTTGTTTTAGAATGTAGTACATGTATATGTTTAAGTTTGTTGTTCAATATGTAATATCAAGTGATGTAACAATTCATGTTGTAATTATATGTTGAATGGTGAACATGTGTGTATGGTTTTATTATTGTTCATGTACATGTGCTACTGATTGTTTCCTTCTGACTCCCTCGATTTTTTTCTTCTTAGCCTAGTGTGGGATGTTTAAATTGGGATTCTCACTAAGGTGAGGGTTTCAATTTGGACGTCACACATCAGATTAAGTTTTAGAAAATCTGGGGACGTCTCAGGTGGTATCAGAGCATGAACAATAGCAAAGCCTGACATTTTCTCATTATGCAACACAAAACTAAAGAACCTTGAACTTAATAATCTTTAGGGTTAGATTAGTTGTCTTTTAGAGACAAGATCTGACCTAGCCTCTTGGTTAGCACCTAGATGTCTGAGAACTAGGTCTAGACTGGTGCTTGTGTGTAGCAAGTCATTAGATGTCGTTCTTTCCTTGTAGTGCAGTGGTATGGGACGTTGCACTATTTTGAAATGACGGGCATCAAGGGAAGAGAAACCCTAGACATATGGCGCTCGTTGTCTAGAGTAGCTACGCTAGTCTACACCATGTTCTCACCCCTTTCACTAGTTTTCATGACACTGGACTCTCTACTATGTGTGGGACACTCGTTTTCTGGATTTGGTTTTTGATTCCAATTGGATCGAACCTTGATAGTTTTCTCTGACGCTTGTTTTATCGGAGAAAAACTATATAATATTTTATTATGTATATGTATTACAAAAATGTGTCCCCACACATGTACGAGTAGGAGGTGGTCATGCAACCTAAGTGAAAGCGAATGACATCAGTCTAGAAGAGAGTGTAGTTCTAGATTAGATGTCTAGAGCCTTGTTAGAGTATATGATATGATATGATCTAAGTCTTACATAGATGATTTAAGATAGTTATGATGATCAATGTTTGTCTTTGAGGATGTAAGTTCAGTTTTGAGGATTTGAAATAAGTTCTGATGATGCAAGTAACTAGGCTTTTATGAGATAAGATGTGTTAAGACGAGACGAGGTTGTGAGTCAGCATGAGCCTCAAGCTCTTTTATAAAGGAGGACCTCTAGTGTTGGGACCAATTTTAGGGTTAACTCCAGAGAGAGTGAGACCCATTGGGAGAAGGTTAGAGAACCTAAACTCCAAGATATGAGAATTATGAGATATGTGATATGATATGTCCTAAACTAGACTACTCCTGAGTGATTGAGTTGAGTTGCTTTATGCATGATTCCTATAGTCTTGCTGAACCCTAGATGGCCTTGGGAAGACCAAACCCTAGAGTCAGAGAGAGGCTGGTTATATGTGCATATGTGAACATCAATATGAGTGCCTACCACCTGGGTGAGGGAGAGAGCCCAAGACCCTGGAGGAGGTAGCTATGTTAGTTTTTACGAAGCCTCATGCTCGGGTTGGTGGTTTCCCACATAGGAATCTAGTGGTGTATACAAGAGAGCTTTTGGTAAGATGTTTCATGGTTAGAGATCTATGAAGAGTATGTCATAACATGTTTTGGTTTGTGCTTATGTGGCTAGAGTTTGTGAAGTTGATCGCTAGTGCCAATGAGGTAATCCGAGAACCCTAGACTAAGGGAGGAAAGATAAAGTATGTGCATATGAGATACTCATAGAGTTGAGTTGCTCAGAGAGAGACTGAGCACGACACTACCCTCATGGTATGGGTTAGAGGAACCTCTTTTGGCCTAAGTAAAGTTTTGATATAATATAAGTTTGTTTAGCACAACCATGATATAATATATGTAAGGATGTGATCTAATCTTAAGATGTGATACATAGACATGATATGATGAAATATCTAGAGATGATTTAGTGACATCAAAGTAGAAATAGTTAACCATATACATGAATAATGATGCTAATGTGATATTGTTGGTTAATCTTGTGATGAAATCACTAGTAAATCTTGCAATTTACTATAAGAAATGGAATACGATCATATGAATGAAACATGTTACATGAGGTGTTAATCTTAATGCTTAATAAAGATGAAAAATATAGTAGAACAGTTAGCACATCATAACGATTATGACATCTTAATATGATCTATATGGATAAAGTGGGTTAATTATAATTATCTCCCTTCTAAAAGGCATATGTTGATGATGAACATGACCTAACAATGGGCTAAATAAAATGTTGATGACACCTTAATGTAATGGGTTAACTTTAGTTAACTCCTTTAAAACATGGTAATATGATGTGGGAACCCTAATGTATGGCTAAAAATAAGGATGCAATCCTAAAATATGAATATGTCATAAGATGATCAAAGTTCCTAAACTCTGAGTTTAACCTTGAATGGAGTGCTTGTGCACCAAGATGGTTGTGAAACCCCCTAATATTGCTTTAGATACATGGTTCTAGGTAACCTTTGTGGATATGTTACACAGAGAATAGTGCCTACATGTGGATGCAGACATGGTAGTTTTCCTTGGAGTACAAGTATGGTTGACTTTCGAGGACGAAAGTTCTTTTAAGATGTATATGATGTGATAAAGTGGTTTTTCTGGCTTAATTTCAAGGACGAAATTTGTTTTAAGGTGTGTAGGATGTGACGGAGTGAACTTTTGGTATTCTTGAAAACCCAATCGGATAATCATGTTCTTGGTTTTGATATTGGAATATGCATATGTGAGTTTTAATCATAGGAAGGTGCATCTAGTTTGGATGAAGTTATGTAGGTTGGGAAAAGATGAAATAATGTGTATAGGCGTGATGTAGCAAGGTTTGATATCTGTTTGCTGTAGCTTACGGGAGACATCTGATGTCACGCAAACTCTTGGAAAAGGGGGAAACCACAGTTTGGATATGTCTTTGACTCAGTCATGGTCCTTGGATGGCATCCGACCGTAGTGGACTCCTCCTTCCCCCTTCTTTGCAGTTACATGATCGTGGATGAGGACTCCATGATGCGCTCTTTCGAGGTCGTGGGTTGAGAGGCAAGACTAAGCGGCAGTTTCCCTCTACACATTGATGCTAATCAGTTTGAGCCCCTCATTTGAACCGTGAGGATGAGGGAACAACAAGAAGGAGGTCTCAGCCTCTCCGCCAGCATGTTAGGTGGGGGGAAAAGAAGACCATAGGAGGAGGGACTCGCGGTGCTGGTAGCCTGGAGACGGTTCTAGACTTCCAACCACCAGCAAGAGGTGACCGGGAGGCGAGGAAGAAGATCTGTGATGTCGAGGTGGACGCACAGCCTGGATTTATCATCTGAAGATCATTGACGGTGATGAGAAGGACATATGAGCAGGTGATCGCTCGCCGGAGTCCCCCCTGCGACGGCAGCCTGTGCAAGGGGGAGAGATGATGACGACCTTGGCCTTGAGCTCAGGAGCTTGAGAGGAAGGCCGGTGGCGCTGAGGGAGAGCAATCAGATCCAGTGGCGTTGTGATCAGTTTTTGACAAGGAGATGGTGATGCTCATTTGGTCACCGGAGCCATCCCAACCGCACAGCAGCACCTGAGAAGTGAGTGGAGGATCTCGCAACGGCGGCTGTGTCGTGGGAGCTTCGGCAGTAGAAGGAGGGGTCGTCCGTCGACACCTTGCCGTTTCCTTGCGTTACGGCGGCAGATTTGGGAAGAAGAGTCGAGCGGCCCCACGCACACGACCCTCATGAATAGAGTTCTGATATGACTCTGGATGACGAGCAGAGTGTCGCGGAGGCGATTTCTCACAAGACCATTTGACGGCAGCGCCACCTGCAGGAGCAGACCCAGCCACGGCAGCGGCGGCTTCGTGTGCAAGAAAGCCCACGCGCGGGCGCAACACTGTGGATGGTAGATCGCAAGTAGAGAGAGAGCCCAGAATCGGCCAAATCAAACCCCAAACCGGGTCAAACCAGGAGCGCCAAAACCAGATCGGCTCCGTCAAGAGCAGCTCTGCCACGTGGCAGCGGTCGATTGGCCAAAAGGTAAGAAAATGCTTAGATCTTCTTTAATTCACAGTAATTAGCCTGTTCATCAGAATAATACAAATAATATACCGAAATTCTCAGAAAAATGCATAGCACAACATGGAAGCATAATATCTTGCTTTTGATGCTTAAAACACTATGATATCACGAAAGATGTGTAATGCTTAGTTCATGAGTAATAAATATAAAATGATGATATAAAATTGTGGAAAAATGTCAGTAAATCTATAATTATGTTTATAATGCATATGATGTCAGATATGGTCATGTGAATGCACGAAATCTTGTAATTTGCTCCATATGTCTAATTAGGGCTAATTATCCTAAATAAAATGCAATAAATGCATTGATGATCAATAAATGACAAAATTTACAGAATAAGTTCATATCAGTAATTGGAAGATAATATGTAGATCTGAGATCAGTTTTGTACATGAAATTCATGATATATGAAGAGAATCCTTAATACAAGTGATGTAACCCTAAGATGGTTAATAAAAGTGACATAATGTTAAATATGTTCACATAATAATGTGACACAGGAGTATATCCAGTTAATGAACTATAATATGGAATATGACATCAGTGAGATAATTATAAGACAAGAATACAAGTAATGATGGGAATATCCTAATGATCTAAGCTAAACCCTAATATGAACACGATTAGAGTTAAGATAAGATGTAAGACGATGAGAACCTGATGATAGTATATGGTCTTGTCTTGATCAGGTTTAATCAAGGATATAGTTGATATCAGGAATATGTTGTGATTAGGATGTCTCTTTGGAAGGTACGCCATTACCTCTTACTTGGCTTATTATACAATATGCTTGTGCTATATGCGTAGTAAAATACTTGGCATATGATATTGGATGAAATGATTGTTCTTGTATGATATCTTGCTTGATTTTCCATACTTATGGCTATGAACACTTGAAACATAATATATTTGTTCCATTATATGAAAGCACTATATCTCTTTGGTAAGCGTAGTGCTTAAAGGTGATTTATCTCTTTGGTAAGCGGATCACCATATGAAATGATCTATCTCTTTGGTAAGCGGATCATGAGGCCATAAAGCATCTATCCCATTGGTAGGCGGATGCATGAGTATATAATGGAAAATGTGCTTAAAATATGTGTTCTCTTTTGTTAAGGAACATCTTTGTGCAAGTATATGATTTTCTTATAATCTTCTATTACTGCCAAGTATATTAGTTTTATCTTATTGCCAAGATATGATGAGAGGTAAATAAAAAGACACGTAGGCGTACTCAGTACAATATTTTTGAATATTGTGCTGACGTGTACCACATGTAATCTTTTTGTATAGGTTATGGTTTTTCTGTTGAAGATCCAGGATAGATGAGAGTTGTGTGGCGAGCTTACAACAGGTGGACCTGTTGTCTTAAGATCCTGTTGTTTTAGAATGTAGTACATGTATATGTTTAAGTTTGTTGTTCAATATGTAATATCAAGTGATGTAACAATTCATGTTGTAATTATATGTTGAATGGTGAACATGTGTGTATGGTTTTATTATTGTTCATGTACATGTGCTACTGATTGTTTCCTTCTGACTCCCTCGATTTTCTTCTTCTTAGCCTAGTGTGGGATGTTTAAATTGGGATTCTCACTAAGGTGAGGGTTTCAATTTGGACGTCACACATCAGATTAAGTTTTAGAAAATCTGGGGACGTCACAATATGATTTTTTGATAATATAATCAAATATGAAGACTTGTATGATATATACATAGCGAAAGCATTAATCGGGCTTAGTTGATTCAACCCATCTTTTGAACCATGTAACTTGACTCAGAACTTATAATATTACTTATATATGTGGGTCGGACCTAGAATGTTGGCATAGATTTTTTTTTTACTAGTCATGCATGTGATAAGGTAGACTCATACACGAAAACCCAGATGCTCACGTTATAAATCATACAACTATATTCGACCACCCATCTATTTAAAATACATAAAAGAGATTGATCTCTCTTAAGTATAGTCTCCTAAGAGGTTTTAGGTTATTTTTATATGAGATATCTTTGATTTTCTCTATTAAAATACTAGACATAAATCAATGTGATTTGTGGAGTTGAAAACATTCCAGAACAAGAAGGTTTCACTACAACTCTTTTTTTTTCTATATTCCACTTTCAAGACAAATAACTAACTGAAAACATGAGTGCTTATTTTGGTGGACTACACGACTTAAGTTTGTGTGCTAAACGCAAGTGTATGTGTTATAATAGTTAAGGGACTAAAAGAGGCAAGAATGTCGATCTCATAGAATTGGGACTACTAGATACTAGTACTGACTAAATTAGATTAGCTAGGCCTAAGAAAAGTATTAATTGGGTGATTAAATTAAGAATAGAAATAAAATTGCATAGAAGGAAATTGACTTGAAGTCAGATTTGTAAAAAAATTAGGATATCAGTTTCATCGCACTATGATCTATATGCATGCAATTGCTTACTTGGATTAAGCATTCATAGCTTGTACTATCAACTCTCATAGTATAGCACACTATTTAGCCTAATTACTAACTCACTCTTACAACGTTAATATAGAAAGCTAAATGATATTGATCTCTCTAGACAATCTATTTCACAGTGATTAACCCGCTCTTCCAGCATGTTGTTGGGTGTATTGATTACGATTTCTATAACTATTAATTCTACTCTTGCAGCAACTAACAATCTATCACATATTCATGGTGATCAAGCACAAATAAGGTGATGAAGTACTGTTGTTACCAAAATCCATAGCAAAGACAATATATATTGAATGAAATATAAACATGCAAAGATCCAACATTGGACTACTCGTTGTTCCTAAAGAACAAGATTTTTGTTCTCCATGCTCAACATGAGATCAAACAAAGCGAAGTAGGAGAGAATGTCATAGAAAACTACTATAACATGAGACAAGGCTGATATGGTTTGAAGATTGTTGCAATCGAACAAATTTTGGCCATGGGATTGCTCCTAGGAGGTGTCAAGATGCATTTTTCTCCATGTGTTTTCCTTTCCTTCTTCTTGGACTTTGGTCCATTGAGGAACAGTCTATCATGGATGGCATTTTGTGGTTTCCCCCTTCCGTTTATAAAGGAAGACGCAAGGCACAACTTATCCAACTAGTTGTTGAATGATCTATTCTTTGATCGTGGTCACCAGGCAAATTTTGGTACCACCGACATAATGTCGATGTCATGGACTTGCTTATTTAATTCGCTTGAGGCTTGTGATCTTAGTGCCATTGAATTGAACATCAATGGTACTAAGATTTCTCTGACGCTTCTCTGACCCTCCTTTTGGTGCCATCAAGTTGTCCTTCAGTGGTATTGACTCGCATTTTGATAGTCTCAAACCATGTTTAAGTGGTACCAGGACAACTATGTGAGGATGCGATCTCTTCTTTAATGTCGATGCCACCAAGTTGAGTCAGCAGTACATATTTTCTCCAATTTGTTCTTGTTTTATCCACAACAAAGCACACAATGTACTAGGCGATAGTTAAAATGCAATATTTCAAATCAAATGCATGAAAAATAGATAATTTGGATGTGCAAGAACTATTTTAGACATATTAGGCAAAAGATACACAAAACATATGAATATGAGAGAATACCTTATGAAAACATGCCTAAACTAGCCTCAACTATTTAGAGAAAACATGTGCATCAAAATCTCCTAAGATTGAATGTTGCTTGTCCTGGGGCAACACTACTTTCGATTTGGTTGAAAATGTCACAAGAGAGACACATATATGACTAGATAATTCTAACATCCTTGACTTAACATTCCTAAACTGGTCCTTTCCAACCACAAAGCAAACAACTGCTATCCAAGCGACCAATTTTGAAAAACAAATTATCAAAATTAGAATACGTAAGACATATATAAGCCTAAGTAGAGAAATGGCATGGGAAGTCTAAACTATATATGTTGAGTGTATCACATGATCTCCCTATCTACATTGCTCTTTTTCAAAAATCTTTTTTCTGAATGGATGTAGTTCCTTGAATATTCATGAAAGAAGGGGATAAATATTTAGTGTGGCCGACCATGTAGAGCAGTGGGTTGATGTAATGGGTGGCATGGAATGCAAATTACATATAATCCAAGTCATTTACGTAAGAAGCAAAATGGTAGACCTAAATGATGGATGCAATGAAATTGGATGTGTACTAATGCCTATTGTATGTGGTGGAGTGAGTGGATGCTTAGGATGCCTCATCCTAATAATGAGAAGAAGTGGGATATGATTTAACATAAAATTCCACAATCGTAGTCCTCATACAAGAGAGAGGTGTTTCTTTTCTTTCTTTTCACCCTTTTCCTCCATTCTCCTTTTTCTTTCTTTTTTGTCATTGATAATTTTATGAAGCAATTATGTAGCCATACATAAATGATGTGTAAGATAAGGCTTTTTTTTCTCACAAACATGGAGAATGAGTAAAGATATATCCATTTTTCTTACTTTCTGTATTCATAAAAGACGTGGGAAAACATATATTACACCTTATGGGAAATGCAATTCCGAATGAAACTATATGGATAGTTGGTCACAATAACCTATATGAATAAATTGGTCATGTAGCTATGTTTTTCATTTTCTAATGCAAAGCTACACAATATGCTAGCTATCATGATGGAATGCAAGGAAAGAGGAAAAATGACTTGAGTCATGTATGAAGTGTATGGTAGTGATGTAATGAAATGAAATGAAAGTGGATGAGATCAAGTGACTATGAGACACATTCTTTCTAACCATATATGCCTCTCTTCTATCAGGGCGATACAAAATTTATTCTTGAATCAATTATAAGGGGTCATGGTAATGCATGGTTGGACTAGATTAAAACACGATCTTCATCCAGAAGCCAAGTGCAAAAGTATGTATTATGTTTGTCACATAGTGTATCTAAATTGACTAATCCATTAAATTCATCATGTAGTTAACAAGAATATTAAATTTTAAGGATAAGGATACATAAAGACCATTACTTCAATTGTGAGATGAACATTTTACTTCTAAATCCACTTTTTGCACTAGATAGATGTGGATTGCATGCACAAAAAATGAAAATTGAATGAAAGCAAACATGAGCTGACTAAGATGCAAATAAAAATTAAGATACAAATAAAGGTAAAATAGAAAAGTAAGATATATAGATCACGTCCATAGCCACATAAGATTGAATTTGACAATATCCTCATATCAAAAACAAGCCCAGAGATGGAACAAGTATACTAGATGATCATGCTCCATGTAGGTAGAATGTTCCCGACGATATATCTAGATGAGGTGGGTAAAATGTGTTGGTGAACTAAGGTGGATGGGATGGCGTAGGAGGTGGCAATAGGTAGCTGGGGAAAATGTCCTAGCTCTAGTAATGGTTGTATAGAGGTTGTTGTGCATACTCTACACATTACAGACACTGGAATAATTTTTGTTGATTGCTTAAGAGAAGGCGAAAGTTACTTGTTGGTGTGTCAATATCTATTCTTGGTTGTGGAAGATCTTGTCTTGATGGGAGGAGTGTTGGGTCATCATCTCGTACTATTGATGTTGGCCTGTTTGTATGAATTGAGCATGTTTTACATGCCCTCATAAGAGTATGAGTCCTCCTCTTACTATCTCGAGGTAGAGGAAGAAGGCATGTGGGAATGTGATATGTGATGTGGCCTCCTATAAATCCTCACCGTTGTAGTCGCTATCTCCATGACCTCATCGCCATCATCCTGATGTATGGGTTTTTAGTCATTTTCAAAGGCATATTTTCCTTGGTTTTATGTGTTGTTTTGTCATTTATTTGATTAATAATGCATGAAATACTATTAATGGCATGTGCTATATAAATGCATCAAGTTATATGATTTTTATTGTTTAAGATGGTTTAATATTTATCATGAGCATTTATCCATGTTCTTGTGCATTTTCAGGTACAATTGAACTTCACAGAGTCGATGCTACTGACACCAAAAGTCGGTGGTACAGACTTCACATCAATACTTGACCAGGAGAGCCTCGCACAAACTCGATACTACCAACATTCAAAGTTGATAGTATCCAAAACTCTTCATTGAAGCACAAGGATGAATCACAAAAATTTGGTAGTGAGTTCACAAACTTGGTACTACCGAGATGGCATCAGTAAGGCAGTGCTCGGGCGACCTAAAGACTTGGTGCTATCGAGACAAGTCGATAGTACATTGCTACGAGTTGCGACTACCCTAGGAACTCGATACTACTGATTACCAAGTCGGTACTACCAAGTCTGTCTGATTTGGCAAATCTGAAGATAGCAATCTAATCCAATGCGGGCGTTATTTTCGCACCGTCAGTGACTCCTATGACCTAAGGGGAGTTCGGTCAGATGTTGGGAAGCAGTCATTTTCCATTACACGACACCGAAGAGAGAGAAGATAGGAGAAAGGATCTGAAAGCTTCACCCAGGATGATCCGAGCACCTCTGGAAGGCGAATCGGCAGTAGAAAGACAATTGATTGCACGCACGACATAGGGGATCATCCGGATCAGATATTCACCAAGGGTTACCTAGTTTTTATAATGTTTCCCACATTTTTCTCTTTCTCTACCATGTATTCGTCAATGAAAATCATTCGGTGTTAAACCCCTTAATTCCTTAGGACCCGGAAGTAGCCCGGGTATGCATTGTAATTGATTCTCATGCACTAATACCATCTTTGTCCCTATTTTATGGATATAAATCTATGAAGTTGCCTTGTTTTGTTTATGTCTGATCAATATATATAGATTATTAGACTCTTAGTCATTTTAGGAGAGAGGTTAAGGGTTGGAAAGCATAGATTTACCCATTTATTACACCCCTTGGGAAAGGCAGAGAATAAATGGGAGGAGAAACCTAGAGTTCAATCATAAAACATCTAACTAATAGACCAATTGCTATGGAAATGGGATTGGCATTAGATTAGGTAGTGAACTACACTGCGGGAGTGGGTACTTTTGACCACATACTCTTTATCTAGGGATAGTGGCAATAGATATTGGTGTATGGAATGAATTGCAATGTTATCTGTGGTGAAACCATAATCCTAAGGAATTCCCTAAATCTGAGTAATTTAAGTGTTAAGTTCGTTTTGTTCTATTTTTGTTTATGTTCAATCAAACCAATTCAATTTCATCGGTCCAGTTGATTAGACCATAGTTAGTAGTAGTCCTTTAGAGAATGTTTCCCTGTGTTCGACTCGGGCCTCAAAAGGGCCTATATTACTTTGATACGTTCACTTGCATATAACAAACGGTAAACACGTGTCAAGTTTTTGGCATCGTTGTCAGGGAAACGGCAACATCCAGTACTACGAGTGTTGTGGTCGGGCACTCTAGGCCAACCCTTTTTATTTTTTTTATTTTTTATTTTTATTTTCCATTTCACTTAGAGATAAATCATAAAATCATTATTGCTTCTATCTCCACTATTATACTCTGACAATCAATTTGTTACTTTTAGGTACTGATGTATGGTGCATACTCGAGCCCACGATTACAGAGAGCCATCTTTGTTAGGTTTTGGGCAAGCAGAACTCCTTCATAGAGAGAGGGAAGTTGGAAGGTCTGTGGATAGATTCAACCAAACTCCACCACTGACGCCTCCGCCTGAGAGACCTGTAACACCAGAAGAACCTGAGTTGGCCGAAATGGGGGATGGAGCAGAGGAACAGATGATATGGGAGAGGATCAGAGCCTCCTCCTCAACAGCTCAAAAAGGACCAATCAAAAGACAAGCCATCAATGTGGGTAGCTACAAGATTGACCTAGGGTTAATCTCTTTAGTCAAATCCCAAGCTTTTCATGGCCACAGTTCTGAAGACCCGATGGTGCACATAAGTAACTTTTTGGAGAACTGTGATATGGTTAAAATAGATAGAGTGTCGGTGACTGTCATATATCTGAAGCTTTTCTCATCATCTTTGGAAGACACCACAAAGTTGTGGTTTCATAATCTTGATGATGAATGTATCAAAATGTGGGACCAGATGATCGACACCTTCTTCGAGCGTTACTTTCCCCCACAGAAGACTGATGACTTGGTGAAGAAGATCCATGATATCAAACAATAAGTCGATGAATCCTATTCTGAAGCATGGGAGAGATTCTAGAATATGTTGTGGAAAGCACCTCATCATGGTATTGATCTGTTAGGATAGACAAAGATCTTCTATTACGATCCGCATAAGGGAGAAAGGACTACACTTGATAGTGGGGGAGCGGGGTTCTTCCTCAACAACAAACATGCCCGCTATCATGAGATATTGTAGAATATGTCCAAAAATCAATCATGGGGCGATAAGATAGAGCTTCTGACAACCGTCAAAATCGTCGGCGAGTCCAAGGTCATCTCTACATTAAATGAGAAGTTGGACTTGATTACGAAAAATTTATGTGCCAACGATGGACCACCTTCAGAAGAAGAAGATGAAGAGTGTAAGTTTGTGCGCCAACAACAACAATATAGGAGCAACAACTACACATGGAGGAAGGATATTAAGTTTTCATGGAAGGATCCTAACAATTCCAATAGGACCCATCACAGGCACAACAACTCAAACCACAACAGTTTGGTGGCCAGGCACAATATCAACAAGAATAAAAGAAGATTGACCGTATTGAAGAAATGATTGGAAAGCTGGTCAGTCAGAATGAAGTGTTGATAGGACAAACTCAAAGAGAACTCCAAAACCAAGGGGCGAGGATCCACAATATAGAAACTTAGATTTCTCAAATAGTAGCGGATATGGGTACTTTGAAGCAGCCAAACCAACATGGATTCCCAGCTAATACTAACGTGCCTTCCGGAAATCAACACGTCAAAGCACTTCTACTCCGCAGTGGTAAGACATTGCTGAATAAGGCACCAACAACCACAAATGCAGGTGAAGCTACAGGAACAACAACTTGGATTTTGATAGTAGATGCAATTGAGCCGAAAAATTTGGAACAGGAGAAAACAACTGAAGAGCACAATGATGAGATGGAGGATACTAGATCAAAAGCATATGTCCCACCTTACTAAAGGACACCAGTGACTCCAGTACCCTTTCCAAATAGCTTGAAGGCAACCAAAGCAGACTGACAGTTCCATAAATTCTTAGAGGGTTTTAAAAAGTTATTTGTCAATTTTCCACTCATTGATGCAATTGAGCAGATACCATCATATGGAAAGTTCTTGAAAGATATCATCAATAAGAAGAGAAGGATACATGAGGCTAATGTGGTAGTATTAAAAAAAGAGGTGAGTGTTTTTATTCTGGGAACAATACCTCCTAAAAGACAAGACCTTGGTTGCTTCAACATCACATTCTTCATAGGAAAGACCATGTTCGATGAAGCTCTATGTGACTCAGGGGCCAGTATTAACCTCATGCCTTTGTCAACCTTCAAGAAGCTAGGTCTTAAGGAGATGAGAAAAAGTACTATGACTATTGAATTGACTGATAACTATGTGGTCAGACCATATGGCATTTGTGAAGATGTCCTAGTGAAATTGGATAGATTTGTTTTCCCTATAGGTTTTGTGGTAATGGAAATACAGGAGGATAAAGGAAACAAACTCTTTCTAGGTAGGTCATTTCAAGCCACAGCTGACATGATCTTGGAAATGGGCAGACGACGTCTGACAATGGCCACTTATGATGATCGGTTTGAAATTAAGATGCATGAACACTCGAAAGAAAGAGGGGATACAACACAGTGCAATATGTTGCAACATATGGAGGGGAAGATTTCTCTGTGTCTGGGGAAGCCATTTCTCAACATGGCTCATGTGATGACCAAGGTGGAAAAAGACACTCTCATAGTTGATATAAATGAAAACACTAAGATGATCTCATTGAAAGAAGCAATACGTTACCCAGATGATAGAGAAGAAGACTATGACCCGGATACCATTGAGGAGGTCATTGTTGATTCCTTGATGCAAACATATCCATGGTTACCCTTAGAAGCATGTTTTATGAATAGAGTACATGACAACACATGCAGCCATTCTCTGGAGGAGTGTGTGTATTGATGCTGAAGGCGGTACCCTACTATTACACAAGATATTTTGAATATTTGGAACCACCTCCCCCACAAACCACCTCCCCCACTACTGGTTCCATATCTATTGAGGCCTCGTGAGTTAGAATTGAAGCCATGCTACCACATCTGAAGTATGTTTTCATGGCTACAGAAGAGAAGCTCTCGGTGATCATGTCATCATATTTGAGTGGTGAAGAAGAGGGGTTGTTGCTTGTTGTGTTGAAGAACCACCGAGCTACTTTTGGGTGGTCTATAGCAGATATCAAAGGAATCTCCTTGAGTTTGTACTAATACAAGATCCAACTGGAAGAAGGAGCTAAAGCAATAGTTCAATCTCAACGGCGACTCAACTTGATCATAACTGAGGTAGTGAAGAAGTAAGCGGGCAAGCTCATGTCGGCATGTATAATTTATGCAATTTTAGATTCTACGTGGGTTAGCCCAACTCAGGTAGTTCCTAAGAAAGGGGGGATCACGGTCACAATCAATGCAACTAATGAGTTGGTTTCAACTAGGTTGGTGATGGGGTGGCATGTTTGCATAGATTATCGTCATTGAATGGTGTCACTTTAAAAGATCATTTTCCACTACCTTTCATTGATCAGATTTTGGAATGACTCTCCGGTTGTTCACACTTTTGCTTCCTCAACAGGTATTCCGGTTATGATCAGATCTTGAACGAGCCAAAGGATCAGGAGAAATCTATGTTCACATGTCCTTATGGCACATTTTCATATAGATGGATGACATTCGGCCTTTGTAACGCCCCTGGCACCTTCCAACATTGTATGCTTGCCATCTTCTTTGATATGGTAGAGTGGTGCTTGGAGGTATTTATGGATGATTTTTTCATGTATGGGGAGTCTTTAGTGATTGCATGTACAATTTGGATAAGGTTTTACAATGGTGTGAGGACACTCACTTAGTTCTGAATTGGGAGAAGTGTCATATGATGGTGAGTGAGGGTATAGTGATTGGACACAAGATGTCCAACAAGGGTATGGAAGTAGACCCAGTAAAGATAGAAGGGATCTCCAAGCTACCTCCACTGACATTGGTGAAAGGAGTAAGGAGATTTTTGGGACATGTTGGATTTTACCACCGTTTTATCAAAAAAAATTCAAAAATTGCTAAACCCTTGTCAGAACTTTTGGAAAAAGACACTGAATTTTCTTTCGATGATCGATGTTTGAATGCTTTTGAAATATTAAAGAAGCTAAGTTCTATGTGTATTGTGCAGGCTCCTAATTGGAGCCTACCATTTGAGCTGATGTGTGACGCATTAGACTATGTTGTGGGAGCTGTGTTGGGTCAACCCAAAGATAAAGCTCCTACTATCATATATGATGTGTCCAAAACTTTGAATGGTGCCCAACTTAATTATAAAACCACAGAAAAATAACTCTTAGCGGTTGTTTTTTCATTTGAGAAGTTCCTTCAGTTACCTTGTAGGGGCGAGGGTGATTGTTTGGACCGGCCATGCTGCCATCAAATACATGTTACAAAAGAAAGATGCAAAACCTAGATTGATTAGGTGGATTTTATTGTTATAGGAATTTTACATAGAAATTAAGGACAAAGTAGGGGTGGAAAATGTGGTAGTGGATCACCTATCTAGGCTGGAAAGAGTGAATGAAAAAGATTTAGACATTCCCATTGTTGAGGATTTTCCAGATGAAAAACTTTTTGTTGTCAAGGCTAAGGATATGTGGTTTGCAGACATTGTTAATTATTTATCATGCAAAGAGATGTCTGCATATTGGGGATAACAAGAAAAGAACAAAATTTTCCACTCATTAAGATTTTACATCTAGGATGACCCAATTCTTCTTAAACAATGTAGGGATGGACTTTTGAGGAAGTGTGTACCCAAGTGTGAGGTACAGAGAATTTTGTCATACTGCCATTCTTTACCTATGGGA
Source organism: Alisma plantago-aquatica (assembly GCA_963693085.1). Classification (NCBI taxonomy): domain Eukaryota; kingdom Viridiplantae; phylum Streptophyta; class Magnoliopsida; order Alismatales; family Alismataceae; genus Alisma; species Alisma plantago-aquatica. The sequence continues at coordinate 355,160,524 of OY856411.1, read as the reverse complement.
GAGCATCGCGGCTAGATCTAGGATTGCGGCCAAAGTTGTAGAGAGTGGATTTTATTGTCCAACATTGTTTAAAGATGCATATGATTTCGTTTGTTGTCATGATGCATGTCAACGTGCAAGTAACATTTCTAAGTGACATGAGATGCCATTGGATGTGTTTCAAGAGGTTGAGGTTTTTGATCTTTGGGGCATTGATTTTATGGGTCCATTTGTGTCATCTAATTCTAACCTTCACATTTCACTTACGATTGACTATGTATCTAAGTGGGTGGAAGCAATTCTAACCCACACCAGTGACACTCAAACGGTGTGCAATTGTGAAGGATAACATCTTCTGCAAATTTGGTGTCCCCTGACTGATCATTAGTGATGGTGGATCACATTTCACCAATAGGCAATTCAGAGCCTTACTCAGCAAATATGGGGTGAAACACCGAGTGGGTACTCCTCACCACCCACAGACACAAGGCCAAGTGGTGGTGTCCAATAGAGAAGTGAAGAAGATCTTGAAAAGGACAGTCTCAACTAATATGACAAATTGGATTTTTGTGCTTAACGACGCCCTATGGGCATATAGTATGTCCTATAAATCACCTATAGGGACGACACCTTTTAGGTTGGTTTACGGACGTACTTGTCATTTACCAGTAGAGCTTGAACATAAGGCAAAATGGGCATTGAGAAAGTTAAACTTTGGATTGGATGAAGCAGACATGAAAAGATTTTTAGAGCTAATTGAAAGAGATGAGCTTAGGATGGATGCATATGAAAGTTCTAGGATTTATAAGGAGAGAACGAAGAAGATTCATGATAGGCACATTTTGAATAGGGTGTTTCTTATCTGATAAAAAGTTCTCCTTTTTAATTCCTGACTTAAGTTACATCCAAGCAAACTGAGGTCTAAATGGAGTGGACCATTTGTGATTGAGTAGGTTTTTCCCCATGGTGCTGTGATGATTTTAGATGGGACTAGGTCATTCCTTGTTAATGGCCAAATATTGAATCACTACTATGGTGGGGAAGTGGAGCAGATTTTAGAAGAGGTGCAACTTATGAAAATTCATTAGATTCTTGCTCTTGGGAACATCTAGTCTAGGATGTTAAATAATGGAGCTTGTTGGGAGGCAACCCAAACTTCATTTCCCTTTATTCATATTCATTTTCACATTGTAGTTGTCTTTGTATTTTTATTTCTTGAAAAAAAGGTACCTTGACTCATTTGTGGAGTGTGCAGATTTTTTCGAGGTCGGTACTATCGAGACACCCAGTTGGTAGTACTGAGATTACATCAGCGAGACACCCGCACAAGTCAGACAGACTCAATACTATTGACTCTCCCAGTCGGTACTACTGAGTCTGAAGATTTTTTAGCGCTAACTAATAGGTACTTGATAGTATCAACATCTGAGTCGGTACTCCTAACTTTTTGGCACTCCCATAATCAAAACATTGAGACAAAACATTCAAAAGTACTGAGCCAGTTTTTTTGGGTTTTACGTGGTCGGAGTAGGCAGCGGAAACAAAAAATTTACTTGACCATAAACCCATAATCAACAGATTGCATCAACATCTATGTAATGGGAATGATGGTTTTAGCAAGTTATACCTAGTCCTGAGGCTCTTGTTCAACGACTATACCTCACAGCAAGTGTGGTCTTCAACCACCTATCTTCGATGACATTTGTGCAGCTCCTGGTCTTGACCCGGACTACAGTTGACTGTCATCCTCCTGAGCGGCAGAAGTCTCCCACCTCTATAGATAGTCGACACGGACTACCAGGAACTCTAGTCATCCTGAAGAATGGACTAGAAGGAGTTGTCCCCTTCTATTGGCGTACTAGTCACCGACACACTCTCCCACAACCAATTGCTTTTCTATAGTTGTCTTTCCCTCGTTGTTCCTCCCTGGACGGGTAGAACTTGCTTGGGCTCTCTTGGTTACCAAAACTAGATAGGACAACAACTTTGTAGAGCAACTGATGTTCTGAGTTGTGTCTCTGTTGTGTGTCTAGATAAGCCCTGTAAAGAGGCGAGATCGCCTCCTTACTAAAATTTAAAGGTAGTACAAAACATCCATCTTCTTAGAAAGACAAAAGATATTGAGGTATGTATGTATAATATTCCAAGTAAATAAGCATACAGTGGAAAAATAATGAAACTAAAGTTATTACATGGTTTTCATCATAGACCACTACATAAGTTTTTTAGAAGAAAAAAAAAGAAAACTAGGGATCTATCTTTAGCAACCTAGACATTCTTCAGAAGAAAACTTGAGATCTACTCCTGGTGTCGATTTCCTTAGACTTGGTCTTCACCTTGCTCAACGCATGGGTGGTTGGGAAAAACACCCAGCAAAAGGGAAAGGAAAACAAAGTATGTGTCAACAAATATGAATAGGATATCAAGGTAAAGAAAACATGTAAAAAAGGCTAGTTTTCATCATAATATGAAGATTTCAAGAGTATGAGGCTATTTTTAAATAAATGATTGCCATAAACAAATTATAATTAAAGGTTGCATGCATGATTAATATTGAATACATTAACTAAGTAGGATTGAGGCACCTACCAGACCTCAACCTATAGGTGAGGGGAGAACTAATACATTCCCAATCACCTACACATATTTTTATGGGAGAGAATAGGACATTCCCCAAGGCGAATTAATACATGCCCTATCTATGGGTGGTTGTACATAAGTACCACTATATAGCTAAATAGTCCATAAAATCAACATGCTAGAAAAGAAATCATGACAAATAAAAGAATCATATCAATTAGAAATTGGTAATGGAGTACAAGACCCAAGAAAAAGAATATCATTAACAATTTTGAGGCAATTTAACAAAAGAATCATGAATAGAGGAAATAGGATTCATATAGTGCCTCATTAGGGAATATAGGGTTTGGTTTTGAAATATACTAACTTAGGGTGTAAGAATGCACATACCTCTCTTACTGATATGAATTACTAACTTTCACCACTTTAATTGAGTCCAAGTTCCACTTTGCCTATTTTCAATGTATTAACATGTATTAGAGTACATAATGCACATTAACGTATAAAAACCCTAATTTCAGAACTTTTTAGCAAAACTCAGATTTAGATTTTGAAAATTTAACCAATGAACTTATGAGGTCCTCCTGATTAAGAAAACATATTTTTATGTAAATTTTGGAGTTATGATGATTAAGATGTAATTTTTATGGATTTTATGCATCAAATTCATTTTACAAAAAGCACCCTTCATAAAACCATGAAATCAGACCTTCAAAATAGTTTTATTATATAGAGATTAATTTTGAATTCCAAAACATATTTATTTGTCAAATTTGGATAAGCGGATTAAAAGATATGAAATTTTCAATATGAACCAATCAATAAATGACAAGTCAGAAATCTTTAAGAGAGAGGAAGAGTGAGAGTGAGGGAGAAAAAACCATTTGACCCAAGATCAGGGTTGGAGATGCATAGGTAACCAAAATAGAGCTGTGAGAGAAGGTAAAATAGCAAGAAGCCAAAACCCTAGAAGAACATGGTAAATAGAGATGGAGATCATCCATTTTAAACATAGAAGCATGAGTTTTAAGCATGTAGTAAGCAATATATGAGAAGGGGGTTATAAAACTCACCTCTAGGAAGGTAAGAAGGTCCAAACAGCAAAGATCCTGATATTAGAAGGTCTGGTTGCTCCAAGCCAATCTCTTTTCTTGAGCAAAGATCACCTTCTCCACTTTAGAGGTGCAAACCCTAGCAAAAGAGCATGGAGATGAGATGTTTTAGGGATCTAGGTGGAATTTTACCATGGAAGGTCATGGTTATGACTTGGAAGAAGGTGGTAAGAAGACTAACAACATGAAAATAGGGAAGGAAAGGAGGAAACTTACTATTTTTTGTTGAAATCATCAAGAAGGAGCTTTAGAAACCCTAAATAGAGCAAATTTGGAACCCTAAGAGCCTTCTTCACCAAGGTAAGCACTCTTTTACCTTGGGATAGTACCTTCATGGACAAAAAGAGTAGGAACGATAACATAAGATGGGGGAAAGAGAAGGAGAGGATTTCTTCTTGGATTGGGATATGGGAAGGGGTAGACATGGCTTTATAAAGAATGGGGCAAGCATGAGGTGTATATGGGACTTTCCATGTGTCCCTAGCCTAGGGCTTCATGACCATGTAAGAGGACAACTCATAGAGACTTGTTGTATATCAAATGTCAGTCCTAAAAGCCCATGGAGACTTCTAGGCCATCCCCACCATCCTTAAATCAAAGAAATAACCTCATCGGTTGATAGCTTTTAAAGATAAGCTCATTTATAAAAAGGGTAATCCCTAAAATGCCCTTGGAGAGAAACACCTTCAAATCAAGGTGCAACTAGGTGTCCCATGGTTAAAAATCTTGAGAATGGTAAAGGAATATGTAAGTATTATAATGCACATGATAATTTGCAAAGAAAACCTATCAATTAGGTAAATTGCATAAAAGTCCATAATGTTCCTAAAATTGCATAGCTTGCACAAACAACATCCATATTGAACCAAATTTGAAAATTAGGCTCATTTTATGATTTCAAAACACATAAAAAGTTAGATTACGGTTTAGAACATCTAATAATGTCCTTAAATTGACTTTCACTGAGGTATTTGTGCATAAACTCTTTTATTGGTACAAATAGTGAATAAATGTTCACCAAAGCACTATAAATTCCACTAATTAAACATGAACGACATAAAGGATAGAAATAAAAGGGAAACTTGGGAAAAAAGGGTTACATGGAGATTACATCTAAGATTTAGTATGTTACAAGCCCCCTGTACCCCTCTATTTATAGTAGAGGGCAGGATCAGGGTTCCCAGTCTGTGCGGGAGTAGAAGGGTCCGAATTTTCTATGAATAATTTGCACTGCGGCAGGCGAGTCGATCAGTTCACTAGTGAACTGGTTGGTTGGCATAGTGAATTGGTTGATTCACTTAGTGAACGAGGTATTTCACAAGCCAGACATGCTTGTAATTGACTTTCCTAATTCATTTCTAATTAATGTAAAGATTAATTGTTGTCCCAATTGAATTGAACAAGTGAAGCAGGAAACTTTTTCTCATGAATCGAGAAACCCAACACATTCTCATTTGGTCCAAGTGAACCGATCCATTCACTATAGTGAACCAGTCATCCCACTGACCATGAGTCCATCGATTCACCCAATGTACCGATCAGTTGGTGGTCCAGAATGTGCAAAACTCAGTCAATTCAGTTCTCAATTAATTTGACACTCTAATCAGTTGGTTCAACACTTGAACTTGATGATTCTGAGTCAAGTCTATTGATTGAATGTTTGATTAAGTACCTAAACACTTTAGTAATCAATCTAAACATCATTTATGGATAAACTCCTATTCCATGTGAATCCTATGTGTGTGACCCTATAGGTGCCATATCACGTTGGCAGTGAATGTCCATAACTAGCTTATGACATCACAAGCAAAGATATGTGCCTAGTCACACGTCAGTGCTACCCAAGTGATATGGAAAGTTGGAGAACAACTTTCAATCCTACAGTCTATGATTGGTGTTCCAGTGAATGTATAATTCCTTCATCTCTGATATCCTGAATGAATTCAAGGCATGAAGTTGTCATCCTTTCAACGTTCATTCATGTTTCTTGAACTAGAGAAAACTGTTTGAGATATATGTGAACTCAATATCATGTATTGATTCACATGTGCATGCACATGCTATTCTCAGTCTCTCTTATCAAGTGGCTTGGACATCATACTCCCTTAGGAGGGACAAATCCCATTTCTATCACTCACAGTCTATCTCATGTGTCAAAGCCACCCAATCATCACCTTTATAACAACCCATGTTTCAAGACTGCATTTAATGATGTCAAAGTGTATCCAATCACATTCGACAAGTGCATTTGTTACAACCCCAAATTTTGGGTTCCTTTGGTGAGAAATGTAATTTCTCATATTAAAGATATTGGAACAAATGATGATATAATTTGTGTTGAATAAACGAGTTTCGTTGAAAATAGCCTTGTTGTTTGATTTGTGGGCTTTATTGGCTATTGGGCCCAATAACAAGGATATTCAATTAATTAATGAATAACTGAGAATTTGAAAGGTGTGGAAGCCTGTAGAAGGCAAATCCAAAGAGGATTTCGTGCCTCTTAGATTCCTTGGGTTCCAAGGGGTCCAATGTTGCAAAGAAAAGGCAATAGGAAAAGAAAATATCAATTAAGTATTTCCTTGTTAATAAAGAAATTGAAAACATTGATGAAATAGGGAAAATATGTGAAAAGAGGCATATTTGAGTTATCCTTAGTGGGATTTCGTATCCCAATGATTCCTGATAATAAAAGGAATACTAATGAGGAAAATAAGAGAGAAATAAAGAGAAATCCACAAAAGGAAATATTTTAATAAGAAATAAAACAAGATAATAAGAATAATGCATATTGATGCATTTAAGGATGATGAGTATTCCTTTAAAAGGAATTTCGAATTCTTAAATTTTCTTGGGTGCCAAGGAGCCCCAATAAAGGAGAAGAAAGAGAAAATACCATAATTATAAAATAAGAGCATAATGTGATATATTATTGATGAATTTTGTAATATTGAGAAAAGGAAGTATTCTCTATTAAAAGAAAATATGTTTTCGTGATAAATAATTAAAAGTCAAGTGATAAGAAGATAAAGGAAAGGATTTTCGAAATCCTATTATCACAAGAAAAGGGAATATCAAAGAAATTAGGAAAGAGAAAGGAACTTGCTCCTTTATGAGGGAATCACTCTCCTTTTGGGATGGGTTACTTCGTGGGCAAGCACCCAGGGCAGTACAACCCTCCCGTATATAAGGGATAAGGCTTGGGGCTGAGTCCAAAAGATCCCACGCCTCGTTTTCTCCTCTTCTTCCATGTTTCCCATCCATAAATCCCAGCAAAGGGAAATTTCGCAACCCTGGCACAGAGAGAGGCCCAGGAGGGGTTTCGTTGGAGGCTGGATGAGCGCCGAGGTCAGAACATGACCTAGCCAGTGTCGTCATGCCCTAAACAGCCCACCGAAGCAGCCGCACGGCTGTTTTTGACGTCTGCAATAGCAGGATTGCACCGCTCTTCTCGGGCACCTTGGCCCCACCTTAGAACTTCAGCGACTGCGCCAACGAGCGCCGGAGGTAGAGGGACCTTGCCCGGAGGTCGCCGGGGTTCAGGAGAGGAAGGGGAAGGGTCGCAAGGCGCGGCTAGGGCTGTGCGGAAGCCGTGCTGAAGGTTGAAGACAATGTATTGCTGTTGGACGTTTCTACTCCCGTGGGTTAAAGGAGCTGGTCGACTTAACCGAGGGTATTTTAGTCATTCAGTTATAAACTCAAACCAGCCACAACCAACGTTGCATGCAAGGGCCTATGTGGCAACTTCTTATTGGCTCAAGTAAGTGTATTAATGCAAAATCATAACTCTTAATTGGTAGCTCCGATGAGAACATGTTATACATGAAAATTGATCAGAAAATTGAGGGGAATCTAAATAAAATATAATTAAAGCCTTTTTCCCTATGCAATTCGAAATGTATATAGAGATACTATCTTTTATAGTTTAATCAATGAAAAACCCTAACCTTTGATGATTAATGAGTTAGAAAGGGTTAAATGAGTATATAAAGTTGATATTAGCCTGTTAATGATAAAAAGGATCATTAAGATTGAAAAAGGATGAATTTGCATGTGATTAGTTTAATTTCAAGTTTGATGTGCATGAATAATACTTTAATGGGCCTTGAAACCCTAATGTTGGTAAATTCGACTCTTAATGGATTTAATTGACTAATTTCACGGTTAAAGTTGGAATATGCTATTTTGAGTATTAAAGTCCCTAATTTGTGGATAAATAACCTTAATATAGAAATTAGGGTTTTCGATTAAATCAAGGAAGAAGTAATAATAAATAGAGTTCATATGGGAATTAGACCATCATGAATTATGAGTTGTTAATCCAAAAGAAACTAAAGGTGATAATTGAGTCTAATGACCTTGAAATAACTTAAAAGGATAAAGAAGGTAGTTTTGGTATAAAAGAGAAATAATCGACTTTAATTGGGCTTATGATGTTGAAATTAGGGTTTATGAACTAAGAGAGCATTTAAAGCGTTATGGAGGCAAAAACCCTAATAAAACACTAATTATGGTTAAACCCCTAAAAAGGGGTAAATAACCTAGGCAACAACTAGGATGAATGGATCAAGATGATGAATTTAATGATAATGAAATTTGATGCCTTTTTCAGGAATAATTTTGTGTGCGCTTGCTTGAATCTTGGTTGATTGGTTATTTCTGCATTCAAATCTGCTTAACAGGTATGTGGTTAATTATGAATAATCGTTCTAGTTTCCCGAGAGATTCCCAGATGTTTAATCGCATTGAATGCAACTAAACTATTTGGATGTTCATATTGCAATTATAAAGTGACTATGATTATCACCATTTAATATAAATGTGTAAATCCTGCACCTACATGCCACCCTGATGGAAGATGCCAAAAAGGTCAGGCCCAGGAGGGTAGACCAATGGGCACCATGAGAGGTGACCCTAAACACCAAGCTCGGGAATGAGAAGGTGATTGATGAGGCAAGACTAAGGAGCACCATGAGAGGTGACTCCCAGGCACCAAGCTCGGGATTGAGAAGGCGGCCTTAAGTCAAATCTAGGGTTAGGGCAAAAGCAGTGGGGATTGTCACATGGAAAATGTAAATTGACTTGTTAATTACCTTGATTGCAATACTTAAATTGTTAGACCTAATTGTGAAATTTTTGGTTGCCTCCACATACCAGCAATTGCTGATCGATGTTTTGTTTGTCGGCGTTTTAGGTAACATCCTGAAAATCACAAATAGAAAAGTGGCACATCGTGAAAATAAGAAATAAAGTGCAAGGAGGATTAGATAGAGTACTTCAAGCTATGGATAGTGAGATTTCCCAGTTTTATAAAGGTCAGTAAAAGTTTTAATTTTTGTACCCAATTCCAGTTTAGTTAGTAGAATTTTATAATTATTGTTGATTATATGCTGAACCTTTGATCCTGTAAATTGATTAACGATTCCGACCTTCGGGTCTCCCTTAATTGGCGGTTACCAGGAGGCAGGGTCGTTACAATTGGTACCAGAGCATAGGTTCCTCATCTAATCTTTAATAATTATTAAATTTTACAAATTCTATAGAACCCAAGGGAGTTATTAGAGGATTATCCGAAAGACAGAGGTGTCTAGAAAAGGATCACGACTGGGGGCTGGCAATATTTTCCTCCGCACCGCTAGTTGGAATACGAGGACTCCCAGATCCATGTGACTGCCTGGCCAAAGTCTTAGGGTATGAATCAAAATAAGATACCTTTAGGACTCTCTCATCTTGTTCATCCCTTCTCAACTCAAATTCTATTAAGGACCTTAAGGATTAGGGTTTTCTCTCTTTCCCTCACCCTCTTGAGGTATGAGTAAGGTTGATAAGGATTAAGGAATCCTCCATTAAATTAATAAAAAACATGTAAATAGGATGTCATGGATATAAGCTTAATAGAGTAAGCATAAAAGAATAGATACATGCTTAGGTCGTATGACACGAGTTGTCATTGCCTCAGGAGAGATATGAGGATAGACCTCCTTGGTAGGAGGATAAGTAGAGAGAGTTAAGCTTGGAGGTAGAGACCTCCATCAAAAGTAGATACATGGCACATCCTTTGAGGATGATGTTAACCCTAACCCTAAGTGAAGGTTAGAGATAGAGATGACATGATGAGTTAGACTGAGTGTTTGGTTGGACATGCCTTGGGATCGTCATACGAGCCATGAGAGGTTGGATAACCTAATACCTTTGGCGACCCAACCCTAGAGAGGGTCGTGCATGTTCAAGCGAAGGGTAACTCCTTCATGGATGAGGGTAGAGAAGAACCTATAGGGCTGTTGCAAGTAGGATATAAATTGCACCCAGAGTGCGTCAGTAGTGTTGACAGTTAAATGAAACCCTAGTCAAGGGATCATGATGGATGGCTTATGAGATAAGCATAAGGGGTTATGGATAACCTTGAGTAAACGTAAGTTTGAGTATAGGCTTCACTCAGGTAGGGGCACGCTTAGGAGCTTGATCCTTCATAAAGACAAGACCTCTTATAGAGAGGTTGGTTGTAGGATTAGCTCTAGAAAGAGGGAGCAGACCTCGGCCAAGTAAGTTGGAAGCCTAAAACCCCGAAACTTGAGAAATAGTGGGAGTCGAGAATGATGCGACCTAAGTGGATGATAATGGTTGCCTCATGCATGATCCCTGGAGGTTGATGATGTCTGGGTTAGCTTGAGAGTAACCAAACCCTAGGGAGAGGATGATGCTTCTGGTACCTATGGTATAAGTGATTACCTACTAGATGAGATAGATAGTGCTTTAGACCCTGAGGAGGTTAAGGCACCAGTTGTGAGGCTTTATACCTAGTAGTTGTCCGGGAAGAGGAACCAACTCTGAAGTGTTGCTCGAGTAGAAAGATCATGGAGGTACATGACATACCTTGGACATGCTTGATTCGTGGTTAAGAGGTTGAGCATGTAGTTGGATACCCAAAGGAGAACCTAGGGTTCCTAGGCCTAGGAGGAGAAGCAGTGTATCCGATGCTCGTGATGAGATTTGAGTCTCTATAGTTTCGAGCATGGTACTCCTTGTGTGTAGAGGTAAAGGAAATCCCTTAAGTTAAGGGTATGTTTGATGAACCCCTCACAGTTAAGTTGATCTAATGTTGAGGAAAGAGGACAAGTATGACCTAGCATAGTTATTAGGTGGTCTTCTTGTGCCTTAGTAGCTGTTAGGTTAGGCATGCTCATGAGAATGTAAACCCTAAGGATGCTTGTGACCTTTGTTATCAAGGTGTAGTTTCCTCCCATCCTGGGAGAGCGACCCTTTGGTAGGGAGTTTACCAGTTTGGTTGGTGTTGAGGAAACCTAAGGAGGTTTCATAGGATCTTGAGAAGCTAGGTGAAGAGTACATGGCATGAGAATGAACCTATAGACCCATAGATAGCCATCTCTATGTGCATACGGATGTGTTGCCATGGAGGTAACCGGTATGGGGCCTGACCAAGATAGGCAGGTCGCCATGATCCCTGTGAAAGGATGAAAGTCAGTCGAGAATGCAGAGAGAGATGATGAAGGCTTGGGTAAGGTTCTATGTCGGACATGTACTATGTTAGAATCCTAAGTCTATCCAAGGGTCAGGTAGGGATAAGACCGATGGAAGAAGGAGTCGCCTAATTCCCTAGTTGCACATGACCATTGGGTCGGGAGGTAACAACTATCATTGTCTGAGGGCCATGGGTTAGGAGATTGATCACCTTCATGAACTCATGGGACCCAAAGGGCAGATGAGTAGGGCACTCTCTGATGCATAAGGGAAAAGGGATGACCCCAAAAGTGTTGGTTCCGTATAGACCTAGAGGAGAAGACCTAGGATTATGCTTGGACCAGGTATGTCCGAGACCAATTTTCCCTGGAAGTAGTGTGGATATCATGATGTTGGTGATATAGAGACATAAGTTGTATGTTTCAACTTGGATTTGAAAGTGTACGGGCAAGGTGGGCTATACCATCTCTACTCTTGGAACAGGAAGAACTCTGTATTTGGACTGCAGCCAAATGCTTATTTCTTCTTGTTATGGGAGTGAGAGATAGGACAGTATGCATGCCTTACACCAAGGATAAAGATGATGTAAGTTGGAACGTAGCTACAAGGTATGATGATAGAGATGATCAAATACCCTGGTAAAGTGAATGATACATGGATGATTTGCAAACACTAAGAGAGGTAGTGTAGTCAGCTTATGAGGATGTTTTATCAGGAACTATGTGGAATTTGCAAGTTAACCAAGGTCGAGTTCGATCACAGTGAGGATGAGCTCAGAGCTTCTCGATGAAGATAGACTTAGAGTTTGAGATGAGGTGATAAATATAATACATGGAGGTGTATGCTACCTAACACTTAAGGATGAGAGGTGGTAATGAATGCTTAGGTTGAGATCTAGCTGCCTAATTTAGTTAGAGGCTATAAGAAGTTGAGGTTGTTTGGCTAACCCTAAGTTTGAGAAGAAGATGTGTTTTGGCTAACACTCAGATGTAATAAGATATGTTGAACAAGTTAATGGTTGTTTGGGTATCCAGTTTAGTCCTTGATGTAGTAAAAGGATGGTGATAGAACCTCAGATACACTTCTTTGGATAGGAAGGTAACAAAACCCTTTTGAGAGTGGTTTAGGGTTTCTGAGGTATCGATCTTGAGGAATCATGACATACAGGAGATCATGGTTTTAAGATCACGATACACCTTGATACTACAAAGATATTAAGTGATGGTAGTATTCTGGATGCTTAAAACAAAGTTGCATGTAGCATGTGGCCATGCAAGCCAGGAGGTGAAGGACGAACACCATTAACCCAATGCATGGATATAAAGTGTAAATAGTTCCCGAGAGGGAATGGGAGTTCATCATTATGGAGGTTGTGAGTTTCTCCTAGACCAAGAAGGTCAAGATACAATATGGGTTATGGTAGATCGCCTTACCTAGATGACATGAGAAAGGAAGGGTCACAGATCTGGTTGAACTACATATGAAAAGATGGTTCAACTACACCATGATGAAAATTCAAAGCTTCTTGATGTGACCTAAAGGTTCACTTCCATGAGGTGGAAGTAGATACATGAAGAGCTCCGTGGTTGTACAGTTTATCACCCCATACTAATGGACAGTATGATCTAGACTAGAGGGTCTGATGAGAGCATGTGTGTTCATTTAGGGTGATACATAGAGACAGTTCTTAAGATGTGATGTTAACCACCATAGCCTTTATCGGGATGCAAGAAGGAGGTTGTGTCGGTCACCACTTCATTATGATGATGTTGGTGAAGGAGGCCTCGTGAAGGTCAGAAAAGAACCACAAGTGTGTGCAGATGAAGTCGCTTTGATCGTGCAATGGCCAAGAGAAAGCCCAGTGGTGACATAAGTCACGAGTTGACACAAAGCAGACTGACATGCAGTTCACTGTGGGAGAATATGTGATGTAAAAATCTGACCCCTCTGAGCTACAACTGAGAAAGCTGAGTCCCCGATATATAGGTCCATTTGAGATGGATTGGTGGATATGGTTGTGTTTAGCCTTGCCCCTCAGGATAACATGATGTATAATGTGTTACATAAGTCCGATCTAGAGCACTATGTGAGGTACCCAAGCCATGTGTTGAGCCCTGAACTTATTCAACTTTTGAGAGGCTGAAATGTCCTGAGTCACCTATGAGGGTACGATATACCAAGGTAAGAAAGAACTCAGATGGAAGAAAATGAGATAATGAAGGTTCTTGGGAAACACCATGGAAAGGGTGAAGCCACATGGGAGCCCTGATGGACATAAGAAGACTTATCCTATTTGTTTGCTTGCTTGATGGAATTTTGAGGGCAAAATTCTCATAAGAGGGGAAGGATGTTACAACCCCAAATTTTGGGTTCCTTTGGTGAGAAATGTAATTTCTCATATTAAAGATATTGGAACAAATGATGATATAATTTGTGTTGAATAAATGAGTTTCGTTGAAAATAGCCTTGTTATTTGATTTGTGGGCTTTATTGGCTATTGGGCCCAATAACAAGGATATTCAATTAATTAATGAATAACTGAGAATTTGAAAGGTGTGGAAACCTCTAGAAGGCAAATCCAAAGAGGATTTCGTGCCTCTTAGATTCCTTGGGTTCTAAGGGGTCCAATGTTGCAAAGAAAAGGCAATAAGAAAAGAAAATATCAATTAAGTATTTCCTTGTTAATAAAGAAATTGAAAACATTGATGAAATAGGGAAAATATGTGAAAAGAGGTATATTTGAGTTATCCTTAGTGGGATTTCGTATCCCAATGATTCCTGATAATAAAAGGTATACTAATGAGGAAAATAAGAGAGAAATAAAGAGAAATCCACAAAAGGAAATATTTTAATAAGAAATAAAACAGGATAATAAGAATAATGCATATTGATGCATTTAAGGATGATGAGTATTCCTTTAAAAGGAATTTCGAATTCTTAAAGTTTCTTGGGTGCCAAGGAGCCCCAATAAAGGAGAAGAAAGAGAAAATACCATAATTATAAAATAAGAGCATAATGTGATATATTATTGATGAATTTTGTAATATTGAGAAAAGGAAGTATTCTCTATTAAAAGAAAATATGTTTTCGTGATAAATAATTAAAAGTCAAGTGATAAGATAATAAAGGAAAGGATTTTCGAAATCCTATTATCACAAGAAAAGGGAATATCAAAGAAATTAGGAAAGAGAAAGGAACTTGCCCTTTATGAGGGAATCACTCTCCTTTTGGGATGGGTTACTTCGTGGGCAAGCACCCAGGGCAGTACAACCCTCCCGTATATAAGGGATAAGGCCTGGGGCTGAGTCCAGAAGATCCCACGCCTCGTCTTCTCCTCTTCTTCCATGTTTCCCGTCCATAAATCCTAGCAAAGGGAAATTTCACAACCTTGGCACAGAGAGAGGCCCAGGAGGGGTTTCGTTGGAGGCTGGATGAGCGCCGAGGTCAGAACATGACCTAGCCAGTGTCGTCGTGCCCTAAACCGTCCACCGAAGCAGCCACACGGCTGTTTTTGACGTCTGCAATAGCAGGATCGCGCCGCTCTTCTCGGGCACCTTGGCCCCACCTTAGAACTTCAACGGCTGCGCCAACGAGCGTCGGAGGTAGAGGGACCTTGCCCGGAGGTCGTCGGGGTTCAAGAGAGGAAGGGGAAGGGCCGCAAGGCGCGGCTAGGGCTGTGCGGCAGCCGTGCTGAAGGTTGAAGACAACATATTGTTGTTGGACGTTTCTACCCCCGTGGGTTAAAGGAGCTGGTCGACTTAACCGAGGGTATTTTAGTCATTCAGTTATAAATTCAAACCAGCCACAACCAACGTTGCATGCAAGGGCCTATGTGGCAACCTCATATTGGCTCAAGTAAGTGTATTAATGCAAAAATCATAACTCTTAATTGGTAGCTCCGATGAGAACATGATATACATGAAAATTGATCAGAAAATCGAGGGGAATCTAAATAAAATATAATTAAAGCCTGTTTCCATATGCAATTCTAAATGTATATAGAGATACTATCTTTTATAGTTTAGTCAATGAAAAACCCTAACCTTTGATGATTAATGAGTTAGAAAGGGTTAAATGAGTATATAAAGTTGATATTAGCCTGTTAATGATAAAAAGGATCATTAAGATTGAAAAAGGACGAATTTGCATGTGATTAGTTTAATTTCAAGTTTGATGTGCATGAATAATACTTTAATGGGCCTTGAAACCCTAATGTTGGTAAATTCGACTCTTAATGGATTTAATTGACTAATTTCATGGTTAAAGTTGGAATATGCTATTTT
Organism: Alisma plantago-aquatica; assembly: GCA_963693085.1. Lineage (NCBI taxonomy): Eukaryota > Viridiplantae > Streptophyta > Magnoliopsida > Alismatales > Alismataceae > Alisma > Alisma plantago-aquatica. The sequence goes on along the minus strand of OY856411.1, from coordinate 355,145,094 downwards.
GAGTATTAAAGTCCCTAATTTGTGGATAAATAACCTTAATATAGAAATTAGGGTTTTCGATTAAATCAAGGAAGAAGTAATAATAAATAGAGTTCATATGGGAATTAGACCATCATGAATTATGAGTTGTTAATCCGAAAGAAACTAAAGGTGATAATTGAGTCTAACGACCTTGAAATAACTTAAAAGGATAAAGAAGGTAGTTTTGGTATAAAAGAGAAATAATCGACTTTAATTGGGCTTATGATGTTGAAATTAGGGTTTATGAACTAAGAGATCATTTAAAGCGTTATGGAGGCAAAAACCCTAATAAAACACTAATTATGGTTAAAACCCTAAAAAGGGGTAAATAACCTAGGAAACAACTAGGATGAATGGATCAAGATGATGAATTTAATGATAAAGAAATTGAATGCCTTTTTCAGGAATAATTGTGTGTGTGCTTGCTTGAATCTTGGTTGATTGGTTATTTCTGCATTCAAATATGCTTAACAGGTATGTGGTTAATTATGAATAATTGCTCTAGTTTCCCGAGAGATTCCCGGATGTTTAATCGCATTGAATGCAACTAAACTGTTTGGATGTTCATATTGCAATTATAAAGTGACTATGACTATCACCATTTAATAGAAATGTGTAAATCCTGCACCTACATGCCACCCTGATGGAAGATGCCATAAAGGTCAGGCCCAGGAGGGTAGACCAATGGGCACCATGAGAGGTGACCCTAAACACCAAGCTTGGGAATGAGAAGGTGATTGACGAGGCAAGACTAAGGAGCACCATGAGAGGTGACTCCCAGGCATCAAGCTCGGGATTGAGAAGGTGGCCTTAAGTCAAATCCAGGGTTAGGGCAAAAGCAATGGGGATTGTCACATGGAAAATGTAAATTGACTTGTTAATTACCTTGATTGCAATACTTAAATTGTTAGACCTAATTGTGAAATTTTTGGTTGCCTCCACATACTAGCAATTGTTGATCGATGTTTTGTTTGTCGACGTTGTAGGTAACATCCTGAAAATCACAAACAAAAAAGTGGCACATCGTGAAAATAAGAAATAAAGTGCAAGGAGGATTAGATAGAGTACTTCAAGTTGTGGATAGTGAGATTTCCCAGTTTTATAAAGGTCAGTAAAAGTTTTAATTTTTGTACCCAATTCTAGTTTAGTTAGTAGAATTTTATAATTATTGTTGATTATATGCTGAACCTTTGATCCTGTAAATTGATTAATGATTCCGACCTTCGGGTCTCCCTTAATTGGGGGTTACCGGGAGGCGGGGTCGTTACAACATTGATCTCAGGTCTAAGAATCACAATAACCACCATCACTATGAGAGATGATTCTGACTACCATGTCATGGTTCCATGTGTCACTCTCATGGTGGGTCTGTCTGATACATTGTTCTCCAACATGCATCTATGTGCTTGGTTTGATATTATATATCATGACTAATGAGACATTGTCATCAACCAACACACACTATAGTCTTTATGTGTCATTGTTGTCTATCAACCTTCCACAATGACATCCGACTAGGGACATAACAAGAATGTACATACTCTTAGAATCCATATGATCTCATTGTTCAGGTCCTTAACCCGAAGACATATGTTATTGAGTATTTTCATTCTTTAAACATTCAAGCTGCTCCATCATTTACCTCATAATTGATTGAACTAGAATAAATTGGAAGCTTGCCTTTGATATTTATCAAATCAATCATGACGTATGCCAATCCAATCATCATATGATTGGCTCTCAGGGCATACATACCAAGAAAATTTTCCAACTTACGCCAGCAATCCGTGGACGCTTGATTCAATGACAGATGCAGTCTTCATCGCACAATTGGTGGCACTGATCTGTGGCTCAAGTCGGTGCTACCGACTCTGAGTGATCCACAAACATCATCAAATGTTAGCCATTGATACATCCGAGCCACGGATTTGTACTTGCATATCGGTACTACCGACACAAAAGTCAGTAGTACTGACTCCGCTCAACTCAACTATATAAAGAGGGGTGGTGAATCCATTTTCTTCACATCACTACCTCCACTCCTCCTGTAACTTAGAGAAGATTTGCAACGGGCACCGACAATCTTCACCGAGCTTCTCTTTCCTCTTCCTCCTAGCATTAGCATCATGGCGCCAAGGAGAGGCCCTTCTATGTTGGCGGAGCAAGGCGAGTTGGTCCCTCAACCAACACACATCCAACATCCATCCTCAAAGATCATGAAAGTCTATGAGGAGTTGTAGACGAGGCTGATGGTGCCAACACGATATGGAGATCACGCATTGATCGAGCGAGCGGGCTTCACCAAGAACATGTGATGGGTGTGTCAGAAGCAGCTCATGGAGGGAGACAATCCCTTCTTCAGTGACTAGCAGGCTTACCTAGAACTCGTCCTTGAGTTCTTGGTGTCGCTAGATGTTCTTGTCACCCCCGAGCAGTAGTTAGGATGCAAATGGTGGGAAGGTAGAGTCATATTCTGCCTCTTCAGTGACAACTACACTCTACGGGTCTTTAACAACATCTTCAATTGGGCTCACGTTCCAGAACGCTTGGTCCCTTCTGATTTTGACTTCGACTTGGCTTGGGAGCAGCTGACAGAGGTGCCAAAGGGCTTTTATATAAGTTGGCATGTCAACTCTATTACTGACATTGGCCACCCCTTTGCTCAAATCCTTCACCGCCTCTGCACCAACACCATCTTTGCTCGTTCTGGCCAAGATCAAGGAAAGGTTCAACAAGCAGACCTCTACTTCCTCTATATGTTATTGGAGGGCGAGATTGTCAACTTTGGAGCTTTTCTTCTTCTCTACATGATCTCAGTTTGGCGCAATGTGACAAGGAAGATGCTGATTGTATTTGGGGGTCTCATCATCCCCATTGCGTTGCACTTCTGCCTTGACTTTTCTACCCTCGCATTAATGGAAAATACAAAGAAGATGGACCTCCTGCACTTCCGCAAGGTGGCCATCCTCAAATTCCACGACAACATGTTGTATGCAAATTTCACATGTCGAGGAACGTTCTGGGAGCAGAGCCTCCCTGACCCCATATTCAACCTACGCGGAGTGGACCATGTTTGGTGGCCACTGGATGAGGGGGAGGTAAAAGAGCCACCTAGGGCAGTAGCTCAGGATGACAACGAGCAGCAAGATGATGACGACTCTAAAAACATTGAGGAGGTCGCTATCCCCATCACTTGAAGAGCGGTCCCATGCAAACGGGGCCGCACCTATGCTACCTCAACTTCTTCTACCTTGTCCTATTCCCAGGAGGAGCAAAAGTTGTACAACATGGTGGGTATGTATGGGATGTTGCAGGAGATCCAGACTGGACAACAACAACAGGCGACATTGGATGGTGTGCAAGACATACAAGGAAGGTTGTACCAAAACTAGTGGGCGATTTATGAGAATGAACGCCTTCTCTTAGCCAACCAAGAGAATGGCACATGCGCCTGCAGCGGATGGAGCAATACCAGCAATCCTTCTTTGATCACTACTGGAACCAGGGATACTTTGGAGGGTATGCACAGATGCCATCGTCGGATTTATCTTTTCAGGGGATGTTCCCCCTCATGACCCCAACATGCCCCAGCCACCCCCTCCATTTTGAGCAATGGTACAGCTCTTCCACCTCTAGAGTGAAAGTATTGACTAGACATAGTCATATTCAAGCTTAGGGGGGTGCTAGAACAACATTCCATCTTAGTTTTTATAGTTTTTCTTATATTTTTTTAATCTTAGTTGTTTTATTTTTAGTTTGAGTTATGCATTGTTAGGATCCACACCTGTTTAGTGTAATCATGGAGAAGTAATGCATGGTTGCACTTGCATGTGTCAATTCATAGGTGTTAGTGCAAAGAAATGGTTGCGTCTTCATAGCTTAATTTGTGACATCTTTGTGCAACACCACTTGAGGAAGTGTTTGGTTAAGTCAGCTCTAGGATATAGGATATGAATGAACATCTAAATCAAAATGGGAAAGTGAATGAAGATGTTGTTGAGCCTAAGATCATCAAACCTTTAATGAGATCTTAAATGGAAATCCAAGAAAGAAACCTTAAGAATACCATGTGCACAAGTCATTAAAGAGGGACATATCACAATCCTATGAAAGGCATTGTCTCTTAGTTATGTGATTCCATCCATCCTTTCCATCTAATTTTGAATCATGACCTCAAGATGAATGAGTGATCCAACTTATTTCTTTTGATTGCATTACATGGCATGATAGGTGACATGGTAGATTAGCTTATCCTTATGTGCATTTAAGTTTTTTTTGCATTTGTATGCATGAAAAATCTTAGTGAATACCATCTTAGTTGCATAGAAATTGCATACATACATTTCATCGCATTCATTTCTTTTTTGTCATGTGGATTGTAGTCTCTATTTGTGAAGATTGAAGTAGGGGCATACCTCCACATAAAAAAAAGAGAAAGAAAAAATGTATGAGGTGAAAGCCTGAGCATAACTCAATCATGCCAAAGATAAGAAAAATTATGGGCTAGAAATATATTTTTTTGTCTCAAAATTTCTTAAGGAGAAAGTATGTCCCCGAGTCTTCTTGAAGAGATGAACTAATTCACATGGCACATTTGTTTGTTTTTGACAATCTCATTTTCTGTTATGAGATAGCTTCATACATGCATCATGTGTCAAAAAGAAAAAGAAAGAGAAAAAGTCAGTAGGCACTAGGTCTCATGCATAACATTCTTTTCACTCATGTAGGTCATCATTCTTTTTGCATAAATAAGTTGGAAGTACTTGTGATTCTTCAATTTCCACCCATCTCATATCATTAATTACTCTCATTGGTAGACCACTCAAAATGATTTATCTCCTCATCCATTATTATAAGGAGATTTGCTTCCAAGTAGTTGGTAGTTAGGATAGAGCAATTTAGATTAGGGAATCACATAGTGCACCATGCGAATGCCTAAATTATTATGATATTAACTGCTTTCTTGATAGTGTTCATTGATCAAAAGGTAGACATCTTCTATGGAAATTTTTGGTCGTTGTAGAGTAGTTTTTGGTTCAGTGGTCATTGGAGGCTGGTTTAAGGATTGTTCGGTGGACATGATTAAGAAAAGAGTTCATGTGTTATATCCTTTTGCTGACTTACATCAAACGGATCCAAGAGTAGTGTTGCTCGAGGATGAGCAACATTTAAGATTAGGAGAGTTTGATGCATGGGTTTTTAGTCATTTTCACATGCATATTTTTCTTGATTTTATGTGTTGTTTTGTCATTTATTTGATTAATAATGCATGAAATGCTATTAATGGTATGTGCTATCTAAATGCATCAAATTATATGATTTTTACTATTTAAGATGGTTTAACATTTATCACGAGCATTTATCCACGTTCTTGTGCATTTTCAGGTTCAATTGAACTTCACATAGTAGATACTACTGACACCAAAAGTCAGTGGTACTGAATTCACATCAGTACTTGACCAGAAGAGACTCACACAGACTCGATACTACTGACACTCAAAGTCAGTAGTATCGAAACCTCGTCAATGAAGCACAAGGATGAATCACGAAAAGTCGGTACTACCAAGTTCACAAACTCGATACTACCGAGATGGATTCAGTGCTCGGAAAACCTAAAGACTCGGTGCTATTGAGACATGTCAATAGTACTGACATTTCTATGAGTCACTGCTACCCTAGGAACTCAGTACTGCCGACTACCAAGTCTGCCCGATTTGACAAATCTGAAGATAGCAATCATGTAACATCCCTGACCTAGGTTATGTGTTAAACTTAGATGTTTTGCCTAGTAAGGTTGAGTAAATGCTTAATCTTATCTTGGGAAAAGTAATTAGGGCTCATGAGAAACTTATGTTTCAATTTTGGTCCTGTTTGAACAATGTTGAAGCAATGTTTGCCTATTTTGGACTAAAATGCAAATTACCCAAGTTGAGGGGTTAAATTGCAAATGTTGCATGATAAGATGTTCCTATGATGTGGAGACATCATAAGAATGAATATGATGTAGTGATATGATTTTCACAAGCTTGGGCACCAAGATTAAGCTTATAAAGCAATCCTTGTGCATTAAAACCTAGTTTTGGTGTAAAGTGCAATTTACCCAAAATCTAGGGTTCAATATGCAAATTACCACTTCAATAAGGTCCCTAATGTTTCTTGGAATCATTTATAGCAAATAAAATGAGAGGGGAGCCTCATTTGAATTAAGTTGGAGGAGAGAGAATCTTGATATTAAAATAATCAAGATTTAATCCTAAGTGAAACCCTAATTCAATTTAGGGCAAAACATGAATGTATTAATTAAAGGGCTTTCAACCAAAATTAAAATTGTTGAATTCAGATGTTTTTGGATGATATTAAGGCCTTGCAAAAGCACGAGCATATCCTAAGGAGGTATAATTCCACTCACCATTATAATAAGAAAAAGAATTTCCACTCAAATATGGATATTCTTATTATAAGGGTTAAGGTGCTTAATTTCTTTTCCCTTAATTCATGGATAATGGAAGGTAAATCAGTGTGGATAGAGATTCCCTTGTATGCAAGAAACCACAGGGGAAGTGGTGGCAACAATTTTGGAATTAAAAGACTTTTATAAAGAATTTTCTCTCTCATCAATTTTCTTATAAAAGTACTTTTTCCAAGCCAAAACAAGGGCTTTTTCGGATATCTTTCTTTCCCCTTGCTTGGAAAACGATCAAGGAGCTTTGTAGGAGCAGGAGGACGACCCCCAACCTGTTGGTAAGGTTCTTGACCTCCTTTCACCTTGAATCCATGGTGAAAATCAAAAATCAATGCATAAATTCTTCATATCTCGATCCCCTCTTCAATTCTAACCAATTCTTTTCACTCAAAGCTTGGGGACGACCCTTGGAATAGTGAAAGGAGTTGCATCCACCATTGTTTCCGTGAGCTTGGAGCTTTGGAGCTCAATTGGAGGCGGGTTTTATAACTTGAACCCTTAATTTTATTATTGCAATCAATTCCTTATCAATTGGTGATCATTTCTACATTTCCAAAATTAAGTTTGGTTGATTGATGCAATCTCCATGAAAATCACAGTAGATTTCGTGAGTTTGGATCTTGATGATGATGATATCATCATAAGCACACACCTCTCCAAATATCTAGGGCAAACGGTTTCAATGTTGGGACCAAACGGTTTCACCAAACCGTTTGGTGGTTTGGGTCCCAAACCGTTTGGGATGGTTGACCGTTTGAGATGGTTGACCATTTGAAGATATATTATGTGGTGCTTGTATTTTGATCCAATGGTTTCAATTGGTTTGATCTTGAAGGTTTTAATTGTGAATGATTACTTAATTGCAAACCCTAATCGACTAAGTGCTGAATTTCCAATTGATTGAGATGATGGTTTGGGTTGATTGACCCAAACGGTTTCAAAACCATTTGGGGATCACCCAAACGGTCTCAAGACCGTTTGGGGGTCACCCAAGACTGTTTGGAGATCTAGGGTTAAGTATGGCTAAGTGTTTGAAGATCCAAAGATATGGTATCAACCCTAATCGGCTAAGTGTTGATTTTGTAATTGAATAAGTTGATGGTTTGGGTTGATTGACCCAAACGGTTTCAAAACCATTTGGGAATCACCCAAACGGTCTCAAGACAGTTTTAGGGTCACCCAAGACCGTTTGTAGGTCTAGGGTTGAGCATGGTTGGGTATTTGATGATCCAAAGATACCAAATTGAATTGCAACTAAGTGCTGATTTGATAATCAATCCAATGGTCCAAAACCCTAATTGGACGTCATGGTTTTTGATGATGGAATGGGAAAACGGTCTCAAGACCATTTGGAGATAAACCAAACGGTCTCAAGACCGTTTAGTGGTCATCCAATACCGTTTGAAGTCAGGTCATATCATGTGATGATGATAGTTCATTGATTTCAATCAATCTGATTCCACAATGTCAACCATTGATGGATCCTCGATTTCAAACCCTAAGTGATGGTTTCTTGATTATCAAACCTAGTTGAAGTGGGTTCAAAACCCTAAATTGAAGGTCTAATTTAATGGTGATTCAGTGGTCCAATTGATGAATGCTTTAGTGATTCAATTTATAATTGGTCTATGGATTGAAACATTGAATCGATTGAGTGTTGAAGTACCTTTTTGGTCCATGCGGTTTTGAGAAGGTTTGGACCAAACGGTCTCAAGACCGTTTGGGACCAAACGATCTCAAACCATTTGGAGACCCAAAGAGCAAACGATTTCAATACCCACTTTATCCAATTGGTTTCAAGTATAACTTGTTCAATTGATTTTCAACCAATTGATGTATGAGAACCAAGATCATTGAGGGTCTAAGTAATTAACTTTGTGAAGATCAACATGGTTAATCCATTTGAACATCTCATGTAATTGAAGGTTCTATATGGTGAATCTATTTAGATACTTAATGCAATTGAAGATTTCAATGGTTAACCCAATTGATCACTTTGTAAAATTGAAAGTTTAATTGGTCAATCCTTTTGTATTCTTTATATAATTGATGGATTAATTGATTAGACCATTTGGACATATAATATGATAAAAGGTCAATCAACTATGTGATTATTAAAGATGTAGACCCATGATGATTGTGAAGGTTAACCCTAGCTATGTGTACTCAAGTGCAGAGTTGACCTAGATTAATCTTGGAGTAGTTAACATCCTAAAGAGGATGAGAGAGAGAATAAGAGAGATGAATGCTTATATAATTAAACCCTAATTCTCTCATTATGAGTAAACTATGTGATAAGGGTTGATCCATAATAATGAGATCACGAAACCCTAATCAATGAGCCTAAACTCTAATTAGAACAATGCTATGTGTGAAACCCTAATTAGAACAATGCTATGTGTGAAACCCTAATTAGAGAAATGCTATGTGTGAAACCCTAATTAGAACAATGCTATGTGTGAAACCCTAATTAAAGCAATGCTATCTGTGAAACCCTAATTAGCACAATGCTATGTGTGAAACCCTAATTAGGACAATGCTATGTGTGAAACCCTAATTAGAGCAATGCTATGTGTGAAACCCTAATTAGAGCAATGCTATATGTGAAACCCTAATTAGAGCAATGCTATGTGTGAAACCCTAATTAGAACAATGCTATGTGTGAAACCCTAATTAGAACAATGCTATGTGTGAAACCCTAATTAGAGCAATGCTATGTGTGAAACCCTAATTAGAGAAATTCTATGTGTGAAACTCTAATTAGAACAAAGTTATGTGTGAAACCCTAATCTAGGGCAAAGCTGAGTGTTATCATAAATCCAGGGTGATGATGTAATCCTAACTTAGTGTAACAATGAAGGAAACCCTAATTTAATGGGAATTGTATATCCTAACCCTAATTTGGGTATGAGGTAAGAGAAACCTTACTTGGATGTGAATAGAAAACCTTAATCCCTAAAATGGGGTAAGGTGCATGAAACCCTATTATAGGGTAGTGCCACTAATCCTATGTGAAGACCTAGCACTGGGTGATGTGTTGTGAAATCTTAATTTCACATAATACTAGGTGAAACCCTGATAAAGAAGGATGATTATATGAAACTCTATTGAAGAGTATTACTATGTGAAATCCATAAATGTATGGAATATTCTATGTGAATCCTCAAATTATAAATATGGAGAATATTACTCCTAATAATGGAACAATGATTAATATTATGACAAATGTAACACCTAGAGAGGTTGATAATTAATATCCTTATATTGATAGTTCCTAATTCAAGGATGAGTCCATAATATTGGCAATGGTTGTATATTCTAAGTGAGTGACTAATGACCAATACTTTACATGATAAATGTGATGAACTGGTGCATGAAGTATTAGGATGGGGAATACCCTAATACAAGATAAGTGTGTGAACTCAAGTAAGATAAAGGTGTTGAGGGAAGTGATACATCAAGATATGATAGATATCACATCCAACACCCCAATACTGGTATACCTTGATGTGTTATAAGTCCAGGATAATTGAACGAATGACACATGAGATGTGTCATGTCAATGGTTACATTGAGATGTAATGCACCCCGTTGAATGTAGGCTAACATGCCTTACAAAAAGGTTAATCCAAACCGATAAACTATGATGCAATCATATTCTGGCTAATATGAGAGAGAAACTCATACTTTGTGATGATAATACATTCAATGATGAATGATGAGAATAAAAAAGTATGATTGAATATTTATGTTATCCATATTGATTCCTTGCTATGTGAAACCCTAATACAGGGTAATGCTATGTGAAACCCTAATACAAAGTGATGATATGTGAAGTTCTAACACAGAGTAATCCTATGTGAAGCTCAAACACAGACTAATAGGTTATGAATGTAATAAGATAACCCTTGTATTGCATAGTACTGATATGTAATGGTATCATGATTACTAATCATGTAGATATGTCGAGATGATGAGCATAGCCAGGTATGAGCTATGATGTTCTATATACTGAAAATGTTCTATAGGCCTTATAAGCCTTCATATGCTTTGTTGCTCAGTGAGAGGTAAACTATGTGCAATGCTTGTGTTGCAAGAATTATAATGTCCCTGGGTCAGATGATATTAAAGGTATGAAGTTACCTAATAAGTGGAAATAAGTGTTCTATGGTGAGTTATGGGTTCAAATACCCAAATTCTATAATCATGATAATGAACTTATTAAAAAGTGGAAATGTACTTGATGAGTTGAGGGACTAAGATCCCAACACTTTGTGAAAAGAGTATGGCTACAGGCCATGACTCCCCAATGACAATGCCATGCATTAGATATATGATCTAAGCCTGAAGAGAGTTAATGTTGTGGCGAGGATTCTATAGTGAATAAATGTTATACATGTTCTTTATATTCCTTAAAGGATAAGTGACACGTTGTTCTATCAAATTATAGATATATTGCTTTTGATAAGAATAATGTTCTAATCTGTTAGACATTGAATTAACTGCTACCAAACAAATATAATTCCTTTGTGTATATTTATCTTCTTAAGCTGTAATAATAATGTTTCTGGCGGAGAGTTATATCTCTCGCTGGGGCAATTTACAATTGTATCACCCCCGTGGGAATCACATTTTTAGGTGGACGCGGACGAGGAGGCAGGAATCCTTCAGTAGGTGAAGGGCAGCAACAACAACAGTAGGGACAAGAGTGAAGTCTTAGGTGGAGACACTGGCTGTTATGTCTTGTATAGATATAGATAGAGTCCTATGTGTCGTCTCTGTACTCTCAGGTCCTCAGAGTAGTAGTTAATGCTTTCGAGATTTTGGCTCAATGCCTCGAGATTTTATACTGCCTGTGTTTAGCTTGACAGGATAGTTAATGCTTGTAACTCTCAGAAAGAGATGATACAGAATATGTACCTTCGAACAAGAATGTAAATGTGTTGCTTTGGTTCTATGTGAGAAAGTTTTACTTTGATGGATCTCTTGATAAAAAGGTTTTAATTTTTAGTGATTTTTGGCAATCCGCTGCTTAGTGAACGCTTCATCATTAGTTAATTATGTTTTCATGAGTTGTATGCCACAAATCCAATCCAAAGACGGGTGTTATTTCCGTAATGTAAGTGACTCCTATGACCTAAGGGGAGTTCGGCTAGACATTGGAAAGCAACCGTTTTCATTGCATGACATCAGAGAGAGAAGAGAGGAGAAAGGAACTAAAAGCTTCACCCGAGATGATCTGAGCACCTCCGAAAGGCGAATCAACATCTAAAAGACAACTGATTGCACGCACGATGTAGGGGATCATCCAGATCAGCTATTCACCAGGGGTTACCTAATTTTTCTAATGTTTCCCACGTTTTTCTCTTTCTTTACCATGTATTCATCAATGAAAACCATGCGGGGCTAAACTACTTCATTCCTTAGGACCCGAGAGTAGCCCGTGTATGCATTGTAACTGATTTCCATGCATTAATATCATCTTTGTCCCTATTTTCTGGATATAGATATATGAAGTTGCCTTGTTCTCTTTATGCCTAATCAACATAGATAGATTATTAGACTCTTAATCATTTTAAGAGAGGGGTTAAGGGCTAGAAAGCATATATTTACCCATTTATTGCACCCCTTGGGAAAAGCGGAGAATAAACAAGAGAGAAACCCATAGTTTAATCATAAAGCACCTAACTAATCAACCAATTGATATGGAAATGGGATTGGCATTAAATTAGGTAGTGAACTATGTTGCGGGAGTGGGTAGTTCTAACTACAGGCTCTTTATCCATGGATAGGGGTAATAGATATTGGTGTATGGAATGAATTGCTATGTTATCTGTGGGGAAACCATAATCCTAAGGAATTCCCTAAATCTAAGTAATTTAAGCGTTAAGTTCATTTTGTTCTGTTTTTATTTCTATTCAATCAAACCAATTCAATTTCACCGGCCTAGCTGATTAGACCATAGTTAGTAGTAGTCATCTGGAGAACGTTTCCCTGTGTTTGACTCGGGCCTCAAAAGGGCCTATAATACTTCGATGTGTTCACTTGTGTATAACACATGGTAAACACGTATCACATCCTCACTGACCTCATCCTCGTTCTCACCCTGGTCAGTGTCTCTCACATCATTGTCCATCCACTATAGATGATCAAGGTCATTGATGTTTTTTGTTTTATTTTATTACTTAGGCTTAGGCCCAATATTTGTCCTTGTTTCCGTTTCTCATATTTCATTATTCCATGAGGAGTACGAACGTCTTTGCCAAGTTGTCCAATGTTATGTGGGTTCTCATATTTACAACAACATGATCACATATCCCTCTTTTGATTGGCAAGTTAGGGATTTACCTACTATTAGTTCTTCTACCCACCTAGCCATCACTTCTCAAGGAAACTTTGTGGTGTCCATGCTTGCTATCAATTCTAATTAGATTATGGATCTGGGTGTGTCACATCATATTAGCGGTTTGCCCCATCTTCTAACCACATCTGATTTGTTTATCCCTCACTCCTATGTCACATTGGTGGATGGGACAGTTAAATGAGTAACTTGGTGTGGCATTGTTCCATTACTTCTAAAATCAAGTGTCTACTTTGTTCCAAACTTTCCATGCAATTTAATATATGTAGCGAAAATTGTCGATTCTCTCTGATGTTTTGTAACTTTTGTTCCTTCTGGTTTTATTTTACAAGATTGGAGGAGTTTGACGATGATTGGATAGAGAGTATGCTCTGGTGATCACTAATACTTCTCTGCCCCACCCTCCAACCTACCAAAAACTTGTCTTGCCTCCATGCTACTCCAGTTGCATCTACGTCATGTCTATTACCTTAAGACAAGCTTAAACTATTAGATAGTTATTTATCTTATTGGTTTTCCATTCCTCACAATGCCTAACAACTCAGAAAACACCATCATGTGTCCTTCCCGACCCATATCTATAAACAATCATCATGTATGTTTGATTTAGTCCACAATGATGTGTGTGGCCCATTCAAGACTACTAGTTACAATGGTTGTAGATATTTTCTTACATCTTTGGATGATTTTTCTAGAATGACATGGCTTTACTTACTTTCAACTTGTGATGAAGTTTTTATATTAATTTAGGAGTTCCTCAAGTTGGTTTTGATTCAATTTTCAACCTCTATTAAGATTCTTTGAACCTACAATGCCCTTGAATGTGGCCCAAAAGATTGTGGCCTCTTTTTTCCATGAGGTAGGGATAATTCATCAAAGCGTTGCACATACCCTCCGCAAGAAAACAACCTCGTCGAGCTTAGAAGTCGTCATTTTCTTTACATTAAATGCTCTCTTCTCATTCATGCCAACTTGCCTATGCTTTTTTGTTTTGATGCACTCCTCACCGCTTGTTTTCTTATCAATTACCAACCTTCCTCTATTCTCAAGAAGCACACTCCTTTTTCCATTATTTACCCTCAATTCACGTTGTTCCCTCTACCACCTCAGTGTTCTGTTGTTTTGACTTCATTCATAATGTTGATCCAAAAGCCATCAATCTTTCCCCTCGAGCTATTTGAATGGCGTTTCTCAGTTATCCATTTTCTTAAAAAAGATACAAATGTATTGAAACTAGCTATGGCAAAATCTACATCTTTGTGGATGTCACTTTCCATGATGCTGAAATTTTCTTTTTATCATCCACACCCCAATAGATCATAATGATAATATGGTCTCATTGGCTGATCCATTCATCCCACCAACACCACTACCACCTTCACCATCAACAACACCAAATCGGCACATGGAAGATGAGTCACCTACTGCATCTACATCATTGTTGTCAGTTCCATACCAACCCAATCTATCAGTGCTACTACACAGAGGTATACTGGTGCCACTACACAAAGGTATACACTATTTGCTAATCCAGAGAAGTATCATTGTATAGTCAGGAAGTTGATTCACTTGACTATCACTCAACCAAATATTACCTATGGCGTTTGGATAGTCAGGCAACACATGAGTGCATTATTGGATCAAAGGGCTCTGGAGGGGGTGAATAGAGCTAAAAAGCACTTAAAAAATCAATTAGACCTTCAAATTACTTTAAGAAGTTGGATTAAAAATATGTAATTTGATGTGAAACTAAGCATACATAACAAGGAGTTGGGCACTCGCCTATAGTTATTTTTACAGATAAGAAGGCAGTAAAAAAGAAGAAGAGGGAAAAGTTCTTTATGTTTGAACCCTTATGGGAGGATGAGGAGGGGTGCCTGGACACGATAAAAAAATCTAGGTAAGCTAGTGGAGGGGGACCTCCCATCTAAACTAGAAGGGCGTGGAGAAAAGTTGATAAAGTGGGAATTTGAGTTCTTTGGCAATATCAAGAAAAATATTTCATAGGTTGAACAACTTTTGGCGGAAGAACAAAGGAAACCACTTGATCATAATGTCCTGAAAAGATGTGAGGATTTAGCTAGGGATCTTCAATAGTGGCACAGAAAGGATGACGAGTACTGGTGTACAAGGGCCAGAGTGAATGAGATGAAGTCAGGAGGCAAGAACACCAATTATTTCCATAACAAAGAGTCTCACATAAGGAGGAGAAATCAGATAGATAGTCTTGTGGATGATTAGGGTGTTGTAAAAATAAAAGAGGAGGATATTGAAGAGGTGATCCTTAATTTCTTTTCTGAACTTTTTGCTTCTAGATCACCGAGTAACTTTGAGGAGGCCACTAGAGGTTTGTAGAATAGGGTGGATAGGAAGGTAAATGCACATCCACAGAGGGATATTATAGATGAAGAGAGAAGTTCAACCATTAAGCAGATGCATCCCAACAAGGCTCTTGGCTCAGATGGTTTTAAATCCAACTTTTTTTTTAAATTATGGCACATGATCAGAAATTATGTGTCAAATTACATCAAATGGTGGCGGAAAGCTGACATAGATATTGGCAAGGTTAAATCCACCTTGGTCGTCCTCATACCTAAGGTAGACAAACTGAGCAACATGTCGGAATACAAACCAATTAGCCTTTGTAATGTCCTCTATAAGATTGTGTCAAAAGTGCTTGCAAACAGATTAAAATCGTTGATTGATGGCATTATTACCGAGAATCAGAGTGCTTTCATCTTGGGAAAACTTATCACAGAAAATGTTGTGGTAGCATATGAAGTTTTCCATAAGATGAAAAATGAAGTGAAGGGCAATAAAGGCACAATGGCTTTAAGGCTCAATATGTCTGAAGCATATGTGTGACAGTACGTCACACAAAAGTGAGATTACTCAAAACAAAGCATGGAATTATCAACTAACAACCACATTACCACAAAATGGGGTAAATTAAAACCGATCTCATATCATAATCTCAAGCAAAAACCTACACACCAAAATCCACAAACTGTGCCACATGTATAATATATCATGCCAGAAAGGTATTACATATCATTGTTCAATGGACATCCTGCCACAAACTTGCTATATAAGATAACCCATTCACATATACAATCCATACATGTCCAACCATGGCATACTGCCAAAAACCTCATATCGATATACAACAACTATAAAAACACCCCCAAGGAACTGAGAGTACATGGACGACACACAATACTCTATACAAAACACTAGCAACATATTCAACCTTCTGCTTCACTGATCTCCTTGTTGCTCATCCTCAACCACACACTCTCTACCGCATCTCGGATGACCTAAAAAGATGTGGAAACCCACTAGGGGAGACCAACATCCCAACGAGAGATATAACTCTATGCCAACAACTATAGTTAACACAACAAGGATAACAAAGCAAATTAAGCATTATGAGAAGATTCAACTAAATGATATGTGTAAGATGGATAGCACAAATTAAGTAGTTTAAGTAGCTACAACTGATCAGCAGAACATATTATACCTTTAGAAGGAATATGAAGAATATGTATAACTATTAACAACTAAACAATATAAGAAACAAGGCAAAGGGTCATCCAATGTAAGTCGCATTCAACCCTAAGCAAATCAACCATACACTTGTATTATGTCTTTTATTATAAGTCAAAATTAATGCCATATAAGATCTAAGAGAGCTGAACTCCTATGATCTCCCACACCCTCATTCAGTCCAAGTCTGTCACAGTGACATATAGAGTCAAACTGCAAAACAGCCTAGTCCACCTTAGTATATAGGTCACGAACTAGTGAACAACCTAGTCCATCCTTATAAAGGTCATGATACTAGTGAAATTGAGACATGACCGTTGTCATTCTCCTGCCAGGGTATGACCGCAACCATCCCTATGAACATATCGCATATATTGTATCATATCATCTGAGATATGACCTCAACCGTTCTCTTGCTAGGTTATGATTGCAAACATCCATGTGATCATGCATATAATCAACGGTATACGACTCTGAGCTTCCATTAGAGGAGTACTCATTTCACCATCCAACAAGTCCTGACGATGAAGATGGATCTATGAATCAGGGCAACTACATGATTAGGGTTTCACTTGATTAGTTATTTCCAATTGGGTATCTTTTAAAGCATCAATCAAGTTACAATGTACAATCCCTAAAAAATCCTACAAAGATAAGGGTAGGTTACAACTCCAAAAGATATAAAACTTATGAGGTATAACTTGTCACATCATCACATGATACTACATTGTAATCATAGAGTTTCATCTTCATTTCAACTAAAGTCAAACTCTTTGACTATATTTTGAAATCAAAGATTCCATCTATGAGATGCTTGCTTCAATCCTCAGATTGGCCTTTGTATCTTACAGACTTCATTTGCAATAATTGGATTTATAAAACCTTCAAGTTGTGTCACATACACATCCTCTACAATATTTTTGTTAAGGAATGTAGTTTTAACATCCATTTGCAAAATCTCATAGTCATACTAAGTTGCAACGACAAGCACAATCTTGATATTTTTAACCACAGTAACTGGTGAAAAAATTGTGTCATGTTCAACACCTTGAACTTATAGGTTTGTACATTACCATCCATATTGGTTTTCTTCTTGAAGACCCAATTGCACCCTTTGGTTTTTACCCCTTCAGGTGGATCTAACAAGGTCATACCTTATTGGTTTACATGGAATCCATCTTGGATATCATGTCCTCAAGCCATTTCTCAGACTATGGTTCCTCAATAGCATATAGGTAGGTTGTTGGCTCCTCATTTATGACCAACTTACCACCTTTCTTGAGTTGTAAGATATCCTCTTAAGATAAAGGTGTGTTGTACTATATATATAAGATTTTGTGTTACAAAAGGAACTTGAGATTCCACAACAACTTGTGATTCTCCTTATTCCTACTATATCTCTTTAGGTTCAATGTTCTCTTGTTGGTCTCTAACTTTTTGAGTTCTATTTTTCTCCCACTAATTCCATTAGAATTAAATCCCTTTTAGTAATACATCAATCCCGACAACAAACCCTTTTTGCGGATTGGAATATAAAAGTAGTATTCAACAAAATAACATTTATGTGATCAATGGAAAGATTTTCAAGAAACTATTTTCTTATATAAGCTTTCATTCCTAATCCTTATAAAATACATATTAGGAGACTTCCCATGCAATATCTCATATGGTGTCTTTTGAACCATTTTAGATGGTACATTGCTTTAGTGTAAACCATGTGCCCAAAAGGAATTGAAGATTATCAAGATTTATTGATAATCGCATCATGACTTGACATCGTGTGGTTACTTCTTTTTTATACATCATTATGTTTTAGGCGAAGTTTATCATGATATACTATCACGGTCTCTAAGAAGGTCCTCAAACTCTTGGTTCAAAGTAGTTTCCATATCGATCATATCAAAATGTTTTAATACTTTTACCAAGTTGGTTACGTACTTCATTAATAATCTCCTTGAACACTTCAAGAGATTTAGACTTGTATTTCATTAAATACAATCTACCATATCTATTGAGATCATCAATAAATACATTAAGGTACGTGTAACCACCTCTAGCATTTATTCTAGAAGGTGTATATATATCAGTATGTAGGATCCCTAATAGAATGCTTGCTCTCCCACCACATATCGTGAAAGGTACCTTTGTCATATTTCCCAACAAATGAGATTTGTATGTCTCTATTGGTTCGATAATCAAAGGAGTCTAGACAACCATATATATGGATTCTAGAAATGTATTTCTTATTTGTGTGCTCTAGATGATAGTTCTATAGGTATTCATTGTTTGAATAATCAAGTCATTCAATATCTACATTAACTCCCTCTAGAACTAGCAAATATAAACTATGATAATTGGGTCCACTGCCATAAAAGATCTTATCTTTAAAAGCAAAACATCAAAATATTCATAATATTCTTGTCCTTACAAGATACATGATGTTTTCATCAATGGAATATACATAATAGCAATTCACTAATTCTATTACATGCCCATTAGGTTGAATGAAAAATTCCAATTGTAGTGACAACAACTGTTGCTCCACATAGTTCTAGCTTACTTCTTCTTGGGACATGGAGTGGATATCTCTATCTTCTTCTTCTTCTTCTTAAGTTCCTATATGTAAAAAGTGTTGGGTTTTGTGTAAGGAAACATGCGCGGAAGAAGCAACAAAATAAAATATGTTTCCACACAATCCGCAACAGGATCTTGTCGACAACAACGTATTCAGAAAGAGTGTTCGTGGGATATACCTTATCGTGGAGCAAGTCTGGCGACGTCCCGCTGCACGATGGTATGTAATGCTCCTGGCTTACACTGACGGTACTTCTCTCTCATCCTCCGAATGCGTCACGGGAAGATTCGATGACGCTCCTTTCATGCAGTGATGTATGCCACTCGTAGCGCGTATGGGACGGTCATTGAGATCCTCTGAGCATAGGCGTCTCAGCGTCTGCGTCTCTACTTCGTCCACGTAGATGGACTGGAAATCCACATCGCACTTCCTAAGCCGATAGGAAGGACTATTTTTTGTGCGATGACGTGCTAGCGTCACGGTGCTCTCCTTTCTCTCCTAAAGATGGTGCCGACTAGGGTTTATGTACGTGAGCGTAAACTGAAAAGCCTCTCTCAATATCTTGTAAAGATATTGGTCGTCAAGCCCCTTCAAATAGGATACAAAAGGAAGTAGGATTTCCTAAACCCATCGATAAATAGAAAGATTGTGTTAATTAAAATACTTGTAGATTAATTAGAATATTTTTGAATTAATTAATTAATCGTATTAATTTATTAATTAATATCTGACTCCATGCAATTTCTCGGGATGGCTCTATGGCCATACATACCAATAGACTCCTACTTGCACTTAGAGACAGTCACTCCAATTAATTGGCTCAAACATTTGGAAATATTCCAATATTATTCTAATGGATTACATAAACATTTTAGTAATCAATGTGATTCAGAACAATTCCAATCAAACCCACAATTATACTCCTATTCCAACACATCCTAGGCATGTGACCCGGTAGGCTCCAAATTACATTGGTAGTGATATCTGTAATCATATTATGATTTCACAAGCAATGATTGGTATCTAGCAAGACTTCGTTACCACCCAAGTAATTGGAGAAGTTAGAGAACAACTTAACCTATCATTCATGATTGGTGTTAGAGTGATTGTATAGTTCCTTTGCCGATGATATCCAGATTGAAATTGAGTCATGGAACTGTTATCCTCTTCAATGTTCAAACCATGTTCCTTGAACTAGAGCAGACTGTCTGAGATATATGTAAGCTGAATATCACATATTGACTCACATCAGCATGACCATGCATTTCTCAGTCTCGCTTATCAAGTAGCAGGAATATCAAACTCCCGTATGAAGAACAAATTCCATCTACATCACTCACAGTCATCCCCATGTGTCATAATGCACCCAAGCACCATCTTTATAGCAATCCTTATTCAGGACCACGATGGATGATGTCAAGGTACAATGAAATAAATGTGATAAGTGTAGTGACTTTAGGTCTAAGAACCACAATCATCACCATCACTATGAGATGTGACTCTAACTACCAATCATGGTATCCATGTGTCACTCTCAAGGTGGGTCTGTCTGATACATTGTTCTCTAACAAGTATCTATGTATTTGGTTTAATATCTCCATATCATGGATAATGAGATTCTTCCATCAACCAACATACATTCTAATCTTATGTGCTATTGATGCCTATGGATATTTCCACCATAACAACTAATTAGGGACAAAATAAGAATACATACTCTTAGCATACATATGGTCTCACTGTTCAGGTCATCAACCCGAAGACATATGTCATTGAGTATATTATTCTGTAGACATCTATAAGTTTTGTGGTCATCACACAATATAAAACACAAACATATAGATTGGAAACTTGCCTTTATTGATATGATCAATATAGTATTACAAATTGTTTACATAGTATCCCATTACAATCATCAAATGATACTCTCTATGGGCATACATACCAATAGATTCCCACTTGCACTTATACCCAATCACTCATGAATCTCAATCCAAGTGATCGAACATGTCTTCCATGTTTCTGCTATGAAAGTGCTTTTGTGAGCAGGTCAACCATATTGCTTTATGTAGGTACTATGCAAATCTTCACATCTCCTCATTGTACGATCTCTCATATGAGATGGAACTGCCATAGAATATGTTTGGAACATTGGTGCGATCTTGGTTCTTTAGCCTATGCAATTACTCTGTTGTTGTTTAAAAACAATTTAATTACATCACTAGCGCTTGGAACCACTCCAAGTTCATAATGAACTTCTTGATCCACACAACTTCCTTTATAGCATTAGATGCGGCAATATATTTGGCCTCTATTGTAGAATCTGCAACCGTCTCTTGCTTGGAACTCTTCTAGCTCACATCTTTGTTGTTCAGGCAAAGCACAAATCCAGATTGCGATCTATAGTCATCTTTGTCAGTTTGGAAGCTAGCATCGGTGTAACCCTTTACCGCGAGCTCTTCACCTCTGCATACCAAGAATTAATCCTTAGTCATTCTCAAGTACTTTAGGATGTTCTTTATGGTTGTCCAGTGACATTCACCTGGATCTGACTGATACCGGCTCGTCATGCTCAAAGCATATGACACATCAGGATGAGTACATAGCATCACATACATGATAGATCCAATTGCTTATGCATATGGAATCTTACTCATGTGCACCCGTTCATCACATGAACTAGGACATTGGGCTTTAGAGATCACAACCCCATGAGACATGGGCAAGTTACCTCTCTTAGAACCCTCCATGTTAAACCTCTTTAGCACCTAGTCAATGTATGTGCTCTGTCTTAGGCCTAGAAGCCTTCTAGATCTAGATCTATAGATCTTGATTCCTAGTATATGGTATGCTTCGCCTAAATCCTTCATAGAGAAGGTCTTCCCTAGCCAACCTTTTACTATTTGAAGAGTAGGGATGCCATTTCTCATCAATAGTATGTCATCCACATACAATATGAGAAATATGACTGTGCTCCCACTGACCTTTTTGTAAATAGAAGGTTCATCTTCATTTTGACTAAAGACAAACCTTTTGACTACTTCATAAAAACATAGATTCTAGCTCTAAGAAGCTTGCATCAATCCATAGATTGACCTTTGTAGCTTACAGACTTTATTGGCTTCCTTTGGATTGATAAAACCTTCAGGTTGTGTCATGTACACATCCTCGAGTAAATTCATGTTAAGTATTGTCGTTTTAACATCCATCTACCAAATCTCATAGTCATGATAAGATGCAATGGCAAGCCTGATCTTGATGGATTTAACCATGGAAACTAGTGAGAAGGTCTCTTCATAATCAACACCTTGAATTTGACGAAATCCTTTTGCAACCAATCTACCTTTATAGGTTTGAACATTTCCATCCATTTCGGCCTTCTTTTTGAAGACCCACTTACACCCTATGGGTTTTACCCCTTTGGGTGGATCCACCAAGGTTTATACCTTGTTGGTATACATGGATTCCATCTTAGATCTCATGGCTTCAAGCCATTTCTCATATTTTGGTCCCTTAGTAGCTTCTAGAGAGGAAGTTGGATCATCTGATATTCCCAATTCGTCAATGTCTTGAGTCATGAGAAATCCAAATTTCTCAGGCTCAAGTCGTGTCCTACTAGACCTACGAGGAATTTGTGTTACATTTGGAACTTGAAATTCCACAATAATTTGTGAGTCTTCATGTTCCACATGTACCTCCTTAGGTTTTCTGCTTTCTTGTTGATCTCAAACTTCTTCGAGCTCTACATTCGTGCCACTGATTCCTTTGGAAATAAATTCCTTTTCAAGAAATACAACAGTCCTAGCAACAAACAGTTTGTTGTCAGTGGGTGTGTAGAAGTAATATCCCCGAGTTTCCTTAGGGTATCCAACAAAATAGAATTTGTCAAATTTGGGTCCAAGATTTTTAGGAAATTGTTTCCTAACACAAGCTTCACATCCCCAAATCTTTAACATACACAAATTGGGATGATTCCCATTCCATATCTCATATGGTGTCTTTTGAATCGATTTGGAAGGTACACGGTTAAGTGTAAACATTGTGGTTTTAAGAGCATATCCCCAGAACGATATTGGAAGTTCAGATGAACTCATCATTGATCGTACCATGTCTAATAAAATACTTCCTTCTTTCTGACACACCGTTATGATGTGGTGTACCAGGTGGAGTCCATTGTGATACAATACCATGGTCTCTCAGAAGGTCCTCAAACTCTTGGCTTAAGTATTCACCACCTTGATCTAAGCGGAGTGCTTCAATACTCTTACCAAGTTGCTTCTCTACTTCATTCATGAAAGTCTTGAACATTTCAAGAGTTTTTGACTTGTGTTTCATAAGATATACATATCCATACCTACTAAGGTCATCAGTAAAGGTAATGAAGTATCGATAGCCTCCTCTATCATTTGATCTAAAAGGTCCACATACATCAGTATGTATGAGCCCTAGCAGATCACTAGCTCTCTCACTGTGTCCAGTGAAAGGACTCTTGGTCATCTTGCCTAATAAACAAGCCTCACATGTCTCTAATGATTCAAAATCAAAAGAGTCTAGATAACCATCCTTATGGAGTCTAGATATGTGCTTCTCATTTATGTTTCCAAGATGACAATGCCATAAGTATGTTTTATTTGAGTTGTCAAGTTTTGGCCTTTTAGTATTTACGTTGTATATTCTAGTCTCAAGTTCTAACAAATAGATACCATAAGACATAGAGGCATTGCCATAAAAGATCTCATCTTTAGAAATAGAAATCATTCCATTCTTAATGTGAAATTCAAATCCACTCTTATCCATACAAGATATAGAAATAATATTTCTATTAATGGAAGGTACATTATAGCAATTCTCTAATTTCATTACAAGGCCTGTAGGCAAAGATAAACTAATAATTCCAACTGCGGTGGTAGCAACTCTTGCTCCATTAGCGACCTATAGGTCGACTTGGCCCTTTTGTAAAGGCTTACTTCTTATCAGATATTGCATATTCAAACATAAGTGAGATCCACACTTGGTATCCAGTACCCATGATGAAGAATATTTAAGTTTATCTCAATAACGTATATACCTGAAGTGGAGATCTCTATCCCCTGCTTCTTCTTCCTCAGTTCCTCTAGGTAGAGAGGACAGTTTCTTTTCCAATGTCAAGCCTGGTGATAATGGTGACAACTGCCTTCTTTGGAGATCCTACCTTTAGCTTTGAGCACGAATGGCTTTGTCTTATACCCAGCTTTAGAACCTTTCTTAGACTTGCCTTTGCCTTTTGACTTTCCCTTTGTCCTATTATTCATTATCACAGACTTGGGCTTGTCTTTCTTTATCTGTGCTTCAGCTATCCTCAACATGCCCAACAATTTTGACAACGGCTTGTCAAGATTGTTCATGTTGTAGTTCATGAAAAAATGACTATATGATTCACGCAAAGATTGCAAAATCATGTTAGTGGCCAACTCTTAACCTAGGGGAAATCCCAACTTGGATAGGCTTTCCACGTACCCAATCAAAGTGAGTATGTGGGTACCAAATGAGTCTCCCTCTTTCATCTTGCTTCTGAATAGAGCCTTGGTGACATCATATCTCTCCTATCTTGCTTGATGCTGATACATGTTCTTGAGATGTGTTACCATATCCATGACATTCATGTTCTCATGCTACTCTTGCAACTCATAGTTCATTGAGCTCAACATCAGGCATTTGACATATATAGCATTATCAAGGTGCTTCTTGTAAGCATCCTTTTCAACCTTGGGCGCATTTGAGGTGAGTTCCTTGGCTCTGGAGTTTCAAGGACATAGAGCTTACACTCCTGCACGAGAACAACTCTCAACATCCTAAACTAGTTTTGAAAGTTAATTCTCTTAAATTTGTCCTTCTCAAGGACCGTTCGCAATGAGAATGTGTGAGTGTTGTTTTCCATTTGATTGCTACACAAGAAAAGGTTTGCATTTAGTCCAAAACATTTTGACTTGTAAAGATTTGATAAAAGAGATTAATTAAGCCTTTATTTAATTATGCTCCCACTATTTTATTCAAATCGATAGCCCTCACTATCAACTCAGAATATTGTAGTGCACAACCTTCTAGTGAGCCAAGATCCAAAATAATTGGATCAATGCCCAACCAACGCCGGTGTCAAAGACCAAATACTAAGGTAGGCAACTTTTGCCAATTGTATCATATGCAACTCTTAGATAGATGATCATGCACAACTCCTTGCCATGATGCATCTGTGTGCCTCTAGGTGCTTGATCCTATCAAGGTTTCCTAGCTAAGTCCAACCCATAAGCCAACATGATGAGTGTGCACCCTGCGGAGGCAGACCCACACACTCACCATCACACTTCCATGAGATAGACAGTGTACCATGCGGAGGCGTGCCCACACAAAGTCGATCAAGCTTTTCATGTGTGTTGCTTTCTGGAAGGCAACTAAAACTTAATATTATTAATTGAGGGGTTTTATTTATACATATACATATCCAATCACCACATACTTATAGTACGTATCATATACTACTATATCTACAACCACAAACGATACACATGCAATCAAAAACACAAAAACATCAGTTATGGCCATACTATTGTAATCCTATGGAGCCACAAAGGATTACGGTCCACCTAAGGTCTTATGCATCTCATGCAACAACACTTGTGAATCAACCTGTAAGGATCAACATTACAATGAACAACTTCATGGATGCTCCGTGAGGTTGGAACTTCAAGTTGTTTCTTCATGGATGATCCTTGGAGTTGGATCTTTAGGTTGCTTCTTGGAATTGGATCTTCATGTTGCTTCTCCATGGATGCTCCTTGGAGTTGGATCTTCAAGTTGTTTCTTGGAATTAGATCTTCATGTTGCTTCTCCATGTATGCTCCTTGGAGTTGGATCTTTAAGTAGCCTCCTTACATCAAGTTTATAAATACTAAAACTAATCCCATCTCTATTACATCAAATGAGTACAAATATAAAGAGAAAGAATTAATTACACTTTGAAATAAGAGACGAGGCTCGACATGCAAGCTGAATACTTTATATAAAGGATCCATGTACAACCATTATACATCCATATTATTCACAAACAAACATATCCACAACATTCACAACATTCACAAAAGAGGATTCTAGGCCATAACCGTGTATGCATTCACCACATAAAACTAATTTAAAAGCCGACATGTATGATATCATAGGTATATCTATATACATATACACATATTAAAATTGTAGTCCTTTTAATGTGGGACATTCCCCATTAAATAAATTTTCGACTCCCACGCAGACTATGCGGGGTACACATGGGTAGCGCCCCTGTGCGGGGATCCCCTGAAAGGTCTACAAAATTGTACTTCTGTCTACTTAGGAAACTCAGTATTTTTCATAGTCAACCCTGTTCGAAACGTAAAAAACAGAAGCCTGCGACATATGTAAAATTAGGGTTAGATATGCACATTAGCAGTTTTAAGTTTGCTTCGTATAAAATTGCAGAAAACAATATACAATGATTTGATCATATTGAAACAAATCCAAATATGTCATAGATCGACGCTGCTCAGATACCACTATTGGGTTTTGTGAAAGGAAACATGTGCAGAGGAAGAAACAAAATAAAATATGTTTTCACACAACCTACAACATGATCTCGTCGACAACAACATATTCAGAAAGAGTGTTCACGGGATATACCTTGTCATGGAGCAAGTTCGACGACATCCCACTGCACGATGGTGTGCAACGCTCCTAGCTTATACAGACAATACTTCTCTCCCATCCTCCAAACGTGTCACAGGAAGATCTGGTGGTACTCCTTTAGTGCGATGATGTACACTGCTTGTATCACGTATGGACGGTCATTGATGTCCTCCGAACGTAGGTGTCTCAGTGTCTGCATCTCATCTTCATCCACATGGATGGACTGGAACTCCACCTCGTGCTTCCTAAGCTGGTAGGAAGGAGTAATCTTTGTGCGATGACGTGCTAGCATTGCGGTGCTCTCCTTTCTCTCCTGAGGATGGTGATGGCTAGGGTTTACGTACATGAGCATAAACTGAAAAGCCGCTCTCAATATCTTGTAAAGATATCGGTCGTCAAGCCCCTTTAAATAGGAGATGAAAGGAAGTATGGTTTTCTAAACCCACCAGTAAATAGAAAGACTGCGTTAATTAAAATGCTCATGGGTTAATTAGAATATTTTGAAGTTAATTAATTAACCAATTAATCGTATTAATTGATTAATTAATATTTGACTCTATGCAATTGCTCGGGATGGCTCTATGGCCATACATACTAACAAAAAGGACATTTCCTTTTCCACTGTCCATGATGGTGACAGTGGTGGCACCTTCCTTCCTTATTCACTCCTCCCTTAGCTTTCAGTGTAGAAGGCTTCAGTTCTGGCTAGCTTTAGAACTCTTCTTAGCTTTGACTTTGCCCTTGGATTCTCTCTACTGATCATCATCACATATTTGGGTTTTCCCTTCTTCATCTACACTTCAAGTGTCCTCAACATGCCAAGTAATTCTGACAACAACTTGTCAAAATCATTCATGTTGTAGTTCATGACAAATTAGTTATAAAATTCTAGCAGTGACTATAGAATCACATATGTGGCCAGCTCTTGACCCAAGGTAAATCCCAGTCTAAAAATGTAACGTCTGACTCGGAAAAATGAGATCAACGAATGCGGAAGCGATTACTTAGCAGCGGAATTATGGAAAATCACTAAAAATTTAAAACTTTTTGTAAAGAGATCTTCAAATGGTAAAACTTTTTCATAAAGAAACATGATAAGTTATTTATAAACTGATCCATCAGTACATCTCTATAATGTCATATCTTAAGGTTACAACCATCAACTGCCCTGTTAACTATACAAGGCAAGATACAAAAAATCTCCAAGCATTAAGCCAAAATCTCAGATTTATATTAAACATCTACTGACTCCTAGGACCTGAGAGTACATAGACAACACATAGGACATTCTATCTACAAGACTTGACAGACAATGTCTCCACCTGAGAAACACTGCTATCCCTGAGGTTGCTGCTGCTGTTGTTGCTTACCCACTGATGGGTTCCTTCGTCCTCGACGTCTACCTAAAAAGTCGAATCCCACAGGGGTGAGACAATTGAATAATTGTCCCAGCGAGAGTTATAATTCTCCGCCAGAAGCTTTGTTATTGCAGTACTGGAATAACATTAAGTAGTAGAATTATAAACATTTAACAGCAGGTTAACATTGTGTAAACTAAGTGAAGCAACATTCTTTTAAGCAATCATTTCAATTATAACTTAATTGAATGACAAACACATTTCAATAAGGAATATGAAGAACATGTATACTAGTTATTCAACTAGAGCATTATAAACAATGTAACATCAATCATTGTTTCTCGTAGTTCAACCTAAGCAATTATGTTATTCGGCTCATGACATCTTTCAAACATATTTATGCCCTGAGGAGATGAGGTATACCGCTCATACTCCAACAGACCATTATGAAATCGCAATCGGTACCATACATAGGTCATCAGAAGAGTCGGATTCCTATGACCTCATCTTCCCCAGTCAGTGTGAGGATCAACATGCATGACATCTTGTGTCTCTGCTATAATATCTTTCCAGGGTATTATGGAAACTTCGCTATTAGAGTTACAGTGGCGTTCTGTACTCTCTTCGTCATCAAGGGATTTCTTGTTTATCTCTCATTGATGCGGCATTAATAATATCATCGGGAGATTAGTGATACATCATCCCGGCATAAACATATAATGAAGGATTGATAGATTAAATGTACATCTCACATCAAATCCTACATTAGGACGTAAGGATATTCGCGTCCATAACCCCCACATACTCAAAAGTATGCTCTCCAGGAGTTCCCTTAGGAAAACCTATTTCACCATAATTTAATTTCTGACAATGATGGATCTATGGTCATGGCTCTACATGATATCATTATACTTGATTATTTAAGTACATTATGGCATTCTTTTAGCATCAGGCATGTTTTCAAACATAAACCAATAAGACAACTGCTATAAAGAAAGAGTACTAATCATATCAAGTTTATGTCACATATTGTTAATTCTGGGATATTAATCCCTAACCATCTCATCATCATGATTCAAGAATATGGGTGTTCAAACCCTTAGATCATCAAATCACTTGTTACCAAGTAACCTATTGCCATCAAGTCATTTCACTGTATGAACATGACTGTAGTAATGCAATTATTTCTTATGGCTCATACAACCTATCAATCTCATATGTTACCTCTTATTAGGAAACATAGCATATCATTACTTTCAAAGCTTATAAAGTGCTTTCAATAAATGTAGCATCATAACCCTTACCTGGCTATGCTCACTTCTTTAAAAAGATCTACATGACTAACACAATTGATAACAGGCACATTATATCTATATCAACACAATACAATTTATTTCCAAGTCAAGTATAGAACACCATGGCCGTGCTATCTTGCACAGTCGTGCTACAAAAGGATTACCACGACCATGTTACATCACCACAGCTGGTTTCTAGGGTTAGGGTTTTCTTATTCAATTCAATTAGAATTATTTAACCCCTTTACCTTTAAGAAGGCATAGTGATTCTTTATTACATGATTCAATCATAGGGTTCCATGCTTTAAAAGCATAACCCAAAATTAGGGTTAGTGTACCCCACCTTTCATTAATTAGGGTTTCCTGCTCACATTATCAGTTCAATCCTAATATATTACTCCACAACTCTTGGGAGCATTCAAAGATATTATAAGTGTTTGCTTTTAATTACTATACTCATCATATATCATTAATGATCATCAATTCTAAGTATTAGTTCATTTCTCATCCATGTCATGGTATGATTACATCATACTCATTGATTTGGCTTACCCCATTCTCAAGATATATTAGTCAACATTTATCGAGTACATTGAGTCCATTATATCTTTATTGTAAATAATTACTTGTCATACACTCCATGTGTCTCTTGTCTAAGTATAATGGTTTAGAGGTTCATCAAGGTATGTTACCCTGAATTGTTGAATGTGATATCTATCATATCTTGATGTATCACTTTCTTCTCGTTTCCATCTTACTTGAGTTAATTAACTAACTATGTATTAAGGTATTTCTCTCTTAATACTTTATCCACTAACTTGTTACTTTCATCATATGGTTCATAGATCATATATTATAATTGTCCAATTGTCTTTAATGATATGGGCTTATCCATTTGATGAACATTGTTGATATAGGATAAACCATCATCAACCATTCTAGGTATTTCTATATTCAGGATGTTATCCACATCATTATTTAGTATACATCATTTCTAAAAGTTTCATGTCCATTATCATTGTAAGGTGTAAAAGCTATTACTCATTCATAGAGATGTTTGTACAAGGATCTAGGCATCATCTTACATCTTAAATCCTTATTCATTAAAATTACCACAGTTATCATTCACATGGTTCATCAACCCTATCCTTTTGTTTATGACATAATCGCCCTATTTAATTACTTTAGCCACACCTCTCTTTGATGTACTGGCTAATAAACCATCTCTAGGGTTTCATATATCATTACTTGACATTACCCTGAATCGAGTCCTAGACCATATCATAATATCAGGGTTTCACATAACATTACTTAAAACTAGGGTTTCATATTCAATAAACCTTAATTAAGCTTACTATCCATCCTAATTGGGGTTTCTCATGAGATCACTCCCAATTAGGGTTTTTATTCATATCACATCCCCCTAGATTAGGGTTATTATTAATATCCCACCATTAGGGTTTAGTATTTTCACATCATGACATTTCCCTAGATTAGGGTTTACTACTCATGGTACATCACATTACCCTAAATTAGAGTTTACTATTCAATTACATCACATTACCCTAGATTAGGGTTTACTATTCATATTACAATGAATCAAGATCATGCTATCATCATGTATGAGAATTATTTCCATTAATGCCCTCAAATTAGGTTAAGAATCATTAACCATCACAATTAGGGTTTCTATGATCTCATTATGATGGATCATACCCTAATTAGATATATTCATTCATATTGAAATCTTATTACTTGATTCTCATTTATATAAGGAGTCTTCTTTCTCCACTTTCTATAAGATGATGATTACATCACCCTAGTTAGACTAAGTCAATTCAACATTGACATCAAGGGTTAGGTCACTACTGATGTGATCATTAGGGTTCACTTGTTCAAAGAGTATTAGTCACTCTATCCCATCAAGGGTATTTTGGTAATGTTCACCTACTTGATCATGACATGCATTAATACACTAATTACTTAGTCTCTTAATCACCTTAGATATCTATGAGGTTTAGGTTAACCAACCACTAAACCATCTTGACTACTAAAGCATCAAACGATCTTGACCTTTATAGAACTCAAACGATCTTGCACACCAAACCCCCAAATGGTCTTGGAAGTACCTTGAAACCATTTGGTGGTGTTGACCATTTGGTCTAGTTTGACTTTTGAAACCGTTTGGTAAAGTGCACAATCAAGACCGTTTGCCCAAGATGAGGTGAAGACCGTTTGGCCAATCTTTGACTTTGAAACCGCATGGGCAAAATTGATCTTGAAACCGCATGAGATCAAACGGTTTGGGATCATTTGGTCCCAAACGGTCTTGAGACCATTTGGTCCAAACCACCTCAAAACCGCATGGACCAAAAAGTGTCTCAACCACTTCAATTGAGTTAGGGTTTCCAATGTGGAACCCCTCAATCAACCATGCACTTGTTAGACACTCATCAATTGAGTTAATTAGGTCAACCCTCAACTGATTTGACCTTCAATTGTCCCTCAATTGATCACCAATTAGGGCTTGAATCAATTAGATTAGGGTTTGGAATCGATTACCCTTCAACATGTTTCAACATGAGTCTAATTGATTTCAATATATAGAACCATCAATCAATTTGGTCATGACCTGACCCAAAACGGTCTTGGGATCATTTGGATGACCTCCAAACGGTCTTGAGACTGTTTGATCAAGTCAACATTAAAAACGAACTCAACCTATTAAGGTTTGAGTCATTGATTTGATCATTAGGTCACTAATCAGTCACACTTCAACTTGTTACTTTTAGATTTGCAATCCACTTGACCATAGTCAACCCTATACCTCCAAACGGTCTTGGGTGACCCCCAAACGGTCTTGGGATCATTTGGACATCCTCCAAACGGTCTTGAGACTGTTTTCCCAATATATCATAAAAAACCAAGTCATTCACTCAAGGGTTGAACCCTAGGCTTAATCACCAAATTAGCAATTAATTGTTTATCAACTTGATACCTTTGGACCCTCAATTGGCCAACCCTACTTAACCCTAGACCTCCAAACGGTATCGGGTTATCACCAAATTCTCTTGAGACCGTTTGGGTGATCCCCAAATGGTTTTGAAACCGTTTGGGCCACTCAACCCAAACTTCAACTTGATTCAATTATTAAAATCAACAAATAACCCGATTAGGGTTTAGGTGATTGTTGGGCCTTCAATTGGTGATTTACTTGGAATTAGATGATGATTTTTGGTAGGTGATTAGTCCAAATTGTGTACAACAGACGTCCAAATGATCAACACCTGGTCAATGCATCCAAACGGTCTTACACCGTTTGCTTCTATGTGGTTTGTGAAACCGTTTGCATTCAAACAGTTTGAAACCGTTTGCTCCCAAACGGTTTGGGAAATCGTTTGTGCAAAAGTGGGAGACCGTTTGCTAAAGTGGATTTTGGATAAACATTGGAAATAATGTCGTCATCTTCTACCTCAAGAACAAGGGCTGTTCTTTACAGAAAATACTAGCAAGAACACACAAAGGTGTCTAAGGGATAAGAATAAGCAACGATTCTAAGAGAAGAAGATGCATTTGCAAAACTTAAGGGTTAGAGTTATAAAACCCACCTCTAGGACTGATCCAGAGCTCCAATCTTCATAGATTTAATGGTGGATGAAGATCCAAAGGTTTTCCAAGGTCCGTTCTTCAAGATTTGGTTGGAGAAGATGGCTAGAAAGAAGAGTTGTGTAAGAAAAGCTAACAAACCAACCTTGTATTAGGGTTTCCTCCAAGAATTCGAGCTAGGTGATGATCAAAGCTTACCCAAACCAGCTTGGTCGTCCTCCTATGTTCCAGAGCTTCCTCTTGGTCGGCCCAAAGCAAGAAGATGAGAAAAGAAACTAAGGGAAACGTTCCCTTGCTTGTGGAAAAAGGGTGCTTATATATTTTTGGATATATTTTCAAGGAAAGAAGATTATTTCCTTTATTTCTCAACTATATCCACCAAGTCCTCCTACACTTCATGGCCACGTTTCTTCCTTCTTTCCTTAAGGAAAACTCCTCCCTTATCCAAGGTTAAAAGGAAAAGAAACCAATCACCTTAATAAGTTATATATATATATTAAAGGCCATTTTCTTAAACCTTGGTTATTTTAAATATCAAGGTTATCTTTCTTACTTGATCATTCAAATGAGGCGCCCCTCTCATTTTCTTTGCTCTACTTAGTGCCAAGAAACAAGAGATATACTCTAGAGGGTATATTTTACATGTTGCACCATTGGTTTTGGGTAAATTGCACTTTACACCAAAACTAGGTTTTAAAGCACAATAATTGCTCTACAAGCTATATCTTGGTGCTCAAGCTTGTGGAATCCATACCACTACATTATATTCATTATTATGATATATCATCATCATAGGAACATCTTAACATGTGCAATTTGCAAGTTAACCCCTCTACTTGGGTAATTTGCACTTTAGTCCAAAATTATCAAAACAAAGTTGCAACATTGTTAAAAAAGGACTGAAATAGAAGTATAAGTTCCTCAAAAGCTTTAATTACATTTCACAAGATAACCATAACCATCTAATCTCATATTTAAGCAAAACACCTAGGGTTAGTTCATAACCCAGGTCAGGGATGTTACAAATTATAAACCCCTAACAAGGATTTCGTTCTCGAAATCTTAGATAGAGGGAAGCAAGTATTATTTAAGCATCATATCATTATGTCCTCAGATAACATTTCTTTATTATGGAGACACCATAGAGTTTTGATCAATAAAAAGTTACTCCACACAAGTTTATCATGGAATAATTCACATGGAACATATACTCTCATGTCCCTAAGTTAAATCAACATTTCTTAAGATCACAAATATACTCTATCATCTATTTGAGACTATATAAGTCCTTTCATACATTGATTGTGTCATCTCACCTGATAACACCATACTAACTTTCCTTATTATTTGCACTAATTATCTTATTAGTTGTACATTCTCTTATCATAGGGAAAAGTTACTTATCAATCTAGGACTTTTCTCAAGGATATCTCAGAAAAGATATGTTTATGAAAAACATAAACCCCTAACATGTGATGTTCATATTATTTTACGTGTTTAATTTGATTTCATGGTTGACCATTTCAGGTAGTCAACATAAATCATCTGATATATTATTACATTCTTATCTTAATACTTATCACACGTGTTAACAACACATTACATATTTATCTTCCTTTCATCTTGGGACATTACTTGTTACATATATTCTCACTTTGGGACCAAAGTCCAAGGTAAACTGATACCTTTCTATGTATACATCACATAAACATCTTTATATTATGCACATCAAGTGTCCTAAGACCCACTTGATTGCCATGTCCCTGGAAGGAAAGAGAATAAGGAATCATATTCGTCTTATTATTTAATGTAGTTTCAACTATTCATGAAACATTTACTCTTTATCTCATCCTAGGTTCCTTGCCTTAGTGTAGGAATCTTATAAGGATGATTACATGACATTGTTTCTGTCCTTGTTATTATCTAACATATTCATAAACATCTTATGATCTCATCACATTTTCACATTATGGGGAGGATCTTTATTGTTCTTACAACTTTATTGGATATGGTTTACCTCCCTTAATCCCATTCTTACCTTATGAGGAGTATACTTTCAATTCCCCATGCAAACATGCTCATCTGAGGTTATCTCATATTTCTCTTTCTTATACTTAGGACAGGACACATTTATTTATCCCATATTTCTTATTTCATGATACTCATTAGATTGTCTCAGAATGACTACTTGATCAGAGCAATAAAAAAAGATAACAATCTAAGAGTTTCCATACTCACTTTATCATCAATAATTGTATACCTGGCCAAGGTATATAAATACTAAGATAAGGTAGTATGCATTTGTATGCTACCATTTTCCTTCTCTTTTCCTTTTATCACAAGTATAATATCTAACATTACTGAATTAATTTTTTTATCCAGACCACTCTTTAATACCTCATCTTTCTCATAGAGGTAAAAGCAACATGAAACATCTATTATGTTTATTATGCAACATTATAAGTCCTCATGGGACTAATCAAGGAAGTTCAATCAATTACTTTCTTAGTTTTATCCAAGAAATCATAAAAGACATATAAGAATGACATTTATTTTGTCTAATCTGTCATGATTCAAGGGTTATTCATCGTCTTAGGCTGATTCTACCTCAGAGGTTGATTTGCCATAACATTTCTGGCTGAGCAATTTCTTGCCAGATGTCCAACATGTCTACATAAGTAGCAAATTCTGGGTTCCTGGTATGGTCTAGAGGGTTCTTTACCCTTTATAGATGACCATTGCCTTGGTGCACTAGGTCCTGGTTGTGCTAGTGATACCAAAGTCTTTCCTTTTTTGTAACTACTAGGCCCCTATTCCTGAATTTGGATAGGATTTTTTCAATCATCATCTAATTTTTCTTTTCTGGGCAAAACCTTTTGATGTGTCCAGGTTCCCTGTACTTGTAGCAGATCCTGATTTCTGGTTGTATTCTAATCCATACATTACTATATATTGATTTAACAGGCTGAGGTTGAGCACAGACTCGTTCTAAGTCCAGAACTTCATCATTTCCCATTGTTTCAACCTACTGTTGTGGGTTACATATCCTGTTGATATCCAAAACATCATCATTGGGAGCTGGTAATCTAGGTTGTATTGCTAGTGCTTGATCCACTAAATACATCATGGTTGCCCTAAATTCTCCAACAGTGATTCCTAAGGAAGGATTTCTTATCATAGTTGGATTAGCTAGGGGGGTCTCAGGCAATTGTCCCTCTCTTGCCTGCTCCCCTGCACCTTCTCTTGGTGCAGCATTGCTGCTTTCTACAACAAACTCCTCATATGACCCAGTCATCTTCAAGTTCTTCTTCTCCTATATGAGCAGAAGATACTATCAGATACACTGGATGACACTAGAACAGACTCTACTACCTTAGTCCTATGTCTTTGTAGACTCAGCGAACCTAGAGCTCTGATACCACTAATTGTAACGTCTGTCTCAGAAAAATGAGATCAATGAATGCGGAAGCGATTACTTAGCAGCAGAATTATGGAAAATCACTAAAAATTTAAAACTTTTTGTAAAGAGATCTTCAAACGGTAAATTTTTTTTATAAAGAAACATGATAAATTATTTACAAACTGATCTGTCAGTACATCTCTGTAATGTCATATCTCGAGGTTACAACCATCAACTGCCATGTTAACTATACAAGGCAAGATACAAAAAATATCGAGGCATTAAGCCAAAATCTTAGATTTATATTAAACATCTACTGACTCCTAGGACTTGAGAGTACAAAGACGACACATAGGACATTCTATCTACAAGACTTGACAGATAGTGTCTCCACATGAGAATCACTGCTGTCCCTGAGGTTGCTGCTGCTGCTGTTGCTTACCCACTGATGGGTTCCTTCGTCCTCAGCGTCTACCTAAAAAGTCGAATCCCACAGGGGTGAGACAATTGAATAATTGTCCCGGCGAGAGTTATAACTCTCCGCAAGAAGCTTTGTTATTGCAGTACTAGAATAACATTAAGTAGTAGAATTATAAACATTTAACAGCAGGTTAACATTGTGTAAACTAAGTGAAGCAACATTCTTTTAAGCAATCATTTCAATTATAACTTAATTGAATGACAAACACATTTCAATAAGGAATATGAAGAACATGTATACTAGTTATTCAACTAGAGCATTATAAACAATGTAACATCAATCATTGTTTCTCGTAGTTCAACCTAAGCAATTATGCTATTCGGCTGATTACATCTTTCAAACATATTTATGCCATGAGGAGATGAGGTATACCACTCATACTCTAACCGACCATTACAAAATCACAATCGATACCATACATAGGTCATCAGAAGAGCCAGATTCCTATGACCTCATATTCCTCAGTCAGTGTGAGGATCAACATGTAGGACATCTTGTGTCTCTTCTATAATAGCTTTCCATGGTATTCTAGCAACTTCGCTATTAGAGTTACAGTGGCGTTCTGTACTCTCTTCGTCATCAAGGTATTTCTTGTTTATCTCTCATTGATGCGGCATTAATAATATCATCGGGAAATTAGTGATACATCATCCCAACATAAACATATATTGAAGGATTGATAGATTAAAGGTACATCTCACATCAAATCCAACATTAGGACGTAAGGATATTCACGTCCATAACCCCCACATACTCAAAAGTACGCTCTCTAGGAGTTCCCTTAGGAAAACCTGTTTCACCATCATTAAATTTCTGACAATGATGGATCTATGGTCATGGCTCTACATGATATCATTATACTTGATTATTTAAGTACATTATGGCATTCTTTTAGCATCAAGCATGTTTTCAAACATAAACCAATAAGACAACTGCTATAAAGAAAGAGTACTAATCATATCAAGTTTATGTCACATATTGTTAATTCTGGGATATTAATCCCTAACCATCTCATCATTATGATTCAAGAATATGGGTGTTCAAACCCTTAGATCATCAAATCACTTGTTACCAAGTAACCTATTGCCATCAAGTCATTTCACTGTATGAACATGACTGTAGTAATGCAATTATTTCTTATGGCTCATACATCCTATCAATCTCATATTTTACCTCTTATTAGGCAACATAGCATATCATTACTTTCAAAGCTTATAAAGTGCTTTCAATAAATGTAGCATCATAACCCTTACCTGGCTATGCTCACTTCTTTAAAAAGATTTGCATGACGAACACAATTGATAACAAGCACATTATATCTATATCAACACAATACAATTTATTTCCAAGTCAAGTATAGAACACCACGGCCGTGCTATCTTGCACGGTCGTGCTACAGAAGGATTACCACGACCGTGTTACATCACCACGGCTGGTTTCTAGGGTTAGGGTTTTCTTATTCAATTCAATTAGAATTATTTAACCCCTTTACCTTTAAGAAGGCATAGTGATTCTTTATTACATGATTCAATCATAGGGTTCCATGCTTTAAAAGCATAACCCAAAATTAGGGTTAGTGTACCCCACCTTTCATTAATTAGGGTTTCCTGCTCACATTATCAGTTCAACCCTAATATATTACTCCACAACTCTTGGGAGCATTCAAAGATATTATAAGTGTTTGCTTTTGATTACTATACTCATCATATATCATTAATGATCATCAATTCTAAGTATTAGTTTATTTCTCATCCATGTCATGGTATGATTACATCATACTCATTGATTTGGCTTACCCCATTCTCAAGATATATTAGTCAAAATTTATCGAGTACATTGAGTCCATTATATCTTTATTGTAAACAATTACTTATCATACACTCCATGTGTCTCTTGTCTAAGTACAATGGTTTAGAGGTTCATCAAGGTATGTTACCCTGAATTATTGAATGTGATATCTATCATATCTTGATGTATCACTTTCTTCTCATTTCCATCTTACTTGAGTTAATTAACTAACTCTGTATTAAGGTATTTCTCTCTTAATACTGTATCCACTAACTTGTTACTTTCATCATATGGTGCATAGATCATATATTAGAATTGTCCAATTGTCTTTAATGATATGGGCTTATCCATTTGATGAACATTGTTGATATAGGATAAACCATCATCAACCATTCTAGGTATTTCTATATTCAGGATGTTATCCACATCATTATTTAGTATACATCATTTCTAAAAGTTTCATGTCCATTATCATTGTAAGGTGTAAAAGCTATTACTCATTCATAGAGATGTTTGTACAAGGATCTAGGCATCATCTTACCTCTTAAATCCTTATTCATTAAAATTACCACATTTATCATTCACATGGTTCATCAACCCTATCCTTTTGTTTATGACATAATCGTCCTATTTAATTACTTTAGCCACACCTATCTTTGGTGTACTGGCTAATAAACCATCTCTAGGGTTTCATA
The DNA here is from genome assembly GCA_963693085.1 of Alisma plantago-aquatica. Taxonomy (NCBI): domain Eukaryota; kingdom Viridiplantae; phylum Streptophyta; class Magnoliopsida; order Alismatales; family Alismataceae; genus Alisma; species Alisma plantago-aquatica. The sequence goes on along the minus strand of OY856411.1, from coordinate 355,105,813 downwards.
TATCATTACTTGACATTACCCTGAATTGAGTCTTAGACCATATCATAATATCAGGGTTTCACATAACATTACTTAAAACTAGGGTTTCATATTCAATAAACCTTAATTAAGCTTACTATCCATCCTAATTGGGGTTTCTCATGAGATCACTCCCAATTAGGGTTTTTATTCATATCACATCCCCCTAGATTAGGGTTATTATTAATATCCCACCATTAGGGTTTAGTATTTTCACATCATGACATTTCCCTAGATTAGGGTTTACTATTCATGGTACATCACATTACCCTAAATTAGAGTTTACTATTCAATTACATCACATTACCCTAGATTAGGGTTTACTATTCGTATTACAATGAATCAAGATCATGCTATCATCATGTATGAGAATTATTTCCATTAATGCTCTCAAATTAGGTTAAGAATCATTAACCATCACAATTAAGGTTTCTATGATTTCATTATGATGGATCATACCCTAATTAGATATATTCATTCATATTGAAAGCTTATTACTTGATTCTCATTTATATAAGGAGTCTTATCTCTCCACTTTCTATAAGATGATGATTACATCACCCTAGTTAGACTAAGTCAATTCAACACTGACATCAAGGGTTAGGTCACTACCAATGTGATCATTAGGGTTCACTTATTCAAAAAGTATTAGTCACTCTATACCATCAAGGGTATTTCGGTAATGTTCACCTACTTGATCATGACATGCATTAAGACACTAATTACTTAGTCTCTTAATCACCTTAGATATCTATGAGGTTTAGGTTAGCCAACCACTAAACCATCTTGACTACTAAAGCATCAAACGATCTTGACCTTTATAGACCTCAAACGGTCTTGTACACCAAACCCCCAAACGGTCTTGGAAGTACCTTGAAACCATTTGGTGGTGTTTATCGTTTGGTCTAGTTTGACTTTGAAACCGTTTGGTAAAGTGCACACTCAAGACCGTTTGCCCAAGATGAGGTGAAGACCGTTTGGTCATGAAAACCGTTTGGCCAATCTTTGACTTTGAAACCGCATGGGCAAAATTGATCTTAAAACCGCATGAGATCAAATGGTTTGGGATCGTTTGGTCCCAAATGGTCTTGAGACCATTTGGTCCAAACCACCTCAAAACCGCAAGGACCAAAAAGTGTCTCAACCACTTCAATTGAGTTAGGGTTTCCAATGTTGAACCCCTCAATCAACCATGCACTTGTTAGCCACTCATCAATTGAGTTAATTAGGTCAACCCTCAACTGATTTGACCTTCAATTGTCCCTCAATTTATCACCAATTAGGGCTTGGATAAATTGGATTAGGGTTTGGAACCGATTACCCTTCAACATGTTTCAACATGAGTCTAATTGATTTGAATCTATGGAACCATCAATCAATTTGGTCATGAACTGACCCCAAATGGTCTTGGGATCGTTTGGATGACCTCCAAATGGTCTTGAGACCGTTGGATCAAGTAAACATAAAAAACTAACTCAACCTATTAAGGTTTGAGTCATTGATTTGATCATTAGGTCACTAATCAGTCACACTTCAACTTGTTACTTTTAGATTTGCAATCCACTTGACCATAGTCAACCCTAGACCTCCAAACGGTCTTAGGTGACCCCAAAATGGTCTTGGGATCATTTGGACATCCTCCAAATGGTCTTGAGACCGTTTTCCCAATATATCATCAAAAACCAAGTCATTCACTCAAGGGTTGAACCCTAGGTTCAATCACCAAATCAGCAATTAATTGTTTATCAACTTGATACCTTTGGACCCTCAATTGGCCAACCCTACTTAACCCTGGACCTCCAAATGGTCTTGGGTTATCACCAAACGGTCTTGAGACCGTCTGGGTGATCCCCAAACGGTTTTGAAACCGTTTGGGCCACTCAACCCAAGCTTCAACTTGATTCAATTATTAAAATCAGCAAATAACCCGATTAGGGTTTAGGTGATTGTTGGGCCTTCAATTGGTGATTTACTTGGAATTAGATGATGAGTTCTGGTAGGTGATTAGTACACATTATGTACAACATACCTCCAAATGGTCAACGCCTGGTCAACACATCCAAACGGTCTTAGACCGTTTGCTTCTATGCAGTTTGTGAAACCGTTCACATTCAAACAGTTTGAAATCGTTTGCTCCCAAACGGTTTGGGAAACCGTTTGTGCAAAAGTGGGAGACCGTTTGCTAAAGTGGATTTTGGATAAACATTGTAAATAACGTTGTCATCTTCTACCTCAAGAACATGGGCTGTTCTTTATGGAAAATACTAGCAAGAACACGCAAAGTGTCTAAGGGATAAGAATAAGCAACGATTCTAGGAGAAGAAGATGCAATAACAAAACTTAAGTGTTAGAGTTATAAAACCCACCTCTAGGACTGATCCAGAGCTCCAAGCTTCGTAGATGTAATGGTCTATGAAGATACAAAGGTTGTCCAAGGTCCGTTCTTCAAGATTTGGTTGGAGAAGATGGCTAGAAAGAAGAGTTGTGTAAGAAAAGCTAACAAACCAACCTTGTATTAGGGTTTCCTCCAAGAATTCGAGCTAGGTGATGATCAAAGCTTACCCAAACCAGATTGGTCGTCCTCCTCTGTTCCAGAGCTTCCTCTTGGTCGGCCCAAAGCAGGAAAATGATAAAATAAACTAAGGGAAACGTTCCCTTGCTTGTGGAAAAAGGGTGCTTATATATTTTTGGATATATTTTCAAGGAAAGAATATTATTTCCTTTATTTCTCAACTATATCCACCAAGTCCTCCTCCACTTCTTGTCCACATTTCTTCCTTATTTCCTTAATCAAAACTCCTCCCTTATCCAAGGTTAAAAGGAAAAGAAACCAATCACCTTAATAAGTTATATATATATTAAAGGCCATTTGCTTAAACCTTGATTATTTTAAATATCAAGGTTATCTTTCTTACTTGATCATTCAAATGAGGCACCACTCTCATTTTATTTGCTCTACTTAGTTACAAGAAACATGAGAGATACTCTAGAGGGTATATTATACATGTTGCACCCTTGGTTTTGGGTAAATTGCACTTTACACCAAAACTAGGTTTTAAAGCACAAGAATTGCTCTACAAGCTATATCTTAGTGCTCAAGCTTGTGGAATCCATACCACTACATTATATTCATTCTTATGATGTCTCATCATCAGAGGAACATCTTAACATGTTCAATTTGCAAGTTAACCCCTCTACTTGGGTAATTTTCACTTTAGTCCAAAATTATCAAAATAAAGTTGCAACATTGTTCAAAAAGGACTGAAATAGAAATATAAGTTCCTCAAAAGCTTTAATTACATTTCACAAGATAACCATAAGTATATAATCTCATATTTAAGCAAAACACCTAGGGTTAGTTCATAACCCAGGTCAGGGATGTTACAAATTATAAACCCCTAACAAGGATTTCATCCCCGAAATCTCAGATAGAGGGAAGCAAGTATTATTTAAGCATCATATCATTATGTCCTCAGATAACATTTCTTTATTATGGAGACACCATAGAGTTTTGATCAATACAAAGTTACTCCACACAAGTTTATAATGGAATAATTCACATGGAACATATACTCTGATGTTCCTAAGTTAAATCAACATTTCTTAAGATCACAAATATACTCTATCATCTATTTCAGACTATATAAGTCCTTTCATACCTTGATTGTGTCATCTCACCTGATAACACCATACTAACTTTCCTTATTATTTGCACTAATTATCTTATTAGTTGTACATTCTTTTATCATAGGAAAAAGTTACTTATCAATCAAGGACTTTTCTCAAGGATATCTCAAAAAAGATATGTTTATGAAAAACATAAACCCCTAACATGTGATGTTCATATTATTTTATGTGTTTAATTTGATTTCATGCTTGACCATTCCAGGTAGTCAACATAAATCATCTGATATATTATTACATTCTTATCTTAATACTTATCACACGTGTTAACAACACATTACATCTTTATCTTCCTTTCATCTTGGGACATTACTTGTTACATATATTCTCACTTTGGGACCAAAGTCCAAGGTAAACTGATACCTTTCTAGGTATACATCACATAAACATCTTTATATTATGCACATCAAGTGTCCTAAGACCCACTTGATTGACATGTCCCTGGAAGGAAAGAGATTAAGGAACCATATTCCTCTTATTATTTCATGTATTTTCAACTATTCATGAAACATTTACTCTTTATCTCATCCTAGGCTCCTTGCCCTAGTGTAGGAATCTTATAAGGATGATTACATGACATTGTTTCTGTCCTTGTTATTATCTAACATATTCATAAACATCTTATGATCTCATCACATTTTCACATTATGGGGAGGATCTTTATTGTTCTTACAACTTTATTAGACAGGGTTTACCTCCCTTAATCCCATTCTTACCTTATGAGGAGTATACTTTCAATTCCCCATGCAAACATGCTCATCTGAGGTTATCTTAGTTTTCTCTTTCTTATACTTAGGACAGGACACATTTATTTATCCCATATTTCTTATTTCATGATACTCATTAGATTGTCTCAGAATGACTACTTGATCAGAGCAATCAAAAAAGATAACAATCTAAGAGTTTCCATACTCACTTTATCATCAATAATTGTATACCTGGCCAAGGTATATAAATACTATGATAGGGTAGTATGCATTTGTATACTACCATTTTCCTTCTCTTTTCCTTTTATCACAAGTATAATATCTAACATTACTGAATTATTTTTTTTTATCCGGACCACTCTTTAATACCTCATCTTTCTCATAGAGGTAAAAGCAACATGAAACATCTATTATGTGTATTATGCAACATTATAAGTCCTCATGGGACTAATCAAGGAAGTTCAATCAATTACTTTCTCAGTTTTATCCAAGAAATCATAAAAGACATATAAGAATGACATTTATTTTGTCTAACCTGTCATGATTCGAGGATTATTCATCGTCTCAGGCTGATTCTGCCTCAGAGGTTGATTTGCCATAACATTTCTGGTTGAGCAATTTCTTGCCAGATGTACAACCTGTCTACATAAGTAGCTAATTCTGGGTGCCTGGTATGGTCTAGAGGGTTCTTTACCCTTTCTAGATGACCATTGCCTTGGTGCACTAGGTCCTGGTTGTGCTAGTGATACCAAAGTCTTTCCTTTTTTGTAACTACTAGGCCTCTGTTCCTGAATTTGGATAGGATTTTTTTCAATCATCATCTTATTTTTCTTTTCTGGGCAAAACCTTTTGATGTGTCCAGGTTCCCTGCACTTGTAGCAGATCCTGATTTCTGGTTGTATTCTAATCCCTACATTACTATATATTGATTCAACAGGCTGAGGTTGAGCACAGACTCGTTCTAAGTCCAGAAATTCATCATTTCCCATTATTTCAACCTGCTGTTGTGGGTTACATATCCTGTTGATATCCAAAACATCATCATTGGGAGCTGGTAATCTAGGTTGTATTGCTAGTGCTTGATCCACTAAATACATCATGGTTGCCCTAAATTCCCCAACAGTGATTCCTAAGGAAGGATTTCTTATCATAGTTGGATTAGCTAGGGGGGTCTCAGGCAATTGTCCCTCTCTTTCCTGCTCCCCTGCACCTTCTCTTGGTGCAACATTGATGCTCTCTACATCAAACTCCTCATATGACCCAATCATCTTAAAGTTCTTCTTCTCCTATATGAGCAGAAGATACTATCAGATACACTGGATGACACTAGAACAGACTCTACTACCTTAGTCCTATGTCTCTATAGACTCAACGAACCTAGAGCTCTGATACCACTAATTGTAACGTCTGTCTCGGAAAAACGAGATCAACGAATGAGGAAGCGATTACTTAGCAGCGGAATTATGGTAAATCACTAAAAATTTAAAACTTTTTGTAAAGAGATCTTCAAACGGTAAAACTTTTTCATAAAGAAACATGATAAATTATTTACAAACTAATTTGTCAGTACATCTCTGTAATGTCATATCTCGAGGTTACAACCATCAACTGCCCTGTTAACTATACAAGGCAAGATACAAAAAATCTTGAGGCATTAAGCTAAAATCTCAGATTTATATTAAACATCTACTGACTCCTAGGACCTGAGAGTATAGAGACGACACATAGGACATTCTATCTATAAGACTTGACAGATAGTGTCTCCACCTGAGAATCACTGCTGTCCCTGAGGTTTCTGCTGCTGTTGTTGCTTACCCACTGATGGGTTCCTTCATCCTCGGCGTCTACCTAAAAAGTCGAATCCCACGGGGGTGAGACAATTGAATAATTGTCCCAGCGAGAGTTATAACTCTCCGCCAGAAGCTTTGTTATTGCAGTACTGGAATAACATTAAGTAGTATAATTATAAACATTTAACAGTAGGTTAACATTGTGTAAACTAAGTGAAGCAATATTCTTTTAAGCAATCATTTCAATTATAACTTAATTGAATGACAAACACATTTCAATAAGGAATATGAAGAACATGTATACTAGTTATTCAACTAGAGCATTATAAACAATGTAACATCAATCATTGTTTCTCGTAGTTCAACCTAAGAAATTATGCTATTCGACTGATTACATCTTTCAAACATATTTATGCCATGAGGAGATGAGGTATACCGCTCATACTCTAACCCACCATTACGAAATCGCAACTGGTACCATACATAGGTCATCAGAAGAGACGGATTCATATGACCTCATCTTCCTCAGTCAGTGTGAGGATCAACATGCAGGACATCTTGTGTCTCTACTATAATAGCTTTCCAAGGTATTCTGGCAAATTCGCTATTAGAGTTAGAGTGGCATTCTGTACTCTCTTCGTCATCAAGGGATTTCTTATTTATCTCTCATTGATGCGACATTAATAATATCATCGGGAGATTAGTGATACATCATCCCAGCATAAACATATTGTGGCAACACATCCCATTATCACACAGATAACGAGGTGTTACGCGAAAACGTGCGGAAATCACCATAACCTCAGATTATCAAAATATGGGTTAATTAAAACCGTTTGCGGAAAACAGATAGACTGTGAAACTATTACATTCCAGTCCTCATCCTGTAAGGAAACATGTCATATATGTACATACAAGAGATCCGATACATATTCACAGCTTACAAGATCAGTTGTCTATTCGTCACCTGAGTTCACCACCTACTCATATACATAAAGGCCCGCATCCGGCCAACAACAGGATATACAAAACACTATCGACCGTTCATCATGAAACAACATCAAAACACTGCCAAGGACCTGAGAGTACATGGATGACTCTAGACTCTACTACAAAACATCCAAAACAACAACATATCCATCGCTTGCCTTCTACTGCTTGTTAGGTTGTTCGGCCGCAACGCCACGACCACCACCACGTCTAGCTCGACCACCTAGAAAGGGTGTAAACCAGCGGGGTGAGACAATTGAACATTGTCCCAGCGGGAAACATAACTTCCTCATCGCAGTTCTAGAACCTCAGAAAGGTAAAGCTATGACAGCAGATAATTAATAACTAGTATAATAAGAGCAGTCTATATAAAGCAAAGCTATCCTTACCGACAAAATTACCAGCTGTACAAAAGCATATAACCAAATATCTCTCAATGGAATATAATTGACAAGATAAGATTTATCACTATGTAACATGATTATCAGAACAAGATATATTGTCACATAACCTGAGGATTAAGATATAACAGATTAACCACATAAACGAGGCCTTAACCAATGTTCTGTATTTTGTCTTAGTAATTACTATATGACGGCATGAACGCATTCATGCTCCTTATCTCACATATCCTGAGCCATGGGCCTGTTCACCATGCTCAACACATCACGTATCATGAGCCATGGGCCTATTCACCATGCTCATCACATCACCTGTCCTGAGCCATGGGCCTGTTCACCATGCTCATCACATAGCGGTGTTAAAACTAATTCCACACCCTAGAGTCTACAACCGTAGATGTACTCTTACCTTCTCCCTTCTAAGCTAGAAACACCCTCGCCTATTCAACGATATGCATCCCGGGTTAACCCTAAGGAAAACCCGTTTACCACTATCAACTACCGACTATGATGAGTCTATGAATGAGGCGATTGCATGATATGAATCCACTATAATTGTTTAGCATCTATGCCAGATATATCAGAAGGTAAACACATATAAACTTAATCATTATGCTATTATTGTAATCGCATCTACCTGATCCCTCTCAAGAATCCAACGTCACCTGTTGTTACTTGGCCTCTTTCCAACCATCCAGATCCATCTCAAGGATCATCACATACCCCAAGATCTCAATCCCTCATCAGGTACTGTCACTGCTATTCAGAACTTACATCGATATCATGGGACGAACACATTATACACGTAACCTATTCAACAAGAGTAATTATCAGTGTGATGTATTCATCACATATGTCTCATAGCCTTTACATGGCTAGGCATTACCTGCATGGTTAGTGTATTCAACAATCGTAGTTCATCATAAGGATTATACTTACTAACATGAGATGACATTCAAGATGTTATACTTGTCAACCTTACTCTATCTGGTGATCAGGTATATAAAGCACATCATAAATCAACTATTTATGTATTTATCCTTGTCTCTGCATTACACAGATATTCATGGAAATTACTCCATTCATATAGTCATGTTTAGATATAAAAGGTCAAACGTTATTATTACCACTACCATTCATTAGGTAACCCACTTACCTTCATTACTACTATTACCATCACCATTTGTTGATTAAGTGATCACACCAAGTCACATTATTGGCTCTATACTTCCTTAATCATGCTTCAACTTATGACCTCATGCATAAGATACATCATCAAGCAGTTATATCTAGACTTGTCCTCATCTTAATTTTTTATAATTAATCAAGGTGTTCACTTCATGCATGTAATTATGCTAGATATGCAGAATGAGCATTATCATTACTATCATCATCATCATTAAGCAAGACACTAGTGTAACTACCATTATTTCTCTTATCAATAACCGATAAACATGATGATCACTTTATGCATATAACCATGCTACTATCATTACCATTCTTGACATAGATAGATAATCATAATAACTGACAAATGCATATCATCAACACAGAGTGACATTTAGGTTTAAGTGCATTATTCACACAAAGTGACAGTAGAGATTATATCCTTTTCCTTAATCATGTCTCCTAATGCTCTGCATTACATGCTCATTACTATTTAGGGGTATTATACCGATAATTATAATGGTTAGGATAAAAAGGGACTGATATTGCCATTATCATTATTAAGCATAGCACAGACCATCCTCATTATTGTTATAATCCACTATCATTATTATTATCATCATGCAACTACTAGTGTAACTATCATTTAACATTGTCATTAACAAATAGTCATAAGGCTCACATCATGCATGTCATTACTACCATCCTTACCATCACTACTATTATCCGCATTATTACTATCATCATCCACTATTATCGTTATTGTTATATCATTAAGCAAGATATTAGTGTAACTGCCACTTAGCATCATCATTAACAGATAAGCATAATGATTCACTTCCACAACACATGAGACCGTCACTATAGAATCACACAGTCCTCACTATAACTCCTCACAACCCTCACCTATACACTGCTCACAACGGCTAGAGGGGAGTGCAGCAACGCTGCGTTGCACCCAACCCCACGACACAGCGTCACCGGGGGGTGTCGCGCGTCAGGGGTGTCGGGCTTCCATGCCTATCGGGCAACGCCCGACACACCTCTGCCGCGACGCCTGTCACAGGCCAAGACGCAACACTCGATATCAAGGGGCTGTCGTCCAGCTCACCCCCACCTCAACAACTAGGAGAGAGAGAGGGAAAGAGAGAGAAGGAACACTCCCTCAAAACTCGCAACCACCACCCAAGGCCTAATGGCTGGTATACACCAAAGCAAAGGGCGTGATGCCCGTCACAACCCAGACCCTGACGCCCGTCACACACACAAGGGGATATCACCCATCAGGGCTATCGGCCACCAACAACCCCCATGCTCATCAAAGCCTATCGTTCAACACAAGGAAACATGCCACACATGGACCTATCGTCCAATACCAAGAACACCACAAGGATTACCATATTACTTAGTCTATCGTCCTTCATAAGAACAAAGGTGTTGCTCATCATAAGAAGGACCATATCGTACAACAAGGGTCATATCGGCCAACACTATCTAGCTCACCCTATCGCCCATCACAAGGCAAAGATATCGCCCAACACCTAGAACCCTCACCATGTCATCCATCACAAGGTACCCATATCATCCATCACACAAAGACAAGGAGGGTGTCGTCCATCATAGGTCATCTTCAACCTCCAACCTAAGGAAGCACAAAACCCTATACCACAAGGTACATAGATCACCAAGAAACCCTAAACCCTAAGGGGGATCGACCACCAAAGGTACACAAGCAAGGTACAAAAACAAGGAACTAAGCTAAGATACTAACATGCAGCAAGATCATAGCTAGATGTAAAGGAGTTAGGGTTAGAAATTATGCAACCCGCCTTAAGCTCCAAGCTCCAAGGAAGAAGAAGCACTCCAAGGTCCAAGGGGTATCGTCCACCCAAGTTTCTCCAAGAGAGTGTATCGGCCACCACAACTACTCTAGGAGAGTGTATCGGCCAACACAAGCAAGAAGGAGGGGAGTGTCATGCACTTAAGGTGAAGGAGAGACCAAAAGTGCAAAGGAAGCTAAGGCAAGGGAAATAGACACTTATATAGAAGGGAAGGGAGGAGAAACCAAGGTAGATCCATGCTATGTGTCATCCACCCAAGGGACACTTGTCCTAGGGTTCAAGCCAACACTCTAGCACACCAAGAGACACTTGTCCAAGATATGCACCAAGTGTCCACCAAACAAGACCAAGCAACATGGGCGAAACAACTAGCAGCTCTGCTGGGCGACACACCAAGGCACCTGGGCGACACACCACCATGTTGGGCGACACAAGCCACTCTAGGCCGACACACACACCTCCTTGGATGATACAAGCAAGCCTTGGCCGACACAAGGCTCAAGCAAGCCCAAACAAAACACCCCAAGGCCCAAACAAGCTCATCTGAGGCCCAAAGAACTCAAACAACAAGCCCAAGCCTTCCTCTCAACCCTAGAGGAAGCAAAGAGAGGAAAACACCTCACAAGATGGCAAACTTGCACACAAAACCCTAATCTTGGGTTATTTGCAAGTAGCCCCTCCAACTCTCAACAAAGCACAACAAAACCCTAATCACCACTAAAGGTGATTAGCAAGCACCAAAGCACCAAGATTAAGCAAAACAAACAGGGTAAACCCTAAATGCAGGTCAGGGTCCTTACACATATAATGAAGGATTGATAGATTAAAGGTACATATCACATCAAATCATACATTAGGACGTAAGGATATTCGCGTCCATAACCCCCACATACTCAAAAGTATGCTCTCCAAGAGTTCCCTTAGGAAAACCTATTTCACCATCATTTAATTTCTGACAATGATGGATCTATGGTCAGGGCTCTACATGATATTATTATACTTGATTATTTAAGTACATTATGGCATTCTTTTAGCATCAGACATGTTTTCAAACATAAACCAATAAGACAACTGCTATAAAGAAAGAGTACTAATCATATCAAGTTTATGTCACATATTGTTAATTCTGGGATATTAATCCCTAACCATCTCATCATTATGATTCAAGAATATGGGTGTTCAAACCCTTAGATCATCAAATCACTTGTTACCAAGTAACCTATTGCCATCAAGTCATTTCACTGTATGAACATGACTGTAGTAATGCAATTATTTCTCATGGCTCATACAACCTATCAATCTCATATGTTACCTCTTATTAGGCAACATAGCATATCATTACTTTCAAATCTTATAAAGTGCTTTCAATAAATGTAGAATCATAAACCTTACCTGGCTATGCTCACTTCTTTAAAAAGATTTACATGACTAACACAATTGATAACATGCACATTATATCTATATCAACAGAATACAATTTATTTCCAAGTCAAGTATAGAACACTACGACCGTGCTATCTTGCACGGTCGTGCTACAGAAGGATTACCACGACCGTGTTACATCACCACGGCTGGTTTCTAGGGTTAGGGTTTTCTTATTCAATTCAATTAGAATTATTTAACCCCTTTACCTTTAAGAAGGCATAGTGATTCTTTATTACACGATTCAATCATAGGGTTCCATGCTTTAAAAGCATAACCCAAAATTAGGGTTAGTGTACCCCACTCCATAAACCTTAATTAAGCTTACTATCCATCCTAATTGGGGTTTCTCATGAGATCACTCCCAATCAGGGTTTTTATTCATATCACATCCCCCTAGATTAGGGTTATTATTAATATCCCACCATTAGGGTTTAGTATTTTCACATCATGACATTTCCCTAGATTAGGGTTTACTATTCATGGTACATCACATTACCCTAAATTAGAGTTTACTATTCAATTACATCACATTACCTTAGAATAGGGTTTACTATTCATATTACAATGAATTAAGATCATGCTATCATCATGTATGAGAATTATTTCCATTAATGCCCTCAAATTAGGTTAAGAATCATTAACCATCACAATTAGGGTTTCTATGTTCTCATTATGATGGATCATACCCTAATTAGATATATTCATTCATATTGAAAGCTTATTACTTGATTCTCATTTATATAAGGAGTCTTCTCTCTCCACTTTCTATAAGATGATGATTACATCACCCTAGTTAGACTAAGTCAATTCAACATTGACATCAAGGGTTAGGTGACTACTAATGTGATCATTAGGGTTCACTTGTTCAAAGAGTATTAGTCACTCTATCCCATCAAGGGTATTTTGGTAATGTTCACCTACTTGATCATGACATGCATTAATACACTAATTACTTAGTCTCTTAATCACCTTAGATATCTACGAGGTTTAGGTTAACCAACCACTAAACCATCTTGACTACTAAAGCATCAAACGATCTTGACCTTTATAGACCTCAAACGGTCTTGCACACCAAACCTCCAAACGGTCTTGAAAGTACCTTGAAACCGTTTGGTGGTGTTGACCGTTTGGTCTAGTTTGACTTTGAAACCGTTTGGTAAAGTGCACACTCAAGACCGTTTGCCCAAGATGAGGTGAAGACCGTTTGGCCAATCTTTGACTTTGAAACCGCATGGGAAAAATTGATCTTGAAACTGCATGAGATCAAACGGTTTGGGATCGTTTGGTCCTAAACGGTCTTGAGACCGTTTGGACCAAACCACCTCAAAACCACATGGACCAAAAAGTGTCTCAACCACTTCAATTGAGTTAGGGTTTCCAATGTTGAACCCCTCAATCAACCATGCACTTGTTAGCCACTCATCAATTGAGTTAATTAGGTCAACCCTCAGCTGATTTGAATTTAAATTGTCCCTCAATTGATCACCAATTAGGGCTTGGATCAATTGGATTAGGGTTTGGAATCGATTACCCTTCAACATGTTTCAACATGAGTCTAATTGATTTGAATCTATGGAACCATCAATCAATTTGGTCATGACTTGACCCCAAACGGTCTTGGGATCGTTTGGATGACCTCCAAACGGTCTTGAGACCATTTTCTCAAGTCAACATCAAAAACTAACTCAACCTATTAAGGTTTGAGTCATTGATTTGATCATTAGGTCAGTAATCAGTCACACTTCAACTTGTTACTTTTAGATTTGCAATCCACTTGACCATAGTGAACCCTAGACCTCCAAACGGTCTTTGATGACACCCAAACGGTCTTGGGATCGTTTGGAAATCCTCCAAACGGTCTTGAGACCGTTTTCCCAATATATCATCAAAAACCAAGTCATTCACTCAAGGGTTGAACCCTAGGTTTAATCACCAAATCAGCAATTAATTATTTATCAACTTGATACCTTTGGACCCTCAATTGGCCAACCCTACTTAACCCTAGACCTCCAAACGGTCTTGGGTTATCACCAAACGGTCTTGAGAACGTTTGGGTGATCCCCAAATGGTTTTAAAACCGTTTGGGCCACTCAACCCAAACTTCAACTTGATTCAATTATTAAAATCAGCAAATAACCCGATTAGGGTTTAGGTGATTGTTGGGCCTTCAATTGGTGATTTACTTGGAATTCGATGATGATTTTTGGTAGGTGATTAGTACACATTATGTAAAACAGACCTCCAAATGGTCAATGCCTGGTCAGCACATCCAAATGGTATTAGACCGTTTGCTTCTATGCGGTTTGTGAAACCGTTTGCATTCAAATGGTTTGAAACCGTTTGCTCCCAAACAGTTTGGGAAACCGTTTGTCCAAAAGTGGGAGACAGTTTGCTAAAGTGGATTTTGGATAAACATTGGAAATAATGTCGTCATCTTCTACCTCAAGAACATGGGCTGTTCTTTACGGAAAATACTAGCAAGAACACACAAAGGTGTCTAAGGGATAAGAATAAGCAACGATTCTAGGAGAAGAAGATGCATTAACAAAACTTAAGGGTTAGAGTTATAAAACCCGCCTCTAGGACTGATCCAGAGCTCCAAGATTCTTAGCTTTAATGGTGTATGAAGCTCCAAAGGTTTTACAAGGTCCGTTCTTCAAGATTTGGTTGGAGAAGATGGCTAGAAAGAAGAGTAGTGTAAGAAAAGCTAACAAACCAACCTTGTATTAGGGTTTCCTCCAAGAATTCGAGCTAGGTGATGATCAAAGCTTACCCAAACCAGCTTGGTCGTCCTCCTATGTTCTATAGCTTCCTCTTGGTCGGCCCAAAGCAAGAATATGAGAAAAGAAACTAAGGGAAACGTTCCCTTGCTTGTGGAAAAAGGGTGCTTATATATTTTTGGATATATTTTCAAGGAAAGAAGATTATTTCCTTTATTTCTCAACTATATCCACCAAGTCATTGTCCACTTCTTGGCCACGTTTCTTCCGTCTTTCCTTAATAAAAACTACTCCCTTATCCAAGGTTAAAAGGAAAAGAAACCAATCACCTTCATAAGTTATATATATATTAAAGGCCATTTGCTTAAACCTTGATTATTTTAAATATCAAGGTTATCTTTCTTACTTGATCATTCAAATGAGGAACCCCTCTCATTTTCTTTGCTCTAATTAGTGCCAAGAAACATGAGAGATACTCTAGAGGGTATATTTTACATGTTGCACCCTTGGTTTTGGGTAAATTGCACTTTACACCAAAACTAGGTTTTAAAGCACAAGAATTGCTCTACAAGCTATATCTTGGTGCTCAAGCTTGTGGAATCCATACCACTACATTATATTCATTATTATGATGTCTCATCATCATAGGAACATCTTAACATGTGCAATTTTCAAGTTAAACCCTCTTCTTGGGTAATTTACACTTTAGTCCAAAATTATCAAAACAAAGTTGCAACATTGTTCAAAAAGGACTGAAATAGAAATATAAGTTCCTCAAAAGCTTTAATTACATTTCACAAGATAACCATAAGCATCTAATCTCATATTGAAGCAAAACACCTAGGGTTAGTTCATAACCCAGGTCAAGGATGTTACAAAAAATGTTTTCCACATACCCAGTCAACTTGAGTGTATGGGGACCTACTAGATCTCCTTCATCCATTTTGCACTTGAACAATGCCTTAGAGACATCATATCTCTCTTGTCTTGCCTAATCTTAGTACATGTTCTTAAGATGTATAATCATCTCAATAACATCCATGTTCTCATGTTGTCTCTGCAACTCATAGTTCATTGAGCATATCATTAGGCATTTGACATCCAAAACATCTTTAGAGTGCTTCCAGTAAGCATCCCATCCAGCCTTAGATGTTTAGGAATGGGTTCATCTAGCTCTAGTGTCTCCAGGACATAGAGGTTAAGCTCTTGATTGGGAATGATTCTCAAAGTCCATAACTAGTCATGAAAGTTGTTCTTAATTAAATTGTCCTTCTCAAGGACCGATTGAAAAGAAAATGTGTTTGTGTTTGCCATTAGATTCTACAAAAGAAAATTTGCCAACTTTTATCAAAACACTTTTGATTAGTTTGATTTGATAAGTTTGATGTTATTAATAAGCCTTTTAATTAATTATTGCTCGTACTATTTTGTTCAAATTGATAGCCCTTACATATCAATTCGAAAGATTGCAGTGTACAAACTTCTAGTGATCCAAGACCTTAAATAATTAAGTTCTTACCCAGTCAATGCCAACATGCATAACCAATTTTTAAGGTAGGAAACATATACCAATTGCATCTCATGCAATTCTTGGATAGATGATATGGGAAAGTATTTACCATAATCATTTGCATGCTTCTAGACACTTAATCTCATTAAGGTCACCTAGTTAAGTCTGACCCAAAAGACAACACGATATTAATGCCCATGCTTGGTAGGCCCATATAATTACTGTCACTCTTCCACAAGACGAAATGCACACCACACTTGGAGTGCCCACACTTTTATATTTATATAAATATATGTATATATGCAATCATCACATACTTAAAATACATATCTTATACATTCTATATCCACAAACGAAACATACAATCATAAAATATGAGATATATATATATGGACATACTAATGTAATTGCTTGAAGACACCAGGAATTGCTACCACCTAAGATCCACATCATATGTAGAAACTTGTTGTTGAAGAAGATATGTGTTGGAACCAGTTTGGGTTGATGGATTCAATACTTGAACTGATCAATTGGCCTCCTGGTCGATCGGTTGGCCTCTTAGATCAGTCAAATGGTCTTTGGTCGAAGCGACATCAGGACTCCTCTGGTCAATCAGTTGGGCCACTAGTCAATCGGTCGGCTCCTCATGTCTTCTAGCCTCCTCGGTCCTCCAATCGACCAGTTCGACTTTTGAGTTGGTCGGTTCATCTAGAACATAACGCCTTCTTTTCCATAATAGAAAATAAAAACTATCCTATTCTTATTTAACATGTTACATTGTAATAGGGAAACCTTGAGTTATATTTGAGGGGAGCATAGGAAGGAAAGCATTAATACTTTTATATATGGAAAATGAGAGAGAGGCTTGGTATGCAAATCGAGATATAAATATATGAATAACAACCATCCAACCAAGCACAAAGATCTAGGGGTTTATTGTCTATAACCATGATTACATCCACTATCAAAACAAAATTTTAGGGATATATATATATATATATATATATATATATATATATATATATATATATATATAGGGATTGTATGTGCTTCTTTTTCAAGTTGCACCTGGATGACTGTTGGCGGCGGCCTCCTCCTGGTTGATCACCACAGACGTTGATGGACAACGTCCTCCTTAGCAGGTGGAAAAGGCCTCCACACCTCTATTTAGTCCATGCGGACCACCGAGAATTCCACATCGCGCTACCATATCCAATGGAAAGGAGTTTTTCCTTCGAACATCAACCATCTAGGGTTGATTCAATCTCCCGTGTTGTCTCTCCCTTGTTGTTCCTCCCTTTTATAGGCAGGACTTGCTCGAGATCTCTAGTTACCACAACCAGAGCTTATTGTTGTATCTCTTAAATCCTAGATTACCCCCCACCATCTATATGTTGGCCAGGGTTTCCAAACCATCTGGGAGTTGATGAGATGGTATTTCAAGAATTTGTGGAAGTTGCGACCGTTAAACTAGTATGTTCATAGCTGAACCAGTCAGTTCACATGTGAAACAATCAATTTAACATTTGAACCAATTTATTGGCTTTATTTCCTATTCTCAATCACATTAGCTTTCAATATTCAATTAATGCACAACCTGATGTCAACATCGATCTTTGACCCAATCGTATTGATCATTGATCAAGCAGTTTACAAGTTGAACCAGTCATTTTAGACCTTCAACCGGTTGGTTCGTCAACTGAACCAATCAGTTCATGTCTCGGTTTGGGAAATGTTCAACCAATATAGTTTAAATTGACCTGGCACTTAAATCAATCGGTCCAACACTTGAACTGGTTGGTTCACAGTCCATTCAATTAATTTTCAGCCATTGTTGTTTAAATTGAATACCTAAACACTTTAGTAATCATGTTAAACATCATTCATGAATGAAATCCTATTCTAGGTGCATCCTATGTGTGTGTGCCTATATGTCCCAAGTTATGTTGGCAATGAATGTCTATAACTAATTTATGACATCACAAGCAATAATCACTATATAGCAACACATTATTTCTACACCAGTAATTAGAAAGTTAAAGAACAATTTGAACTTATAATCCGTGATTAGTGTTATAGTAATCGTATAGTTCCTTTGTCTCTGTCAATCACAGAGCCAACCTCATTATGAAGGGGGGGCATAAATGCACATCGCTTTAACTCTTACAATGTTGGCAACATTTTATAATGTACATAGAACTTAAGCATTTTATTAAGACAAATAGAATTTTGACGTGTTTCAAGCACATGTTATCGACATGTTTGATTGGACCTAGATAAGAAAATGTATGGATTTTTTACAATCACCTAACAATAGTAAGAGACATACCTATTGTCTATGTCGAATATCTAATTTCAAGATATGGTTATAATACTCCTACATTTATATGTATCCTACAAAACTCTACACACATTTAGACTACTTTGAGAGGGTAACTACCAAAATAATATATATATATATATATATATATATATATATATATATATATATATAGCTTTTATTATATGAGATCATCTCCTCTTTTAATTTTCTATTTAGATAAAGATAGGTCATGTTGACAAATTACATCATTTCATATTTGACATTGATTGTGGATAATTATTATTTATTTAGGATCACAAAAACACTTTCTTATGTGATAAGTTTAACAAGTTCAACAACCAAAACATAACATAGAACTAAACACAACTGATTTGTATAATAATAACAAGTGAAAAGTTATTATTATGCACGAGAAGACAACAATTTAATAATTTAAAAGTTGAGCAATATAGTTATTGGGGTATTACAATTATTCTTTAGTTTTACTTAGTAATAAATAAATATTATGATAATTTAATAGAGAGTAAAACACAAATATATTTTTCTATGTCACGCTAGAAACTAAGAAAATATCAAAATCTACTATCTTTGACATTATAACGAAGTAATCTTCACACTATAAAGATTTTTTTGCGTAATAGTGAGTAGAAATATAACTGTGTTGTTGATCCATAAGGAAAATGTATAATATTTCATGAGCAATGTGACTAACATAAAAGACATGTTTTACACTCTTGGTAAACAATATCGTTATAATGCTAACACGGCATTACATAGTCACAACACAAACAAATAATTATATGGTTAAATTCACGATACAATGCCATATTTTTTATTTCAATAAATGAGTTATAATGAATATATATATGTATATTAAAAACATGATTAACAAAAACATATGATACCATGTACTTAATAAATTGTCACTATTTATTCTTTTTTAAATTCTCCTAGGATGTATCACATCAGAAATAGAAAAAACCCAGCCTATGTCATTTGTACAAGCAAATTATACACATATTGAACTACATATCCACTATATTTATTATAGATATAACTTTTTATGTATTATATAAAAATACTTGATATATTTATGTAACATACCATTAATGATGTAAGCTTGATAGTTTATTTAGTCATTATATAAATATGGCTATAAGAAATAATTAACAACTTAACATTATTGTGTGTGTGTGTGTGATACATTTGTTAATATATTTAGTCGACCAAGTACAAGATTGTTATTTTTAAAATGTCAACATGAGTTGTAGCAATAAGGAACTTTAATGTGTTGTACCAAATTTGTCATATATAATGTGTAATTCTTTTTTAAATTTTGATGTATACCTTTGTTATTTGTATCCTAATTTAATACATATGTTTAATGTGATTTTTTAGTTCAACATGGATAAAAGAAATAACTAATAACTTAATTGTATTATATTTTTATTTGTGATACATTTGTTAATACATTTTATAGACCAAGTACAAGTTTGCTATCTATGAAATATTAAGATATATTTATGTAAATAAGAAAATTTTATTTATTATTGTGAAATTTGTCATATATAGTATGCAATGCTTCTTTAACTTTTGATTTTGTATTCTAACTTCATATCTTTACATGTAATTTTAGTCTAATTATATTTGACTTGATATCATATGTACATCAAAATATCAAAAAAATGTTAACTACGATACCATGATGAACATACATAAATTTAAATATTTTTTTTAATTGAGTGGGGTACCTGCCCTTGCTTGCCTCTGACTCTGCTAATGGTCTCTAATATCCAAATTGGACTTGAGACATGGAATCATCATCCTCTCAATATTCAATCTTTGAACTACAATAGATTGTATGAGATACATGTGAGCTCACATATCATATATTGAGTCACATGATTATGACCATACATTTCTCAGTCTCACTTATCAAGTGGCCTAGATATCAATATCCTATAGGAGGGAAAAATCTCATATACATCACTCACACTCAGTTCCCATGTATCATAATGAATTCTTGCATCACCTTTATGGAAACCCTTATTTAAGGTAATGTTGGATGATGTAAAAATAAAATGAATCTGACGAGTGTAGTGACTTTAGATCTAAGAACCACAATCAACACCATCACTCTAAGAGTTTATTTTGACTACTATTCCATAATCTCCATGTATCCAGTGGTGGAGCCAGTTCCATTATGAAGGGGGGCACAAATGGACATCACTTTAACTCTTAATATGTTGTCGATATTTTTTTAATGTACATAGAGCTTAAGCATTTTATTAAGACAAATAGAATTTTGACGTGTTTCAAAGACATGTTATTGAGATGTTTGCTTGGACTTAGATAAGAAAATGTATGGATTTTACAATGACCTAACAATCGTAAGAGATGTACCTATTGTTTATGCTGACTATCTAATTTCAAGATCTGGTAATAATACTCCTACATTTATATGTATCCTACAACACCCTACACACATTTAAACTACTTTGAGAGGGTAACTATAAAAATAAAAAAATATATATAGCTTTTATTATATGAGACCATCTCCTCTTTTAATTTTCTATGTCAATAAAGATATATCATGTTGATTAATTACATGAATTTCATATTTGTCATTGATTGTGGATAACTATTATTTATTTAGGATCTCACAAACACTTTCTTATGTGATAAGTTTAACAAGTTCAACAACCAAAACATAACATAGAACTAACAAAACTTATTTGTATAAGTAATAACAAGTGACAAGTTATTATCATGTATGAGAAAACAACAATTTAGTAATTTAAAAGTTGAGCAATATAGTTATCATGGTATTAAATTTATTCTTTAGTGTTACTTAGTGAATAAATAAATGTTATGCTAATTTAATAGAGAGTAAAACATGAATATATTTTTCTATGTCATGCTAGAAACTAGGAAAATATCAAAATCTACTATCTTTGACATTATAACAAAGTAATCTTCATACTATAAAGATTTTTTTTCGTAATAATGAGTAGAAATGTAATTGTGTTGTTGATCCATAAGGAAAATGTATAATATTTCATGAGCAATGAAACTAACATAAAATATATGTTTTACACTCTTGGCAAACAACAATTTTATGATGCTAACATGGCATTCCATAGTCACAACACAAACAAATAGTTATATGGTTAAATTCATGATACTGTGCCATATTTTTTATTTAAATAAATAAGTTATAATGTTTATATATATATATATATTAAAAACATGATTAAAAATATCATGATACCATGTAATTAAGAAATTTTCACTATTTATTCTTTTTAAACCTCTCCTAACATGTATCACATCAGAAATAGACAAAAACCAGCCTATGCCATTTGTACAAGCAAATTATACACATATATAGATATAACATTTTACATATGATATAAGAATACTTGATATATTTATATAATATACCATTAATTATGTATGTTGGATTGTTTGTTTAGTCATTATATAAATATGGTTATAAGAAATAATTAACAACTTAACATTATTGTATGTGTGTGTGATACATTTGTTAATATATTTAGTAGACAAAGTACACGATTGTTATTTTTAAAATGTCAACATGTAGTTGTAGCAATAAGGAACTTTAATGTGTTGTTATCAAAAATTTCATATATAATGTGTAATGCTTTTTTAAGTTTTGATGTATACTTTTGTTATTTGTATCCTAATTTCATACATATCTTTAATGTGATTTTTAGTTAAACATGGATAAAAGAAATAACTAATAACTTAACACTATTATATTTTTATTTGTGATACATTTGTTAATATATTCTATAGATCAAGTAAAAGTCTGCCATCTATTAAATATCAAGATATATTTATGAAAATAAGAAAATTTTATTTATTATTATGAAAATTTGTCATATATAGTATGCAATGCTTCTTTTAGCTTTGATGTATTCTCTTTTATTTGTATCCCAATTTCATATCTTTACATGTGATTTTATTCTAACTATATTTGACTTGATATCATATGTATATGAAAATATCAAAAAGATGTTTACTATGATACCATGATGAATATACACAATATAAATATATTTTTTAAAAATAAAATTTGAGGGGGCACGTGCCCCTGCTTGCCACCTGGTCCTACCAATGGCATGTATCACTCTCAAGGTAAGTCTGTCTGATACACTATTCTCTAACATGTACATATGTGCTAGGTTTGATATCACATATCATGACTAATGAGATTTTGCCATCAACCAATACACACTCTAGTCTTATGTATTAATGTCATCTAATTTGCTTCTACGGTAATATCCAACTAGGGACATAACAAGAATGTATATGCTCTTATCATACATTTAATTTCATTGTTCAGGTCCTCAATGTAAGGACCCTGACCTTCGTTTTGGGTTTACCCTATTTGCTTTGCCAAAACCTTGTGTTTAGTTGCTTACTAATCACATGAGGTTGTGATTAGGGTTTGTTTATGCTTTGTTGAGAGTTGGAGGTGCTACTTGCAAATGACCCAAGTTTTAGGGTTGATGTGCAAGTTTGTCACCTTGAGAGATGTTTTCTCTCTCCTTGCATCCTTTAGGGTTGAGAGGATGAGCTGGGCTTGTTGCTTGAGTAGTTTTGGGCCTTGTTGAGCTTTGTTGGGCTTTGCTTTGCCTTGTTGAGGCCTTGAGTCATGCAAAGAGCACCTTGGTGACATGTGTCGCCCAGTGGGGTGTGTCACCCAGATGGGGTGTGTCGCCCAGTGGGCTGTGTTGCCCATGTGACCACCTTGACCTTGCCTTGGTTGTGTCACCATACCTTGGACAAGTGGTCGATCGTTTGTTAGTTGGTGGCATGACATGCGCATGTGGTTTATCAAGGTGGTGTGGATTTGGACAAGTGGTTCCTTGGACATGCACATGTGGAGCAACACCAAGGTGGGTGCCCCATAGACCCTCTTGTATATATACAACCCTCTCTTTAGTTGCTTAGCTCTTTAGTTCCTTTAGTTGCTCCTTTCTCCTTTGGTGGCCGATACACCTTCTCTTGGTAGAGTAAGCTTGGTGGCCGATCTTCTTGGAGCCTTCTTCTTCCTCTAGGTGGTGGCCAAACCCTAGAAGGGTCTTGCTTCCTTGGTAAGCATCTCCTCTCTCTCCTTAGCACCTTCTTCACCTTCTTGGTTGTTCTTCGGTCATGATGGTTATGAGCTTAGCTTCTCTTCTTGTGGTGGCTGAAGGTGGGGTGCTTTGGAGCTAAGAGATTAAAGCTTGGTTCTTGGAGCTTTGGAGCTTGAGGAGCTTGCTTGAGGCGGGTTACATAACTCCTAACCCTAGCTATACTACTTCCTTTTTATGTTGCATGTTCATATATGATCTTGATCGGCCTTGCATCTTGTTGGATATGTTTCTTGCTCTAGTTTGTACCTTTAATCTTATTGGAATTAGTGGTTATGATGTTAATAGTTATGTGACCTTGGACATTGTTGGCCGAACCTATGGATTAGGTTTTCCTTGTGGCAATACCCCTTTCTCTCCTTGGTTTTGAGAAGTGAGCCTGAGCTAAAGTGGTGTAGGAAAAACCCCTCTCTTCCTTAGTCATTGAGAGGTGAGTGTATATTCTAGTTGCATGGGCAATACCCTTCTCTCACCATGGATTTGAGAGGTGAGCTTTGGTTGGACGTTGACCTAGTGGAGGTTGGGATCTTGACCGATATGGATGACCTACCTTGATGCTCGATATGTGATGGAGGTTGTGCAAAACCCCTCTCTCTTGGTTGTTGAGAGGTGAGCCGACTCTCTTGATCTTTTAGGGTTTGATGATGTTGGTCTTGAGGTTGAAGATGACCAAACCGATGTGGTTCTTGTGCCCTTGCATGATGCCCTTTTTGGTGCTTTGCATGATACCTCTCATCTAGGGTTTGTCTTGGACGATATGCTTAGTTGGGTTGTGTTAACCTTGTTTCCCGATATGGTGCTTGGATGATGAACCCTAGATAGATGCCCTAGTGTTGACCGATGTGTTGTGCCTACCTTAGTTGGACGATAGGCCCTTGGGCGCCATGGTAGGTGACCGACATGTGATGCCCACATGTTACCTGATGTCATCCACCCTAGAGTGTTGGAAGTATGTAGGTGTGCCTAGCTTGGGGCAACACTAGGGTCAAGTGCCTAGCCGATACCCCATATGAAGGAGTGTTACCCTTTTAACGATCTACTGTGCCCATCACATGTTTCCTTTTGGTCGGTTACTCATCATGAATAGGTGCTTGATAGCTTGGATGGCTCTAGAGTTAAGAGCTAGACCGATACATGTGTTGAGCATGGATGGTGCTTTGGACATTACAAGTTGAAGGGCTGAGTCTTAGACGATATGTGGACCCAAACCTTGGCTGGACGATAGGGTGTCTTGGGCGACATGGTGGAGGGCAGTAGAATCCCCTGGGTGTCATGAAGAGCTTGTTGGGTGTTAGGGTTTGCTCTTGGCCATTATAGCTTTGTCCGATATAGCCATAGACGTTTTGGTGATGAGGATGGCCGATAGGTAACCCTAACCCTAGTGACCGATAGGTGAGTGTGTCCTTGTGCACGATACACTCCCTGGATCAGGTTGCACGATGCTGGTCTTGGTCTACTCGTATCCCTTGAACAAGTGTGCACGATACGATCATGTGATAAGGGATGATATGTGTGGCTAAGTTCCCTAACCGATAGGCTTTTAGTAAGGGATGTTACCTTGCCCGATACCCCTTTGGGTGAGGGATGGCGTTGCTCGCCACACCTTTGGTGAGAGGGTAGGCAGAGTCTTTGGTGAGGGTAATGCTTAACCCAGAAAAAACCTAAGTTGATGATATGTTATCTTGAAACCACACCTATGTTGATGATGCAATATGGATGATAGGTTGTAACTAATGATATGTTCGATACTTAAAGATGATGCTACATAAGATGATGAGACACACAATTATGTTTATAAGACAAGGGCATAGTGGATGATCATGATTTGATAACAATAATGTAATTAATACATCTTTGTGCTTCATGTAGCTATGATCATGGATGTTGTTCCAAACATGTGTATTTGCAACCCTAATAGCACGATAATCATAAAGATCTATGTTTGGCGATTCAGTTATCTCTCTTGATATGCATACTAACCATGTAGGTGAATCAAGTGAATTCATAGCCAGGTCAGAGCTATGAGGTGTATGTGTTCTGTATAACACTCAATGATGATAATCCTTGTTGATAAGATAACATGGATCACCAGTATGATGTGAAAGGTATGTTGACCTGATAAAGGCTGAGTGCCTAGTTGAGATGTTATCCTCTGACGTTGAGATAAGGGATTTCTATCCCATGATGATGATGTAAGCCTTGAGAGGCAGTGGCATTATGTGATGAGGGATTGAGATCCCATGGTAATGATGCAATTCAATGTTGTTATGTTTTATAACTTGGTTGCCTCAACAATCCACATAAAATATACTAATTAACTATAGTGGAACATTCCATGTAGTTTGCCCTGGCCATAGATCCATCATCGTCAGTAGCAGGTGATGGTGAAATAGGTTTATCCTATGGGACTATCTGGAGCGCATATTGTTGAATATGTAGGGTTTACCCTAGCCAAAAATAGGAGGATTAGAGTGCAACTGCGGTTGTGGAATCAAGATGTGTATAAGAGCATGGTGATCAGGCCCATGGATCAATGGTTATAGAGCATGGTGAATAGGCCCATGGCTCAATATTATAGAAGGGTAGCCTGCGGAGCTGACCCTGTGGCTAAGGCCACTCAAGCAAGAGACTACAGTCCTACTTTGGTTTTCATGCACTAACCACGAAGAGGTGAGGTCATGGAGTCTGACTCTCCCAATGACCTTGTATGGAACCGGTTTTGGGCTTCGCAGCCGAAGGTTGGATTTGAGCAGGACAACTCACTTCCTCAGGGCATAATAAATCATAATCTATCCGTATAGAATATATTGCTTAAGGCAAAACACATAACATTGATTGAGGCCTTGCTTATATAGCTGATCTAGTTATACCTTACAGTTATGTGTACGATCCTTATATGGTTGTGATAAGTTCTTATAAAGATTATCTTGTCAATCATGTTCCATAAAGAAATACTTCGTTATACGCCTCCTGGATATCTGGTAAGATTGTTAATAAAATAAGTTCTGCTCAAGATGCTGCTGTTATGACCTGTTGATATCAGTTATCTGCTTTACCTGCTTTTCCTGAAGTTTTATAGTTTTGGCGGGGAGTTATGTTTCTCGCTGGGACTGTGTGTCTCACCCTGTTGGTTTACACCCTTTTTAGGTGATCGTGCTAGATGTGGTGGTGGTAGTGAGACTTCGGCCGAGCAACAAGAAGAGAAGTAGGAGGAAAGAGATGTATATGTTGTTATTTTGGTTGTTTTGTAGTAGAGTCCTAGAGTCATCCCTGTACTCTTAGGTCCTCAGAGGTTTTTCAATAATGTTTTATGATATATAGATAATGTAGCTTTCTATATCCTGCTGCTGGCCTGATGTGGCCCGTTATGTATGTATATAAACATGTGATGAACTCTTATGCTGACATGATAGCTGGTTCCTATAAGTTGTGGACAAATATCAAGGCTCGTGCATATTTATATAACAAGTTTCCTTGCAGGATGAGGATATAGATGTAATAGTTTTCATTTATCTGCTTTCCGCAATCGGTTTTAATAAACCGTGTCTTTGGTAATATGTGAATTATGGTGTTTCCATACATTTTTGTGTGGCACTTCGTTGTCTGTGTGATAGCAGGATGTGTCACCATAAGTTTTGGTATCAGAGCTCTAGGTTCGCTAAGGCTACAGGGATCTAGGACTAGGCTTGTGTCTATTCTTGTGAGTTTTCCAGATTTTCTTACAATAACCTTCTGCCCTCAGCGGAAGATAAAGCCTAAAGATGTCTGGAAACCATGAAGAACATGCTGTCGAGAGCAGTGATGCTGCATCAGTTGATGGAGCAAGAGTGCAGGCACATGAAGATCGGGTGCCTAAGGTCCCCCAACTTGACCCAACCATTCTTGAAAACCCTGCCTATCAGCAGCTTATGGGG
This sequence comes from Alisma plantago-aquatica, assembly GCA_963693085.1. Taxonomy (NCBI): domain Eukaryota; kingdom Viridiplantae; phylum Streptophyta; class Magnoliopsida; order Alismatales; family Alismataceae; genus Alisma; species Alisma plantago-aquatica. The sequence continues at coordinate 355,078,161 of OY856411.1, read as the reverse complement.
CAGTTAATGGCTATGATGGATCACATGGTGGGTAGATTGCTAGTGCCTCAGCCAAGAGCACAAGCTCCCCATGGTGAATCTTCAGGCATTGGGAAGACCTTTGAGCGGCTTTGCCGAGTCAGAGCTTCGGATTATGCTGGAATGGTTGATCCAGTGGATGCAGATCTGTGGATGACATATCTCGAGAAGGCCTTCTGGATCCTCAACATCCTCGAAGTAGACAAAGTAAAGCACGATGTCTACCTTTTGAAAGGTAGTGTTGGTCACTTGTGGGCCATCGAGGAGGAGAAACGAACTAGTGAGGTGATCTGTTGGGATGTTTTCCGACGAGAGTTCGTCAGCTGATATTTCCCGAAGACATATCTGGACGAGAAAATCAACTAGTTTGAGCATCTGCGCCAAGGATCGATGAGCATCACTGAGTATGAAGCCAAGTTTATGGACCTGTTGAGGTTTTACCCTCACATGGCAGTGACAGATGATGAGAGAATCAGGCGGTTTGAGAAAGGTTTGAGTGCCGAGCTGTTGACACCTACTGCTGCTTTGGCGAATCGAGAGCGGTTTGCCACATTTGTGGAGTCTGTCCGAAGGATTGAATGGTCAGTCTGAGAGAAGAGAGAGTCTATGACAAAGAAAAGTCCTGCTCAGTTTTAGAAACAGAGGTTTGATGGTTTTAAGAAGCTGAGGTTTTCTACACCTTCTGTGAGGCAAGGGTCTAGTGCACCATCACAGTGGTCTCTGAGTAAAGGAAGAGGGCATGGATTTTTGCCATCCAGAGCTTACAACACAACTTTAGTAGTAGTGACAGGGCCATCTAGGACACAATTAGGGGACATGTCATGCTATCTCTGTGGACAAACCAGGCATTTGAGGTCAAATTGCCCAAGGAAAGATGTCGAAGTGACGCAGCAGCCAAGGCATAATCAATAGGGGTCAGATAGACAACAATCTAGTGGTAACAGAAGGTGAGGACGTGGTCAAGATTCGCAAGCAGGATCATCTACCCAAGGAAGCATAGGGCATGGACAACAAGCAATGACTCGATTCTATGCTATGAGTCAGCCAGAGGCGATAGTCAACCCATGAGTGGTGGCAGGTCAGATGGAGTTATTTCATTTTGATTTGTCTTCTTCTTGCCTTATATTTGTTCTGGTTAACCCGGGTGCTACACACTCTTTTATCGCATGTAGTATTCTTGATAGCTGTCTTTTACATGTTAGTTATAAGAAGGATAGCTTGTTGTTAGAAACCCCTCTTGATGGTTCCTCGATGCTTCGAGAGGTGTGTCCGTCTTGTGTTCTATCTTTTTCAGGACACAATATACAAGTGTATCTTATACCACTTGATATGCATGGATTCGACGTGATCCTTGGAATGGATACCCTAGAGAAGTATAAGGTTGTGTTGGACTATGGTTCCAAGCAAGCATTGCTTATTGACGGTGGTGATAAGTGGATCTTCCAAGGAGATAGGAAGATTCTTCTGACATGTTTGGTGTCAGCTATGGTTGTAGAGAAGTTGCTGTGGTAAGGATGTAAGGCGTTCTTAGCTCATGTTGTGGATACCAAGGCAAAAGGTCCTAGCCTTGAGGAGGTGCCTATTATCCGAGAGTTTGCGGATGTGTTTCCCGATGAGTTCCCCGGTGTTCCCCCATCTCAAGAAATTGAATTTGAGATCAATCTGGTGCTAGGAACACAACCAGTTGCTCAGACACCGTACATGATGGCTCTAGCTGAGATGGCAGAGCTGAAGAAGCAGTTATAGAAGTTGCTGGATAAAGGTTTCATCAGACCGAGCACATCACCGTGGGGTGCTCTGGTCCTGTTCGTAAAGAAGAATGATGGATCGATGCATTTGTGCATAGATTACCGGCAGTTGAACAAAGTTATGATCAAGAACAAGTACCTGTTACCGAGGATAGATGATCTGTTTGATCAGTTGCGTGGTGCCATAGTGTTCTTAAAGATCGATCTATGGTCTGGATATCATCAGTTGAGGATTAAGGTGGATGAAATACCAAAGTCACCTTTTAGGATGAGGTATGGTTACTTTGAGTTTGTGGTTATGCCGTTCGGGCTAACCACTGCACCTACTACTTTCATGGATCTAATGAACAAGGTGTTCCATCCATTTCTAGATCAGTTTGTTGTAGTTTTTATAGACGACATCCTGATCTATATTCGGGACTGTCAAGAGCATGAACAACATCTTCAACAAGTGTTGACTCTTCTATGCCAACATTAGTTGTATGCCAAGTTTAGTAAGTGCGAGTTCTGGTTGAAAGAAGTAACTTTCTTGGGTCATGTGATATCTACCGAAGGAGTAAGAGTGGACCCTAAGAAGGTGGAGTCAATTGTATAATGGGAGAAACCAAAGATGCCGACTGAAGTTCATAGTTTTCTAGGTTTAGCAGGATACTACCAGGGGTTTATAAGGAACTTCAGTGTGATCACATTATTGTTGACAAAGTTGACCAGGAAGGATGTACCTTTTGTCTGGGATGATAATTGTCAGCAAGCTTTCTAAAGTTTGAAGGAGAAGCTGACTAGTGCTCCAGTGTTGGTGCTGCCAGAGCCTGGGAAAGGCTATGTTGTTTTCTGCGATGCTTCCAAGAAAGGCTTAGGATGTGTGTTGATGCAGGAAGATCATGTGGTTTCTTTTGCTTTGTGACAACTTAAGAAACATGAGGAGAACTATCTGACACATGATTTGGAGCTAGCATTGGTGGTCCATGCGTTAAATATTTGGAGACACTGTCTTTATGGGGAAGTGTGTTAGATCTTTACAGATCATAAGAACTTGAAGTACATCTTCTCACAGAGTGAGCTGAACATGCGACAATGTCGTTGGATGGAGATTGATCAATGATTATGATTGCACAATTGAGTATCATCCTGGTAAGGCGAACGTGGTAGCTGATGTGCTTAGCAGAAAGTCTTCTTCTTTTCCTATGAATAAGGCACATCTGATTTCCTTGGTATGCCATAGGCGGGATATGTATGTTTCTTTGCGACAGATGAATGTACAGTTAGAAGTTTCCTTGTTGGCAGGATTGTTGGCACATATGCAAGTAAAGCCTACGTTAAGATAAAAGATCAAAGACGCACAGTAGGTAGATGCTTCAGTTCAGTTAATCAAATCAAAGTTTGGCAATGAAAAGCGTGATGGGTTCCATGAGTCTGAGGATGGACTAGTTTGCTATCATGGTAGGATGGTGGTCCCCGATGTTGATGATCTAAGGAAGTTAGTGCTTGGGGAAGCACACACATCGATGTATTCTATGCATCCAGGTGTCACCAAGATGTATCACAATCTGAAGGACCTATATTGGTGGTCTGGCTTGAAGAGAGATGTAGCCGAGTTTGTGGCTAGGTGTGCGGCATGCCAGCAAGTCAAGGATGAGCATCATAAGCTGGCAGGTACATTGCAACCCATGCTGATACCATAGTGGAAATGGGATTAAATAACCATGGATTTCATAGTTGGTCTGCCAAGGACAGCTAAGAATCATGATTCCATTTGGGTGATAGTGGACAGATTGACAAAATCTACTCATTTCATACATGTGAAGACAACGTATACAACAGAGAAGCTTTCTCAAGTGTATGTGGATGAGATAGTGCATTTGCATGGGGTGCCCACAATGATAGTCTCTGACAGAGGACCCCAGTTCATGAGTCATTTTTGGGAACAGTTGCACAAAGCATTGGGAATGCAGGTGAGGTTCAGTACTGCTTTCCACCCATAGACAGATGGACAATCTGAAAGGACTATTCAGACTTTGGAGGATCTTCTCTGAGCTTGTGTTTTGTAGTTTCTAGGCAGTTGGGACATGCATCTCAGTTTGATTGAGTTTGCCTACAATAATAGTTACCAGTGGAGCATCGACATGGCTCCTTATGAGGCTTTATATGGCAGGAAGTGTAGATCTCCTTTGTGCTAGTATGAGTCAGGCAAGTATCAGCTTTTGGGTCCTGAGTTAGTGCAGGAGACAACAAAGAAGAAAAAAGTGATATAGCAACAATTGAAAGCGGCACAGGACAGACAGAAGCCGTATGCATATAATCGTCGACGACCTCTAGAGTTCCAGGTGGGAGACAAAGTGTATCTCAAGGTCTCACCATGGAAAGGAGTGTTGAGGTTTGGACGGAAAGGCAAGTTGGCACCCATGTATATGGGGCCATACCCGATAAGAGCACATGTCGGCAAGGTAGCTTACAAGTTAGAACTTTTGCCAATGTTGCACAGGTTACATCCGGTGTTCCATGTCAGTATGTTGAAGAAAAGTCATCCAGACACAGAAGTCGTGATACAACCAGTTGAGGTTGAGCTTGATGAAGACGTGACCTACGAGGAAGGTCCAGTGATGATCCTTGATAGAAGAGTGAAGAAGTTGAAGAGGAAGGACTTGGTGCTTGTGAAAGTTCTTTGACATCATCGTGGCATTGAGGAAGCCACATGGGAGCTCGAGGAAGAGATGAGGAGGAAGTATCCCTCGCTTTTCTCTTCGGATTTCGGGGGTGAAATCCCTTTGTAGAGGTTTATGGCTTGTAAGGACCCTAACCTTTATTTTGGGTTTACTCTATTTGCTTTGCCAAAACCTTGTGTTTAGTTGCTTGCTAATCACCTGAGGTTGTGATTAGGGTTTGTTTATTCTTTGTTGAGAGTTGGAGGTGCTACTTGCAAATGACCCAAGTTTTAGAGCTGATGTACAAGTTTGTCACCTTGAGAGATGTTTTCTCTCTCCTTGCATCCTCTAGGGTTGAGAGGATGAGTTGGGCTTGTTGCTTGAGTAGTTTTTGGCCTTTTTGAGCTTTGTTGGGCTTTGCTTTACTTTGCTTTGCTTTGCCTTGTTGAGGCCTTGAGTCATGCAAAGAGAACCTTGGTGACCTGTGTCACCCAGTGGGGTGTGTCGCCCATGTGACCTCCTTGACCTTGCCTTGGTTATGTCACCATACCTTGGACAAGTGGTCGATCCTTTGTTAGTTGGTGGCATGACATGTGCATGTGGTTTAGCAAGGTGGTGTGGCTGTGGACAAGTGGTGCCTTGGACATGCACATGTGGAGCAACACCAAGGTGGGCACCCCATAGACCCTCTTGTATATATACAACCCTCTCTTTAGTTGCTTAGCTCTTTACTTCCTTTAGTTGCTCCTTTCTCCTTTGGTGGCCGATACACCTTCTCTTGGTAGACCAAGCTTGGTGGCCGATCTTCTTGGAGCCTTCTTCTTCCTCTAGGTGGTGGCCAAACCCTAGAAGGGTCTTGCTTCCTTGGTAAGAATCTCCTCTCTCTCCTTAGCACCTTCTTCTCCTTCTTGCTTGTTCTTCAGCCATGGTGGTTATGAGCTTAGCTTCTCTTCTTGTGGTGGCTGAAGGTGGGGTGCTTTGGAGCTAAGAGCTTAAAACTTGGTGCTTCGAGCTTTGGAGCTTGAGGAGCTTGCTTGAGGTGGGTTACATAACTCCTAACCCAAGCTATACTACTTCCTTTTTATGTTGCATGTTCATATATGATCTTGATCGGCCTTGCATCTTGTTGGATATGTTTCTTGCTCTAGTTTGTACCTTTAATCTTGTTGGACTTAGTGGTTATGATGTTAGTAGTTGTGTGACCTTGTACATTATTGGCCGAACCTATGGATTAGGTTTTTGTGGGGCAATACCCCTTTCTCTCCTTAGTTTTGAGAAGTGATCTTGAGCCCTAGTGGTGTAGGCAAAACCCATCTCTTCCTTAGTTGTTGAGAGGTGAGTCTATATTCTAGTTGAATGGGCAATATCCTTCTCTCACCATGGATTTGAGAGGTGAGCTTTGGTTGGACGTTGACCTAGTGGAGGTCGGGATCTTGACTGATATGGATGACCTACCTTGATGCCCGATATGTGATGGAGGTTGTGCAAAACCCCTCTCTCTTAGTTTTTGAGAGGTGAGCCGACTCTCTTGATCTTTTAGGGTTTGATGATGTTGGTCTTGAGGTTGAAGATGACCAAACTGATGTGGTTCTTGTGCCCTTGCACAATGCCCTTTTTGGTGCTTTGCACGATACCTCTCATCTAGGGTTTGTCTCGGATGATATGCTTAGTTGGGTTGTGTTAACCTTGTTGCCCGATATGGTGTTAGGATGATGAACCCTAGATAGATGCCCTAGTGTTGACTAATGTGTTGTGCTTACCTTAGTTGGACGATAGGCCCTTGAGCGCCATGGTAGGTGACCGACATGTGATGCCCACATGCTACCCGATATGATCCACCCTAGAGTGTTGGAAGTGTATAGGTGTGTCTAGCTTGGGGCAACACCAGGGTCAAGTGCCTGGCCGATACCCCATATGGAGAGTGTTACCCTTAGACTGATCTTCCATGCCCATCACATGTTTCCTTTTGGTCGGTTACTCATCATGAATAGGTGCTTGATAGCTTGGATGGCTCTAGAGTTAAGAGCTAGGCCGATACATGTGTTGATCATGGATGGTGCTTTGGACGTTACAAGTTGAAGGGCTGAGTCTTAGCTGATATGTAGACCCAAACCTTGGCTGGACGATAGGGTATCTTGGGTGACATGGTGGAGGGCAGTAGAATCCCTTGGGCATCATGAAGAGCTTGTTGGGCGTTAGGGTTTGCTCTTTGCCATTATAGCTTTAGCCGATATGGCCATAGACGTTTTGGTGATGAGGATGGCCGATAGGAAACCCTAACCCTAGTGGCCGATAGGTGAGTGTGTCCTTGTGCATGATACACTCCCTGGATCAGGTTGTACGATACTGGTCCTGGTCTACTCATGTCCCTTGGACAAGTGTGCATGACATGATCATGTGATGAGGGACGATATGTGTGGCTAAGTGCCCTAGCCAATAGGCTTTTAGTAAGGGATGTTACCTTTCCCGATACCCCTTTGGGTGAGGGATGGCATTGCCTGCCACACCTTTGGTGAGGGTAGGCAGAGTCTTTGGTGAGGGTTATGCTTAACTCGGAAAAAACCTAAGTTGATGATCTGTTATCTTGAAACTGCACCTATGTTGATGATGCATTATGAATGATAGGTTGTAACCAATGATATGTTCGATACTTAAAGATGATGCTACATAAGATGATGAGACACATGGTTATGTTTATAAGATAAGGGCATAGTGGATGCTCATGGTTTGATAACAATAATGTAATTAATACAACTCTATGCTTCATGTAGCTATGATCATGGATGTTGTTCCAAACATGTGTATTTGCAACCCTAATAGCATGATAATCATAAAGATCTATGTTTGGTGATTCAGTTATCTCTCTTGATATGCATACTAACCATGCAGGTGAATCAAGTGAATTCATAGCCAGGTCAGAGCTATGAAGTGTATGTGTTCTGTATAACACTCAATGATGATACTCCTTGTTGATAAGATAACATGGATCACTAGTATGATGTGGAAGGTCTGTTGACCTAATAAAGGCTGAGTGCCTAGTTGAGGTGTTGTCCTCTGATGTTGAGATAAGGGATTTCTATCCCATGATGATGATGTAAGCCTTGAGAGGCAGTGGCATTCTGCGATGAGGGATTGAGATCCCATGGTAATGATGCAATTCAATGCTATTATGTTTTATAACTTGGTTGCCTCAACAATCCACATAAAATATACTAATGAACTACAGTGGAACATTCCATGTAGTTTGCCCTGGCCATAGATCCATCATCATCAGTAGCAGGTGATGGTGAAATAGGTTTATCCTGCGGGATTACCTGGAGCACATATTATTGAATATGCAGGGTTTCTCCTAGCCGAAAATAGGAGGATTAGAGTGCAACTGTGGTTGTGGACTCAAGATGTGTATAAGAGCATGGTGATCAGGCCCATGGCTCAGTGATTATAGAGCATGGTGAACAGGCCCATGGCTCAGTATTATAGAAGGGTAGCCTGTGGAGCTGACCCTGTGGCTGAGGACACTCAAGTAAGAGATTGTGGTACTGCTTTGGTTTTCATGCACTAACCTTGAAGAGGTGAGGTCATGGAGTCTGACTCTTCCAATGACCTTGTATGGCATCGGTTTTGGGTTTCGCAGTCGAAGGTTGGATTTGAGCGGGACAACTCACTTCCTCAGGTCATAATAAATCATAATCCAGCCGTATAGAATATATTGCTTAAGGCAAAATACAAAACATTGATTGAGGCCTTGCTTATATAGCTGATCTAGTTATACCTTGTAGTTATGTGTACGATCCTTATATTGTTGTGATAAGTTCTTATAAAGCTTATCTTTTCAATCATGTTTCATAAAGAAATACTTGGTTATACGCCTCCTGGATGTTTGGTAAGATTGTTAATAAAATAAGTTCTGCTCAGGATGCTGCTCTTATGACCTACTGATATCAGTTATCTGCTTTACCTGCTTTTCCTAAAGTTTTATAGTTTTGGCGGGGAGTTATGTTTTTCGTTGGGACTGTGTGTCTCACCCCGTTGGTTTACACCCTTTTTAGGTGATCATTCTAGATGTGGTGGTCGTCGTGAGGCTTTGGCCGAGCAGCAATAAGAGCAGTAGGAGGCAAGCGATGGATATGCTGCTGTTTTGGTTGTTTTGTAGTAGAGTCCTACAGTCATCCTTGTACTCTCAGGTCCTCGGAGGTGTTTCAATGATGTTTTACGATGTATAGCTGATGTTGCTTTGTATATCCTACTGCTGGCCTAATGTGGCCCGTTATGTATGTATAAGTAGGCGATGAACTCTTGTGCTGACAGGACAGCTGGTTCCTATAAGTTGTGGACAAATATCAAGGCTTGTGCATATTTATATAACATATTTCTTTGCAGGATGAGGATCTGGATGTAATAGTTTTCATTTACCTGCTTTCCGCAATTGATTTTAATTAACCCGTGTTTTTGGTAATATGTGGATTATGGTGTTTCCGCTCATTTTCACGTGGCACTTCATTGTCTGTGTGATAGCGGGATGTATCACCACACTCAGCATGAAGACGTATGTCATTGAGTAACATCATTATTTATACATATACCATGTTTGTGTCGTCATCTCATGAATGAAACAAACATAATAGACAAAATTACCTTTATCATTATCAAATCAAGTATATGGTGTCCTATTACAATCATCCTTTTTTTAAATAAAAGTCCATGCATTAATAGAAAGAAACATATACAGAGCTTGCAAACACATGACATCTGCAAGTAGTACTGAAAAAGGAAAGGCCAACCGATGTGAAGGGGCCTCACAAACATATAAAAAAACTAGAGAGGAAAAAAACCCATAGGGTGAAGTAGATCTAAAAGTATTGTTCGTGGGGGAGGCACCCCTTAAACATGGCCTCTAATCAAAGTGCTAAAAGTAGATGAAATAAAAATTAGAAGTAAACATCAGCAACATCAAGATCGATCTTTAGAAACCCATGTCATCTACAATGATGTCCTCTAGAGAGTAGCATCCACCACCAGTTTGATCTCCAAAAATGTTTCCCACATCAACTTCAGAAGGAATCACCTGAATTGAAGTAGAGGCATGTCCTACAAAGTATTTTGAAGAGCTAAAGCGTGGTTAATATCATTTATCAAGATATGAGCATGCTTATGGGTGTTGTGAATTTCCTATTATTTCTTTCAATCCAAATGTCCAAAATGTATAAATCATCAAATCCTTAGGATGAAAACTTGAGTATTCTGGGAGGGATGTTAAAGTAGGTATAGCCATTGGTTCAAGGATATTTTTAAGGTTTGCAGAAAGTGGGAAGAAAGATAGTAGAATGTCCATTGTGATTGTGTAGTTTGTGAAGAGACAGAGAGTGGTTTCTTCATATTTTTTGCAGAGATAACACCTAGTTGGTCCCATGAAACCTCTGCGGGTGAGGTTATGATCGGTGAGAATTTTGTTATTTACGAGCAGCCAAAAAAATGTAAGTTTTTGCAGCCATTTTGTTTTCCAGTAGTGCACCATGTTTGATATATGGCCCCTATAAGTGAGATGAGTGTAAGCTACTTTGGGTGTGTAGAGTGGCCCCCAAATCCAAGAAATTTTGTTGTTGGTGTTGTATTCAAGTTCATGAATGATCTCACTAATAGAATTGTTGTCAATTTGGTTTTGAAGATATCTTTTGAGTGAGTTTTTCTTGTTATTGGTTAGATTTTTGAGAACTTTGGCGATGCTGAGATTTTCCAGAGGTGGCAGTATTTGCATGTGTGTGTTAAGATTTTTGATGGTGTTGTGATGGAACCATGGGTCCTCCTAGAAATTAATATTCTGATGTGCATGTGGGGCGTACTGATAAGGTTTTTGATTGTATCCATGTTTTTGTTGATGAATTTCCAAAGGGGGATGAGATGTTATGTGAGGTTTTTTGCCAAGGTGGTTTGTTTTTGTAATATTTCTGAAGGATGATTTTTTTTCTAGATTTTGGTTGTGTTGTTTATCAGGATGTAAATAATTTTTGTGACAAGACAGATAACATGAGTTCTCATGTTGATGATGCCCCATCCCCCATATTTGATAGGTGGTGTGATAGTACCCCAATTGACCAAATGGATAGGTTTATGTATGTTATTTGATGTATGGTTGTTCCAGAGGAAGTTTCTTCTAATTTTGTCAATCATGTTGTGGGTTTTGGTGGGAAGAGGGATGCAACTAAGAAAGTGAGTAGGGATGGGTGTTATGACATTGTTGATGAGAGTAAGTCTCCCTGCTAGATTAAGGAAATTGTTTGTCCATGAGTTTAGTTTGTTTTGAATTTTGTCAATGATGGTGCTCCAATTTGAATGGGTAATTGGGTGTGGCATTATAGGTATCCCAAGGTAGATGAAGGGGAAATTTTCTATTTTTCACTTGAGAAGATCTTTATATCTATGCAAGATGTTTTGATGTGTGTTTACACCAATGATGGAAGATTTAATGAGATTTATTTTGAGCCCCGAGATGTATGAGAAAATCCCTATAATGCATATGGTGTTTATGATAGTGGTGTCATCAGGCTTGACTAGGATGATGGTTCCATCTGCAAATTGAATGATATTTTCCTAAAATTCATGAGGGGAGGCTATGAGGCCATCAGAGGTGGCAAGTTTTATCATGTTTATAAGTATAGATGTGACAATGATGAAGAGATATTGGGAGAGGGGGTCACCTTGTCTAAGCCCATTTGTGTTGTGGAAAAAATCAAATGGTGATCCGTTGATGATGGTGGAAAAGTAGTTTGTGGAAATGCAGGCGTGGATCCAATTATTCCAAGTTTCAAGGAAGTCATATCCAGCCATGGATTTGATGAGACAGTCCCAGTTTGTGTAGTCGAAGGCTTTTTCAAAATCTAGTTTGATATCTAGAAGAGGTGTTTTGTTTTTATGCCAAATGTATAGCGTTTCATTAACCATGATAAAGGTATCATGGATGCTTCTATTTTTGAGGAAGGCATTTTGGTTGTGTGAGATGATGTTTTCCAGATGGGGTTTAATGTGATTTGCAAGAATTTTTGCAAAGATTTTGTAAGAAGTGTTTATGAGACTGATGGGTCTGAATTGTGAAATCTGGTCCGGGTGAGTAACTTTTTTTGATGAGTGGAATGTTTGTGTGGTTAATGTATTTGATGACATTTTGAGTATTTGTGTTGTGATGTATGTCTCTAAGGACTTTCATGAAGTCTACTTTGATGTGGCTCCAATTTGCAAGATAGAATTTTGTATTGAGGCCGTTAGGGCCTGGTGATTTGTTTTCCCCAAGAGAGTGGACCGCCAAGTCAAGTTCCTCAGAGGTGAAGGGGTCGATGATGGTTTATGGTGTGGTGATTTTTCTGCCACATAAGTACTTCCGGTGGATGTGATTGTGGAGGGTAGGCTTGTGGTTGGTATTAAAGATATTCTAAAATTGTTGAACTATATGTGTTGTGATTAGATGTTTGTTGGAAGTGATAGTTCCATTTATGTTAAGTTTAGCTATAATGTTCTTTTGAGTGTTGTTGTTGCAAGTTTTGTGGAAGTATTTAGTGTTTTTATCACCCTCCTTTGCCCATTTTATATTTGCTCGTTGTCTCCAAATTGTGTCAAGGTAGTGTTTGATGTGATCCAACTCAGCTTTAACTATGAGAACAAAGGTTGGGTCTGCTAAGGGGTCACTATCTACAAAAAGATGTTGCTATTCAAGATCGACAAGTTTATGAGATAGGTTTCCAATAGTTTCCTTTTTCTAGCTTTTTAGTTTGTTATTGACACTCTTGGTAATACTTTGAATGTGAAGGCATATATTTATGGTATGACTGTCAGCTATGATCCAGTTCCTCTGGTAGAGGTTTAGACACGTGGGGTCCGTGATCTAGAAGTTTTTTAAATGGAATGGTTTGTGTCCCCGTTTTTCTTGTTTGGTGTTAATGATGATGGGGAAGTGGTTCGAGATGGGTCGATGGGCTATAGTTACAAAGGATAAGGGGTATTGATCTTCCCATTTGTTGGAGCATATGAAGTGGTCAAGCCTGGCCCATGATTGTTGGCGGGTCCAAGTGTAGCAGGAATTTGTAGGTGGGATATCTATAAGGTTGTGGTTTTGTAACAGATTTAAAAAGGATTTGTCAGAAGTGGTCATGTAACATGTGGAATATGCGTTGTTGAATATGTCAGAAGTTTTAGTTGTGAGGTTGAGATCACCTCCTATAAGCCAGGGTTTGTCATGAAAGGTATGAATAATGTGCGCCATTTCAGCCATGTATTCAGTTTTTTTTGAGCCCGATTCTCCAAAGATACCTGTAAAGATTCAACTGAAGTTGTAATTTATGTTAGTGATTTGGAAAGTGATGGATCAAGTATGTGTTTCAGAGTGTGTGATGTCGAATAGGTTGTTGTTTAATCCCATAATAAGTCCACCCTTAAAACCATGAGGTGAAATTTTGTGCCAAGAGTTTATATGCTTTCCTCCAATGGTTTTGAGAGCAAAAGGCGACAAGGTTGTTTTTGTTTCCTGGATAGTAATGATATTTATGTTGTTTTTGTATATGTGTCTACATATTTCTTTCCTTCTGTTTAAGCTAGTAGCCCCACAAACATTCCAAGATGAGATTCTCATAGTGCTAGTTTATATCTAGATATGTCAAGATGGAAACGTGTAGGTCAGGTTATTCAGATGTGCAAATTTCCTATTTGAGTGTAAGTGTCATGGATATTTCTATGGTTTTTCCAATTCATAAATTGTTCAATATTGTCCAGTGCCTGATGTGCTGATGTTTCATCATCAAATGTGATACCTAGTTTATCAGTGAATGTTGTAAAGGATTGTATGTCAGGCCAAGAAGCTATATCTTCTATATTGTCGATATTATTGTTTTCTAAAGCAGATGATGGAGTAGCATATAGTGAAGATATGTCAATTGAAGTATTAGTTAAGGATGAAGTACATGGTTCTTCTGAAGCAAAATAGTTCTTTCTTGTTAATCCTTCCGGGGTGTTGGAGATGTTGTTGATGGATTGAAGGACTCTCGCAGTCTTTCCTTTGCTTTTCTACTTCAGACTCTGCGATGAATGAATTTCATCAATGATTGCAGACTTTAATTTAGGGTTTAAATTCAGAGAGCAGTCTGTGTCATTGCTATGGAAAGGGAAGGGTTTGAAAGAGTTCATGAGGGTGTTGTGAGTGCTATCGGTTGAGGGTGAGGAAGTTCTAGGCCATTTGTTATTAACCGATCGATTTGTATCTTTCGTGGATTTTGTTCTGATGCTCTTTCATTCCCATACGATGTTTCTTTCATTTGGTTTTCTAAGGTTGGTGAAATGTTTTTTTGTATTTGGTAGACAATACCAAGAGGGGGGTGGACACTTATGTCAGTGAAGGTTGTCTTAATGGTGGAAGGGTTTTCGACAGAGAGTTTGATTATATATATATATATATATCTTTTCTCCCAGTCAAATTTCAAGAGAAGATGGGAGGGTAATAGCATGTTTGACAGAGTTCTACACACAAAAGGATTTGATATACTGGTTTGGTTGCAAAGATCTTTGCTGGAAAATTATAGAGTAGCACCAACAGAGTGTGCTATAGCTCTAAAAATGTCGACCTCCCAGAGATGTGGAGGAAGGTCGGTAATCGCCACCCAACCAGAACCTCTTGATCTTGCTAGGGATGAGCCATGCTCAGGCATCCATCGTGTGATGTTGGATTGAACAAAACTAGAAACACATGGGATTGTCATCACCTGACCAAAGAGATGGTCAAGTTTTGTGCCTTTTGGAACAAAATATAGGAGTTGATATAGGGAAAGGATTTTTGGTTTCAAAACAATGTGACCGAGGAAAAGAAGGGAAATAGCCCTAGTGACATCAAGAATATTGGCTGTGTTGTTGTCAATATTGTTTGAAATGGAAACAAAAATGCTTCTACTGGTAAATACTTTCAAAAGTCTCATAGATTTAGTAGGTAGGTCAAAAGGGAATTCTTTTTCCAGGTGCAGAGATGGTGCCATTTGGAATGGAGAAGGGCCGAGCGTAGTTGCGGCAATTTGAGTCCTTAGAGGGGTATAAGGGTGAGCAGAGTTCTTAAGAGCAGCTGACAATTATTGGAGGTGGTTTGGAGGTTTTATAGAGGTTTTTGAAATGCAGTGGATGTCTGCATGTGAAGAGAATGAGGGGTTGATAGATAGCTTAGTGGGATAGAGACAAGCAAAAGAGTTGGGAGTACTAATTGCTTTTCCATTGGGTTTTGGTATATGATTTGATATATCAAATCTGTAAAGCCGTTGTGATCTGTTGGGAAGTGTAGAATTTTAATGGGATGATACCTTCTTCCGGGTAAAGTATCTGCTATATTGTGGGGAAGGGGTATTGTAATAGAAGCATATGTGAGCGAGATGACTAGGTTTATGGCATATATGGCAATGTCTGACCGCCTTGCATTGGGACCGTGAGTGATTGTTGCTGAGGCATCTGGTGCAGTGCAATGAGTGGAAGTTTCATTTTGATGGGTCTCGTTGCCATGTAGGGGTATTAGTGGATCTTTTGAATGTCTGAAAAGCAAGGTCAGTGGCTACATGTTGTCCAAGCGATGGGAAGTTTATATCGTACTCACTATGAGGGTTTTTTGGGGATGATGTCATGTGTAGAGAAGATATATTGGATGTATTCAGGCCATTTGATGGTGTGGGGGAATGCTCAGGTGAAGAAGGATGTTGATACCTATCAGTGATGGTGGTAGTCTTTTATAGATATGAAGCTGTGTCTTCTTCTTCTAAGTTGGATTGTGTGGTCTGGCCTGATGTGATCTTGACCGAGTTGATTTTAGAACCTTCAATGAGCTGAGGCTTCTCTGGTACAAAGAGATGATCAGTTGAGTCTGAGATGATTGTGGATATATGATGCTCCTCCAAAAAGAAGAGCAAGTAAAGCTCAATGGGTGTCTCGTTGTTGAAGTCTGTTGTCTAGGCCATCAAAGTTCTATTTTCTATTGGCCTAATGAAGATGGTCCATTCTGGTTTGAGTTTGAGTTCTGTAATCATGTCTTCCTAGCCATGGATAATGAAGATGTTGGACTTTCAATCATAGTCGATAGTAACTTCAAAGCTTTTGTTTCCCATTTGTATCGTGTTAATGCCTGGTGGGAGGTCATATTTGTGGTACTTCCAAGCTCTGGGGAGCTAGATGATGGAGTGGTTGTCTAGGTCATATAGCGGGTAGCTCATGAAAGGGAAACATGAAGCCATTTTTAGTACATGGAGAGAAGGGTTTTGCAAGGTAGAAGAAGATGATATCTGTATGTTCTTATAATCCTTGCATAGAAGATGTGGAGTATTGATCATGTGCTTAAGGCGTTTGTTCTGACTCTGAGCTACCAAGAAATGTCCTCATGTTCTCATGTTGGGAGGCAAATCGATCTGGTGTATTTTGACTATTTTGTTTTAGTCCTTGCAATGCCAGCCTAAGGGGAGAGTTTTATCGACTAGTGATTGTAATGTCACCATTCTTTGTTGGTATTCGAGAATAGTCTGCTGCTATCAATGCAGGTGTGTGCTTCAGGCGACTTGTTGTCCCCTATGAATGGATGGTGTAATGTCTCTCCTTTGTGAATGCTGGGATGTGGAAAACTTAGATATTTGAGCTCATTCTGTGTAGTTTTTCAACGGTGGGATGCTGTAAGGTTTTGTTGGATGGTATTGGGCCGTGGATATTTACTTCATCCTGCTATATCGCCGTCCTCAGTAGGTATGAAGGCGATCCTGAGCTCAGTTTGAAGCTAGAAAGGGAAGATTTTGGTGGTTTCTAGAGAGAAGTTGGATCTTTCTCTCACTAGTTGTGACCATTACTCTATTGTTGGATAAAGATGTTGGGGCTGCTCTTAAGGATGTTGATATTTATAATCATTATATGATTGGATCGATGGGCATACGTACCAACACCAAGCCTTCATCAGATAGACTACAAGTCGATCGACAACTGTTAGAGGGCAAGGCATCAAATGTCCAATGGAGGGGCAAAGTGATGATGCATTAGCTGAATGATGTGATAGAAATTCGATGAGAAAGTTACCATTTGTCGATCGATGAAAGTTCTAACTTAAAGCAAACCTACCCATGCATGGGTGGGGGGCTATTGGCTGAACATCATGAGTTAGCGTTGACGAGGGCTTAGGTTGACAAGGCCATGGGTCGACAAAGGAATTGATCAAGGAAAAATAAAGTCCACCAATATCAAATGTTTCTTGGTACTGCTAGTCGGTTCACGGAAATATTGTGGCCTAAGTTGGTAAACATGTTGTGAAATTAAATCTTTCCATGGAAACCAATATATTCAATCAAAGCCCTATATATTTACATAAATATAAGGAAACTATATAGAACCAAACTAATTTGAGGGATATGTGTTCAAAATTGAGCTGAAGGTGCGATTGGAACTAAGATGAATATGCATTCATCAGACCTATCTATAGCTATTGAAATCGTCACCATTTTTTGCATTATATTTGTAGATATAAAAATAGTTCTATAAAATGCATCCAACCACTCTACACCTCTTCTTGTATAGTATGAATGTATATAACTCCTAAAACTCTTCATATAAAGTCATATAATAGAATGATAAACCCATAATTACTAGGCATATGATGTGAATTACACATGTTTTGCATGTGCATGTGTCAGACTACTTTGAAGACGCATGATGTGACATCACCTTCTCTAGTTCAAGAACAAGAAGTAGATAATATTGGACTTCGTAGGCAAATTATTTTGTGGGTAAGGTAGTCTTGAAGGGAAAAGCATCTTATTTTTACTAATATTGTATCATATACATTGCATAGAAGAAGAACATGACTACAAGAGGAGGAAGGGATAGAAAGAACAACGACTACTTCTGCTCATCAACAACATCACCACACAAATCCTTCTCGGTATCATGTGAAGCCACCATGTTCTACACCTCATTTGGACTTTGGTTCCACCACACTCTGAGCCCTAACACCCACAAAAAGTCAGTGCAACACGATGTGGACACTGGTATGAGTCATCTCCAACTGCATCAATACATATATAATACACATGGACTGGTTCATAATTCAAAAAATCAAAGGTAAAAATTACATGCAACCCTTCCCACCACCTTTCATATATACTAAGATAAGGACTAATATGTAATTTGTCAAACAAAAGGCAAAAATTTTATTCAATCATCCCACAACCTTTTATATAGTTTTATATTAAAATACATACAGATCAAATTGTAATATAAAAACTAAAAAAAATAAAGCCTTCTACACTCTTGCACAACTATCTTATTAGAATGAAAAACTAAAATATGATAGAAACATGTACACAACAACTCTGACACTATTTCTTTACTAGAATACAAAAACTACTCACAATTACAAATACTAGAAGAAAAAATTGTGTAGAAAATCCTACATGCTCTTTTGTAAATACAATGACAACTTCATAATTCTAAATAAAATTAAATAAAGAATTGCATATAAACCCCAACTCCTTTTTGTTAGTATAGAGTACATTAGCTCATTCGTGATTCCAAAAGAGTAAAAGAAAAAATTGCATAGAGTAATATAGAATATAAGGACTACTTTGTGATTCCAATAAAAATTTCATGTAAAACCCTCAACGCTCTTTCCTATATGAAATGCAAAAGAATAATATCATTAAATGCATATGACCCCTTCCAAATATTTTTATACACAACATAAAATAAAGGGTTCTATATGTAATCATAGAATATTGTTACCATTGAGCACATCAAACATTCCTCATAGAATATAGAAAGACATTTGTAAATAAAAAACAACACAATAAATCACTTCCTCTCCATGGATCTTTTTATGTAATATAGTTGTGCTAGTGGATAAGAGAGTGTTGGGACCATGGTTTTTTTGAGAGAGCTCCAACTTCTTCCTATAATGAGAGCTCCAACTTCTCCCTAGAATGGCATAGACTAACCATGCATGGCACCTTCACTTTCTTGTGCACCTTTCCATTTCAACAACTGAGATTGAGATACTTAGGTAAGACTCACAACACATATTTGTAGAAACAACTTGGATTTCTGTAGTGATCTTGTTACAAACATCAACTTGAACATCCCCATCCATTTTTTTATAGAATATTGAGTAACACAATTGGTCACATGTTGGTACATATACTCTGACCAACTTGGTCCCATCATTCACAATTTTAGATTGGCTGAAATTACAATTCATATACTTAGTTTTGCACCTACTAATCATCAATACATTTGATTTGAACATATTTCTACAAAGTTCAACTACATCATTCAATCCACATTTAGTTTTTTCAATCAACACAATATCACCATCAAATAACAAGAAGCAAGGAATAACATCTCTAACATGCTTTGCCAACTCATCCATAACAAGAAGAAATAGATATGGGCTCAATATTGATCCTTGATGTACCCCAATTGTGGTAGGATATGTTGACGTCTCTCCTCTAGGAGTCTTCAAATGTTGTTGCAGACCAAACCTATATCACTAACAACATCAACAACCCTCCATCCTTCTTCACCTTCCATCTCTATCCCCCTCCCTAATCTAACACATCACATATATACACACAACCACCTTCAATAAAATCATCCATGATGAACCAAACATTGATAATCAAAGAACTTAGACCATTTTTGACCTACTAGTTAACTCCATTAGAATACTCAAGTTTTGCACCATAACAACCTTATCACCATAAAAAAACAACCTTAGTAACAATTGGGACCTTAACATGGATGTCACACAATCTTTGGCTCTAGTCATTTGGGTCGTACCATCCTTAAACCTAAGGTTCAAACCACTAACCAACCAGATTATCCCTCCTTTTTGAGACCAAGCTCATCTGGACAGTCTCTCAATAACCATATATTTGGAGAGAGTTTTTTTTGAAACTACATTAGAAAATGATCCATGAATGTTGGTGCTCAACTTTCTACCTCAAGAGGATCAATATGGGCTTCCATTTCAAACCTTCCTCCCTATCTATGGGAAGTATACATCTTTAGGAAGATTGCTTTTGTAGTTGGTGGATCTACATGATTTATTGGCCTTGATACTATTTACCCCGCCAACTATATCAAATATTTTTGTGTCTTCCCAGTCACACATCAAATTGGACTCCCTTAACCTCATATTCATGTTTGATAAGATCACTGACACTACTAAACTCTAGAGTGAATGTAACGCCCGGGCCCACTGCCCAAGGCTCTAGTAGAGTTTTAGGAATGATGACTGCCCCCACAGACCACCACGAGCCTTAACTGCGTACTTTGTCCACACTGACGCGCAAGCCAGGATCAACTTCCCGACTGGTCACCCATCCTAGTACTACTCCAATCTAAGCACACTTAACTATGGAGTTCTTTAGTGATGGGCTCCCAGAAAAGGAGGTGCACCTTGGTGATATGGGTAGTCCAATCAATCATTTTAAGATCATGTTATCCAAGGCCTCAAATCCTGGGATGTTACAATCTCCCCCACTTAGACTCTTGACGTCCTCATCAAGGCTCAACTATATGGCCTCATAATCTGACCCCATTTCGATGCAGACCCACAATGGCCCATGGACACCCAGCTCCCGATCATGGAATACCAGCGCAAGGGTGGCTACGTCAACCATGGACAACCCTTTCCTACATGCCTGGACCGTACAGCTCAAGACTGGCATGCCACATGCCCATGTGGGCCCCACCTACTGGAGGGGTTATGGCTCTGATACCATTTGTAACGCCCGGGCCCACTGCCCAAGGCTCTAGTAGAGTTTCAGAAATGACGACTGGCCCCACAGACCACCACTAGCCTTAACTGCGTACTTTGTCCACACTGACGCGCAAGCCAGGATCAACTTCTCGACTGGTCACCCATCCTAGTACTACTCCAAGCTAAGCACGCTTAACTATGGAGTTCTTTAGTGATGGGCTCCCGGAAAAGGAGGTGCACCTTGGTGATATGGGTAGTCCAATCATTCCTTTTAAGATCATGTTATCCAGGGATGTTACAGTGAAAATCCCCATACCATTCCCTCTATCTTTCTAGACATATCCAACCACCCCAAATCTTGGTTAAATCCTAAATATCATAACAAACCCCACAATACGTAACACAACAACATCAAAAATTGTCCACCACCAAAAAGGACACATTTGGGTGAGGTAAAACAACATACTCCCCATTGAAGACCATGAATGACAACACACACAACGCAAACTCCAACAACCCTTGTAAACAATGATGTACTTCCTCCCCCACAAAACACATACTTATTCATATCACAAACCTAACACATGCTAAAACACACTACGAAAGCATCCATGATACTACCTACGCTCATGAGACATACACTTCCATCAAAACAATGCTATAAAATAAGTAAGTTCATGACATGGTTGAACTTCTAAAATCAGATATTATTGGAGAATTGAATAAAGAAAACAACAATTCACAAGCTCTAAAACAAGGTTAACACACAAAATTCCCACATGCACAAAACCAGACAGCTGAGAGGACACCGAAAACTAGAAAAGAGGAACTTCTTTGTCGTAGACAAGCTGGGTAAGAAGTTTCCTGATGTTCCAACTACGTATTATACTAATTACCATGAACTTGATCTTATTCGACACATTCCATCATGGAATAATTCTTTCAATTTTTTTTATTTTTCTAGTCATAATGGCTTAAATTTGAATATATATTGGATGCAAACATTTCCCTACTAAAACTAGAACAAATATTGGAGTGGTTTAATCACCGCTCTACTGCTCTTACACTAGAACATCTCACAAATCTCACCTTTTGACCTTCCCGTTATCCTTATATTTTACTACAGTAATCATGATAATTCCATCCTAGAACGTTTGTGGAGCTGCCAATGTCACTAGGTGTTAGCGCATTTGTCATTTTATTAGAGGAAACAAGATTAATCTCATCACACTACAAGATACCAAAGCACATATTATCAAACAATGTGTTGAAACGTGCTCCTTTTCTGTCCTCATCAATGGCTGTCCTGCTGGTATGTTTAGATCATCTAATGGCCTCCGGCAAGGTGATCCCCTATCTCCTCTGTTGTTCACCTTAGTGATGGAGGGCTTGACAAAGCTGATAAATACTGCTGAAGAGAATGGGCTGCTTAAAGCTTACAAAGTCAAAGGTACCAAGGTGATGACACACATCATTTTTGCGGATGACGTGTTGCTCTTCTCAGTAGGTAATATGAAAAGGCTCAAGGAATACAAACATCTGTTGACTAAGTTTGGTAGACTCACAGGTCTGTATGTAAGCACTGTTAAATCGCAAGTCTTTCTATCTAAGTCTTGTGATAACAGAAGAGGAAGACTGAAAAAAGCTATAGGCATGCATGTGGGCAAACTTCCAACCAAGTACTTGGGGTTCCCTCTCATTGCAGGTATAATTACTTCCAAAGACTTCGGTGGCTGCCTTGATAAGTACAGAGATCGTATTGAAGGCTGGAGTGCGCTACGTATCTCTATGGCTGGTAGATTGGTGTTAATCCGGTCGGTCCTCCAAGCTCTGGTTCGGTTCTGGACCACAATGGGTGCTATACCCAATCCCATTCTATTGGCGTTCAGATCTCTCACGGATAACTTTCTTTGGGCGGGTAAAAACCATGCTGTGGCCTGGGATGGTATAGCAAAACCGTTTAAAGAAGGTGGATTGCAGGTAGTAGATTCTATGGAACTGATGCGTAAGAGCATTGGTAAATGAGTTGATCGGTTTATAAACCCATCTATCAACTGCTGGAACACTTGGATGAAAGAATGCTACGGAACCAATCTGATCTGCGATTTGGGTAGCAGGCCCTCTCGGATGTGGCGTTTGATGTGCACTCATATGGAGGAGAACCGACACATGTATAGTGTTGATCTGCACGGTGTTTGGTCTGTGAATGTAGCACCTCTGATCAACACAATTACAAGCAGCTCGTTAGGGACTGGCTGGACTGACTTTATTTGGGATCGTGCTCATTGCCCAAAATGGAGTGTATTCTGCTTTAGAGCCATCCATAATAGGCTCCCCTCCCTGGATAGAATGGTTGCTTGGGGTCTCCCAGCTGTTGAGATTTGCTACCTATGCAAGAACACAAATGAGACGAACAACCATCTTTTCTTTAACTGTAGATGGGCTGCGCAAATATGGAACATCATGTGTCTCAGAAATGGCTGGGGTCAGGCTGTCCCTAACAATCTCATTGACACCATAAACTGGGCTGAACAAATTTTCAAGAATGATAAAAGTTTGAGAATCTATACTGTGCTTTGCTTCACTGGACTGAGCTATTTTATATGGAATGAAAGAAATAGGAGACTGCATGACAAAAAAGAGACCAGCCAGAATGCTTTTATAATCAACTTTGCCAAGGAACTCAGATGGCATGTAAAGAGCAGAAAGGACATTTTGTGTAGGCTTAGTGCTAGCACTCGAACATACTTGGGTTTTTGTAGTTAATCCCCTTGTATAGTTTCCTTTGGGCCCTGCCTATGGGTGCCATGCATTGTTAGTATAGTTCTTAACTATACCCCCCTTTTGGTCTAATATATTTACCTTATTCCAAAAAAAAGCACATATTATCCCTTTCCCTAAACAATATATGTGGACACTACATCACTAAATGGATCATGATCCCATGAAATGGCCTGAATGGGGGACTATTATGGGATGGAACCCAAACACCTTCCTATACGTTAGACACTCAATATAATGTCATTGCATCACTATCTACTTTGTTAATGTCAGTTATAACCTTTCTTGGACATTATGTGGGGTTTATGGTGAACCTAGAAAAAACAAAGACACTCACTAAAGAGACTGAAGACTTAACCTCCATTCATACTCCTTCCTATTGGATTATAAGGGGGTACTTTAACTTTACCAATATCACGTCAGAATAGATTTCATCCAATACTACCTCTCTTCACTCACACCTAAACCATGATAATTTTGATAACTTCATATAGAAACACCAATTTATTGATCTATCTACCTCCAACTCGATTTATACATGGAATAGAGGGAATCTTTGGGATTGTTTCATGTGTACACAAAAGTTAGACACACACACTATCATCTAGCATCTATTTTTTCCACCAACTTACCCATTCCAGATCAATTCCAAATCATCATCAACACTAAGATTAATATTTGGGGACCATTTCACTTTTGAGAGATTTTGGACTACCCACCCAGACTTTGCAAACATTACTAAAGAATATTGGATTAGTCATCTATTTGACATTGAGCGTGATCTGCATATACATTAAAATCTAAAAAATATTAGAAATTACATACACACTTAGAACAAAGGCACTTATGATAACATCACTTGGAATGATGTCCTTATGGTATAATCACTAAGAAGCTAACGATAATATTGTTTTTTTTTTCAAGCTAACAACAACCCTCAGGTGGACCCAACTCACATTCTTGTACTTAAAAATGAATATGAAAACCTTAACAAGACAAATGAGATCATTTGGAAATAATGTGCCAAAATAAATTAGGATTCAAGAAGGTACATAAGCACGAATTTATTTCATAAAATATGCAATAATGAAAATTAAAAACACACACAAAAACTTATATATCAATGATTTGCTCACCTCAAAAGGCACAAATCATAGATAAAGTTGACTCTTTTTTCAAGACTCTTTTTACTCACAGTAGACAGTACTAGAATATATTTCACAGTAGTTGGAACATCACATGCTCCATAAAAATAAACAAAACCACTACTCTCGTTGATACTTTCTCAGAAGACAAAATTAAGAAAGCCATGGAAAACATAGGAAGAGACAAATCACATGGACATGGCGGCTTCATACCATACCTATTTAGTATGGATTTTTACCACAACCAATGGAACAACATTGAACATTACTTTCCACAAATTTTCCCCCTACATACATGATCATGATGATCACTCACCAAATAGGTGCACTCAATGAAACTTACAATGCTCTGATAAAAGAACTATAAACCCCATCCATAGTTTTCATTTCATACATGATAGTTTGATTAATACATCAGAAAAAAATGTTTCTAAAAATCTCAATACTTAGTTAAAACTTATATCATAATAAATCATTTGAATACAACACAATAATTTTCTTAAATGCCTAAGTATACAAGATGCATACATCATGGTCAATAGGGGTGGACCTAGGAATGATACGAGGGGAGGGGGCAAGTAGTATGACAAAAGCTTCTATGTGTTTATATAAAATTGTGTATAAAGAGTACATATATGGTTGCAATGCATTATTTTAGTTGTGTTTGGTAATTCCTTAAAGCATATGTAAATATGTAATAGGCAAATGAGGAGTCTAGCTTTTTTATAGATGTGTGATTTTTATAATAAGCACTATGTAAATCTTGGAAAAAAATGATAAAAAGTGCTACGTCCTTCTCTTTATGCTAGTATAAGAATGATGTATAAAGGCAAAATATTTAGTTAAGTAGAATAAAGGTGACTATAGAATATTCAAGACCAAACAAATCATCCACCAAAAAGTTATTAAATAAAGACAATATTTGGTACAAATTCTTGCTACTGAATAGTAGTAGATCACTCTATCACTTAGGAAGATGCACAAAAACACAATTATTTGGTTGACTTGAACAAAAAAAGCTATTTGTATGCGATGTAAATTGAATTTTTATGCAAAACATAAAACAGTAGACACCTAAAGATCATATTGTAGGACAAAAATATGTGCATGATTTACAAAGAACCTTGGATCAGATAACTAGTTAGTCAATAGAAATATGACAATATCATAGATGCATGAATCTCGGGCTTTGGCCACATCATTGTACGCTTGGCTGCAAAGCACATCAAGTTAGCAGCAATAAAGTCTAAAGTCATGGCTGAAAATAACTTGATGTTGTGAGCAAGATGGATCTAAGGTTAGACTACATCATTGTACACCTAGATACAAAGCATATTTAGTCGACAACAATCAAAGTCTAAAGTCTCTAAATAAAATTTTGTATCACTATGAATATGACATAAATAATAGGAATTGTTAGGTTGAGAGGGTGAGGTTCTTGATTGTGTTAAAAAATAAGGACGATTACCTATGAGAATGAGATTTTGAGAAGTGCGGCAGGTTTTTTTGAGGGAATATTGTTTTATTCCAGGATTAACTTTCCCTAAGGAAAGAATCAAAGTTTGTACAATCTTAGCAGTATGTAATGCAGGAAGGCATCCCAATACATAAAGGAATCATACAAGATAGTTGTAAGCTAGGCAGAGCAAAGTCATGTGTCATACAAGTCATTGAACTATTGGCTTGTAATTTTTCTATGAAATCAACATCTTTATTGAGTGAATAATGTAATTTTGAGATGTGTACTGTCATAGCCTGGCTAATAAAGATTTTATGAGTAATCTCCAAGAACTATATAAGGGAAATCATATATCCTTATCATGTATATATGATATAGCCTGAGAACTATCAATTTCTATTATCAGTCACTCCCAACCTTGTAACCACACATGTTTAGGCAAAAAAATAGCATATAGTTCAACATGTAAAACACAAAAGGATTCTACTTGGAAAATTTTAGACCATGCCTGAAATCCTAGAAAGTGACCTAGAAACCGCCTCGACAGAAAACTTGGAGTTCCTTGTAGATGCATAAGCATTTATCTTTATCCCACCCCAAGGTGGATGTACCTAGTTGTATACAATCAGTGATGAAGTTTAATAGTCTGAATAGGCAAATGAAATGCATTGTACACCTGTTGAATGGTATGCCATATTTTCGTGATAGACATCCTTGTAGATATGTGTTGTCCATGAAAAATTATTTCATTCCTATTCAGCCATATCATGTTATAGGTAACTACAAATAACTGAGTAAGGTGAATAGGCAGATCAAGACCTTCGTAAATCCATTCTTAGAAAGGCAACATAAAGAATTATAGATAATGATCCTTGATATGACGATCAACCCATATGTCATTTGCGGCCACACAATCCCTCAAAGCATGGATTGTAGTTTCAAAATTATTTATACAATAAGGACATAAATAATTAGTTGTGAAGTGTCTTTGATGTCTCCTCACATTAGTCATTAATGCTTCATTGATAGATAGCCATACAAATATCTTGTACTTGGCAGGTAATTGTAATCCCCATAACTTCTTCCAGGGGCCTTCTTTTTGCCATTAAATAGGAATTAACAAAGAGTTATAAGCTGACTCAACTGAGAACTATCCAGTTCGAGTACCACTCCATGCTAGAATGTTACTTCCACAGTTAGAAGAAGGAACCAGAATTTTAAGAATGTAGTTAACAAAGGTTGGAGGTAAGTATCGTTGTAAGAAGTTTATATCCCAATCACCACTATTGTTAACCAGGGATTGAACCTTTAAGTTTTGTAGTTGTGGTGGAATTGATCTAATGTTAACATCTTTCAAAAGAGAAGAGTTACATACCCAAGGGTCAGACCAGACATGAACCATAGACCCATTATGCACCATGAATTTGATGTTGAACAATATAGTAGCCTTCAAAAGTTCTACCTTTTTCCAGAATGGAGTTGATTGGATGTGTTGCCTTGTTGAAAAGCACCTGCATTTATGTGATAGTCTAGACAAACACAGAAAATAACGTTTAGTTAAAACTTGCCAAGAAGTTTTCATAAGTACAACTTCATTCCAAGCTCGCATAGATGGAATACCCAGTGTAAGACCCTTGAACTGTGTTAACCCTATTTGCTTTGGCTTGAAAGTTTGTTTAAAACCTCTCTTTAATCTTTTGAGATTATCTTAGAGCTTGTGGAGGGCTTTAGTCTCCAGTTTGAGCTTGCTTGGATGATGTTTGTGCTTTGTGCACTTATTTTGGTGCAAATTGCAAGTCACCCAAGTTGAGGGTCTATATTGCAATTTCTCACCTCTAGAGTGTTCCTTCTCTCTCTTGGCTTCATGAGAAAGGTTGTGGTTCTTTGGGATGCCTTGTTTGAGCTTTGGTTGAGTGGTGGAATCACCTTGGGTGATTAGGGTTTGTGTACCATGTGAGTGTAGCGGCCTATGTCGCGACCCAGGGGTTGCTTTGTGGGTGTCTCCATCGAGACACCCCCTCTAGGTGTTGCAATCACAACCAAGATGGTTTTTGGTGATCTTGGGTCGATCTAGTTTCCTTCGTATAGGGTGTCTCGACTAAAGAGGGGTTTGGTGACCTTGCGTATCACGACCTTGTTGTGTTTGGTGGTGTTGTCGCGACCATGGATGATGTTCCATGGTGGGTCACGGTCGTGACCATGTGAGTGATCCAAGTGGGTCAAGAACCAACATAGAGTGTATCACCATCTCTTACATGTGGGTTTTAAGTGGTTGCATGTTAGTTTCTTGGGCAGACAAGTGTCCCTTTGGAGCCCTATCTTGTTGACACCTCATCTCTTGCCCTACCTCTCTCTTCCTTTGCTATATAAACCCTCTTCTCGCCATGCAAGTGATCTTTTTCATCCATCTTCTTTATCCTTACTTAGTTGGTCATCCTTGAAGCTTGGTGAAGCAAGGAGGTTATGTTCTTGGAGCCTTGAAGGAGGATCGACCTTGCATGTGGTTCTTATGGTGACCCTTGATCATCTTCTACCTTGGTAAGTGTTTACCTTTTCTTTATGGTGTTTTCCTTAGATATTCTACCCCATATTCTTCCCTTTTCTTAGCCTTAGACCATGTTTTGACATGGTGGTCGTTCTTGAGAGTAAACTTCTCCTCTCAAGGGGTCATAGGCCATGTTTTGACAAGGCGACACCCAAGTGAGAGGAAATTGCTTCTCTCTTTCCCCCCTTCTTTCTTTTGGTTCAGCGTTGAGCTTCTTGCTCTCTTTCCTTGGGAAATGTTTGACCATGGTGTATTCTCTTTATTAAGGTTTTCTTGTGTCCAAGGGTGGATCTTATTTCTCCTTTGGTGGTCGTGTGTTTGGATCTTTCTACCCTTAGGGTGATCTTCTTTCAGGGGGGTTATATAACTCTTAACCTTTTCTATTAACACACTTCTTCCACATGCATGCTACTGTTTTCTATCTCTAAATGTTTACTTGACACGATGGTAGATGATATTAGACTCTAGACCTTTGTTTATGTTGAGATCATTCTTGGTTTGGATGGAATTTGAAACCCTAGTTTTGTACCCAATTTTGGTGATTGTGGTATAGTGATGTTTTTCCCCTGTCTCTTGACCTTGATTTTGGTTGCATGCATGGTGATCGAGTGTTTGGCATTCTATGAAGTTTTGGTTCTTTTTTTGCATTTTAACTAGCTTCTCTCTTTTGTTTGAGATCCCTCTTCATGGTGGTTTCATAATGCAAGTGTTAGGGTTTTGATGACCAATTTTGGGAGATGTTTTTCCTTCTTAAGGATGGTGGTGTTCCTTATTGTTCTCTTCTATTTAGCTGTGGTTTTCTTCCATTTTGACCTTGGTTACCCTTGGTTTGATTATGATCCTTGGTTTGGTGGTGGATTGACCCTTTGTAGTGATTGCACCTTGATATTTTTATGGTAACATTCAAGATGATGGTTTGACATTTGGTCAAGATACTTGCCCTGATTTAGTTAGGACCTTGCTTCTATTTCAGAAGAGTTACATGATCTTATGATGTTATTGACATTTACCCTTATCAAGGTCACAAAATATCACCTATCTTTTGTTTGGTCATGACCCATGGCGTGGTCTTGAGGATGAGAAAATATTGGTTTTGGTCGGGTTGCTCCCCCCCTCGAGGTTGGAGGTCGTGACATGTTTGATTTGGGTGGTTGGAACCCTAGCCTTTGTTGGTTTGAGACATGCCCTCCCCGATGTGTCACGGTCGTGACATCATGGTGTTGGTTTAGTCAAGACACCAAAGATGGTCGATGGTCGTGACCCATTTTGGCGGGTGGTCGTGACACATGGTTGAGACACATGTTTGAGTACTCAGTCAATACACATCTATGAGTAATGTATAAAACACATGTAGTGTTGTGTGGATAGTTGTTTACTTAACCCTAAAGTGTTCCAAGAATATGGGAGGTGCCATATCTAGGGTTTAATGATTTGATTTGTCTACAAAATCCTAATCGGCTAAGCATGGATCCCTAACCCTAATGATGAGCTATATGATGTGTTTGCTTTCTCTCTCTCTTGAGGTGGCCATATGTTATACTACTTTTTCTTTCTTGTTTATATGCACCTAACCTTACAAGCAACATGTAGCAATGCCATGGCTTGTATATGCTATGGTGATGATCTTATGACACAAGATGGTATGCACATTAATGAGACATCATGTGATGAAGCACACACATGTTTAAGGTGATAGATCCTATGACCTGGTGATGGTTTGATGCCTTGAGAGGTGATATCCTCAAGTGATATGATTAAGGGATTGATATCCTACAATGACATGTAACATTGGTGTTGGCCTTGTGAATGGAAGAGATTTGACCACTATGTGGTGATTATGTGACAAGCTCACACCTTGTACATTTTATATCTTCTAGAGTTGCAATTTACCTTCTTTCTTGTAGAGGTTGTTTTGGCTTTAAACGTTGTAACTTGATTTTTGCTAAAATTCACCCAATTTGTCTAACTAATCAAGTGGAAACCTAATCATGTAGGTGTCTTGTGCCATAGATACTTTCTAGTGTCATCTCTAATTGCTGGATTGGTGAAACAAGTATAACTTGGAGCACATATTTTTGAATATATGCGGGTGCAAGTCGAGGTGTCTCCTTGTGTCCACAATTATAAGTTGTGTGAGATGACCATGCATGAGTCGATCTCCTTGTGATATGGATGGCCATGCGTGAGCCTTCTTTTAAGAATGGCCATGCATGAGCCTATTCTTCTAGTGTTGTTACTTGTACTAAGGTGGGATAGGTGTTTTATATGGATGGCCATGTGTGTGTGGATCCTTCTGTTGACTATATATCATCTTTTGCAAATGACTTGTATGTCTTTGTGGTGTTTCTCTTGTGCTAACCAAGAGTTGTGGAGAGTTTGTGGATTCCTACTCTTCCATTTGACCTTATATGGCACCAATTTTGACTTAGTAGTGGTCGGTTGGATTTGGGTGGTGAGACTCAAATCCTCGGGGCAATAATAAAAGACGTAATACACTCGTATAATATATCATACTTAGTGTTAAATACAAATAACATTGGTTGAACCCCTTTGCCTTATCTTTTTATTGATTTCTTGAATGATAAGACGGTAAGAGAAGTCAACTATTATACATGTTCTTCATATTCCTTTTAAGAATATAACTTGGTCTACTATTCAATGGTAGTTGCCTAATCTTGCTCGAACTATTTCATCTATTGAGTACATATTATTTAGCTGAATCTGCTCTACGTGCTTATTACGTTGTTCTACCTACTTAGTATGTTGTTCTACCTGCTTAGTATGTTGTTCTACCTGCTTAGTATGTTGTTCTACCTACTTAGTATATTGCTTCAGATGCTTAGCATATCTATGCTTTTTATAGATGTTGGCAGAGAGTTATATCTCTCATTGGGATGTATGGTCTCACCCTGTGGGTTTGCACATCTTTTAGGCGCTCCAACATGAGGAAATAGAGATTGTGTTGTTGGTGCTGAGCAACAAGAGAACCGGTAGTTGTTGCAAGGTTGGATATGTTGCTTGTGTATAGAAGTAGAGTCCTATGTGTCATTCCTATACACTCAGGTCCTTGGGGAGGTTTTTGTTGTATGTATCGATACGAGGTTTTGGATTTATGCCCGTTGTTGTATAGAGATGGCATATATGTATATGAACATGTTACCTTGGATGACCAGATATGGCTTGAGAGTCACTGAACAATATCTTGTATAATGTTTTGGGAAGGTGATATATTTTACATGTGGCTTTTGTAGACTCATGTGCAGTATGTTGTGACTCCTATGGTTTGAAGAAATCATTTTTAATTTCCTATGTTTTACGGTAACCTGGATGTTTAGTTTTAATTCCATAGTTTGGTTTTGAGTTATCTCACTTGTTGTGGTGTTGGATGTCACACCCAGACCTACAAAAGATTTGGGTGTTATAACTTGCTCTCATGCTACCAAGGATAAAGGTAGTTGACACTGAGTTCTCCTCTAAATGAAATGTTGAATTATTTTGTCAATGTTACCACATATCTACATAGTAACAATGATTGTTTGCATAGTATATGTAGGAATACTACTGAGAACAACTTTTGCAAGGGTAATACCCCATGCCAAATTTAGAGTATGAGCTGCCCACCCAGAAATATGATCCTGAATATGATCTATTAGAAAGGTGTATGTATTCTTATTAATTCGACCATGTATGATAGGTATTCCCAGATATTTACCTAGATCTTCCACGACCGTCATACCATCTGTTTGAACAATAGTGATTCAAGAGGAATTTGGAATAGACTTAGAAATGACACTTTTATCATGTGAAATAGATTGGCCTAAAACGTCCTAAAAAAGATTGAAGCATTGTAAAATTGTGTCCATACTGCGAACATATGCTTTTGCAAATAGAATTATGTCATCAACAAACACAACATCGAAACAAAGGGGCTTCTAGAAGAGAGTTAAATAGGTTCCCAACTTCCTTGAGAAACAATATCTTCAATCAGTTGACTCAAACAATTCAGACATAGAACAAACAAATATGATGAAAGGGGATCTCCTTGTCAGAGTCTCCTATTAGCTTTGAAGATCCGTAGCTTACTGCCATTCCATAATATGTTGGTTCAACCACCAGTTATAGAATTCATAGTATACATTATTATATTTGTAGGAAGGCCAAGCTTAAATAAAGTATCCAGAATGAAGGCCCAGTACATTCTGTCATAAGCCTTTGATAAATCAATCTTTATTGCCAAAATCTTTGCAGAATGAGTAAGACGCATATTGTGCATTATTTCCTATACCAAAATGATGTTATCTGTAATGTAATGTCCAGGAATGAAACTTTTCTGATGCCAAGAAATCAAGGTGTTCATGTAAGGTTTTAGACGTTCAACTAGTACGTTAGATATTAGTTTGAGACCTACATTTTCCAAAAAAATAGGATGTAACTGAGAACATTTCATTACTACCATGACCTTTGGGATTAGTACATAAGTAGGTGGAAGAGGAAGTCCCAAAAAACCATCCTGAATAGTACATATAACAGATGGGGACACAATATTCCAATGATCCAGAAGAAATTCTATAGTTATGCCATCCAGCCAAGATGATTTGTTAGGGGTCATAAGCTTAAGAGTAGACATGATTTCTATGGCAGTAGGTATCGATCTAAGTCATTGTTGTTGCTCATAAGATAATAAGATAAATCTTGTAGGTATATAATTTGATACCACTTGAGAAAAACCATTTCCAAACCTAAACATAGACAAGAAATGTGAAAGGACTAGTCATTGAATTTGAGTGTCATCAATTATCAAACACCCAAAATCATCTTGTAACCCAATGATTTTTGTTTTTCCTATCTTCGATTCTTAATAAAGGTATGAAAGAATTTAGTATTCATACCACCAGATTTCAACCAGGAGATATAAGATTGTTGTTTGAGATCAATTGCCTCCCTCAAGAGAATAAGGTCATATTGCTTATGATATTGTGTAAGAAGGGATTCCGTTTCCAGTGAATAAGTGTTAGCCAATTGTAACTGTTGTAGATGCAATTGAGTGAAGAAGATGAGATTCGATTGTATTCTTATCATTATGTTAATCTTTATCCCATTTGGAGAGGATAGATTGCACGTGGAGAATTTCTTGAACGAAATCAAAATGTTGAGGCTAGAAAGATAGTAGAAGATTATGACAATCCTCATTTAAGTTCTAAGAAAATTTTGTCCTGAAAAATAATAATTTCTGATGTTGTTCCAATAGACTTGAAGCAAAATAAGATTATGGTCTGAACAAAGAAGCATGGGTAAGTTCCTGAACATATAGGAATATCCTTTAATAATCTAAAGAGAATTTGCTAAGAAATGGTCAAATCTTTCATGCAGAAATCCATGTTTATAAGTGAAAGGAAACCTAGTATACCCAATGCCAGATAAATCATCCTCCAGTAAAGTAGATTGAAAAAGACCATACTCTCTAAAGTTGAATAAGCTATTTCATTTCTCAAAATGAGATGACATACAATTAAAGTCTCCATAGACTATCCATGACTCTAAAATATTTTGGTGAAGTCTGGGCAAGTATTTATAGAATAGATTATGCAACTGAGGACTGGGACTTGCATAAACTATTAAGGAAGCATGTGTGATTTACTTTGCAATGTAAGAATTGCCAATGACTTTCTAGCATAGTAATATAGCATATGTCATGTCTCCATAGTAGCCAAATACCTTTAGAAAATATGTGAGCCTGTACACGATGAGATGTTGAATAACCAAGATGAGTAATTGTTGCATCAACATTGTCAGATGAGATTTGAGGTTCTAGAATGGAAAGAATGTCTGGTTGTAATCTTCTAATATGGTCTAGAACAACATTAGTTGTGTTATCGTGGCCAATACCATGAACATTCCAAAAGAGAATATTAAACATTATCATGGTTGGAGGGAACATCACGAAACTCTTCTTCTTTAACAATCATAGCCAATTTTTTAGCCTGATTGCAAGTCATATAAGGAGAACTCTTCATTTTCCTACTGGAACTGCGCACATGCCTGCTTGTCTTTCCTGAGTGAGAATTAGGACTAACAGTAGTTTCACTATTAGGGTTAGTAGATAACATTGGTACATCAAGCAGAACATGGAAAATTACATCATCACTAGAAGGATTCGCCACAGTATGCTGAGAGTGATGAGTTTGAAGGATAGGAATTAAGTTAGAAAGCCTGGTATTTTTTCTAGATTCAGGAATAGAAGTAGTAACTATTGGTAAGGTATGCCCATAGAGTCGATCATATGATGATTGAAATGGTATAATTACCTAAAAGGATTTGATTAATAATAACATAAATAAAGGCAAGCTTCCAATTCATATGTTTCACTCAATTATGAGATAATGAGGATACAAAGTGAATGTCTAGAGAATAATATTACTCAATGTCGTGTCTTCAAGTATCAACCTTGTTGAAATGAGATCATATGGATGCTAAGAGTACATATACATATTCTCATTATGTCCCTAGTCAGTTGTTACTGTGGAAGGTAGATAAACACTAGTAACACATAAGACTGGAGTGTGAGTTGGTTGATGACTGAGTCTCACTAAGTCATGATACGACAATATCAAACCAAACTATAATGACCCCGCTTCCCAATAACCCCCAATCAAGGGAGATCAAGAGGTCGAAGGTGTTATCCCAAATACATGATCAATGGTTTTGCAAATAATAAAAAATAATTAATAAATTCTACGAAAGAACTAAACTTAAAATTGGAATAAAAATTAATTTTCACATACCTTTCAAACATAGGAAGTAGAACTTCTACCCTCAGTAGAATTCTAACTATCTAAATCCTCCTTTATAAATTAATTTTAATCTTCACAAGTTCCACTTTAATGTATGTCCAATTTTAGATAATCCTAAAACACTGACAATTGGGAACCTTGACCCTGGCCTCTACTGTAAATAGAGGGGTATTGGGCCCAGAGTACAACTACATCACAGACAACTGAGAATCAGTTCCTCTGACAATTTTGTCCTCTCTTGTTGTGGTAACCAAGAGAGCCTGAACAAGTCTTACTTGAAAAGGAGGGATAGTCAATGGGAGAGAACAACCGAGAAGTTGTCGTTGTGGGAGAGCACGTTGGTGACTAGTACACCAACGGGGAGGACAACTCCTTCCTATCCATTCTTAGTGAATGACATGAGTTCTAGTTGGTCTCTGTGGACTACTCTAGAGGCATGAGTCCTTTGACTGCTACTCGGAGAGCAAAATCAACCTACAGTCTGTGGCGAGACCATCAGAGTCGTTGTAGAGGATGTGCATACGTTGTTCATGGTGAAGACCAGGAGCTGCATAACCACCGTCCAAGAGCAACTTATCAATAGTTGTAAAGAAGCGAGTTTTGCTGCTGGACTTGCTTCAGGACCAGGTATAACTTGCTAAAACCATCATTCCTATTTTATAGTAGTTGACATGATCTTACTATTATGGGAACATAGATAGATAATTTTTTGTTTCCGCTGCTACACTTTGTGCCCGTATTTACCAACCGTGGTATCAGAGCCACGTCAATATACTATATTTTAGGATAATCGATATGAACAATTTTTTTGTTTTAACATTTATTTATTGCATACTATGCAAATATCTAAACTGCTCTCATATGCGTATCCGATCAAAGGCCACATACTCCCATATATATATATATATATATATATATATATATGCAATTTACACGCGTCGCCTTGAAAGTGGTTTGATGGTGGATGTGTAGCGTGGTTATGGAATAAACCCTATATCTATGTGTGGTTGAATGGTTTGGTTCCTATTTGTCTTAGTCTACGTATCGAGCCTCTACCTCCTTCCTCCCAATGTAAAGTTAATGCTTTCCTACCTTTTATCCCCTCAAATGTAACTTGAGGTTTCTCTTATTCAATGTAATAAAGTAGTAATAGGATAGTTTCTTTTATTACAACGACGTTGACGATGTTCATCGTCTGTTGAGACGACCAGTTCGTGACACGAGCCGACCGTCTGGAGGATAGAGCGATGGAACCAGACGACCGCCTGGTGGACCCAACTGAATGTTTGGAAGGAGTCTAGACATCAGTTGGACATGAGGCCATACGACCATCTCAGTGGGTTCAACCGACCATTTGGAAGGAGTCCAAACATCAGTTGGATAGGAGGACCATCTGATCGGCTAAGAGGCGAGATGTCCGTTTTAATGGTTGAACCAATCTACCCATATTGGCAAGAACAAATCTACATCAACCGTAGGTTCATACAAGTGATGTGGTGATTGACCTAGGTGGTAGTAATTCCTTGTGGTTCCAAGGAATTACAAGTAGAATTGGCCATAACAATCACTTTTTGTTTATATTGCATGTTTACGTTGTGGGATATAGCATGTATATGATACATAGTATATATGTGGTGATTGGATACAATATATGTATATATATGATATATATAAAATCCCTCAATCAAACATGTTAAGTCTAAAAGGCTTTTCAATAGCAATACACATGAAAAACTTGTTTGACCAAGCGTAGGTGATGCCAAAGTGTGGTTCGCCGTCTACCTCGTAGAAGTGTGATGGTAGTAATGCACGTGCAGCCAAAGTGGGGTGTAATATTATTGTATTGGCTATTGGGTTAGGCTTAACTGGTAATTCTCAGAGCCTTTGGGCCCAGAAGCATGCATATGATTATGGCAAGGAGTTGCCCACATCATCCATCCAAGTGTTGCATATGATGTAATTGGCAAGTTTGCCTACCTAAATAGTCACGTTGTGGGCGATCAACCAAAGATGACTCATGAGTTGATGAAATATAGATCTTGGGTCATTAGAAAATTGTTTGCTACAATTTTCCGAATTGATACTTGAGGGTTATCAATTTGAACAAAATAATGAGAACAATAATTGATTGAAGACCTAATGATTATTGCCCAAATTTTAATCAAATCAAATCAAAATGAGTTTTGACAAAATTACAAATTCTTTTGTAGAATCAAATGGCAATGACAAACAATCACTTTTATTTACAATCAGTCCTTGAGAAGGACAAATTAATTGGGAACAACTTCTATGACTAGTTCAGGATGTTGAGAATTGTTCTCACACGTGAGCGAAAGCTCTATGTCATGGAAATGTTGGAACCAAAGGAACATGCTCAAAATGCACCAAAGGCTAATAAGGATGCTCATAAGAAGCATATTGAAGATGTCGTGGATGTCAAGTGTCTGATGTTGTTCTCCATGAACCATGAGTTGCAAAGGCAACATGAGAACATGGGGGTGATTGAGATGGTCAGACATCTCAAGAACATGTACCAAGATCATACAAGATAGGAGAGATATGATGTCTCCAAGGCATTATTTAAGTGCAACATGCCAGAAGGAGATCTTGTAGGTCCTCATGTACTCAAGCTCATTGGGTATGTGGAGAACCTAGCTAGACTGGGATTCCACTTGGCCTCAGAGTGAGTTGGCCACTGACGCGATTTTGTAGAACCTGCCAGAGTCATATAGTCAGTTTGTCATGAACTACAACATGAACAACTTTGACAAGCCATTGATAGAGTTGTTGGGCATGTTGAGGACAATTGAGAAACAAATGAAGAAAGACAACCCCAAGTCTGTGATGATTATTAGCAAAACAAAGGGTAAGTCTAAAGGCAAAGGTAAAGCTAAGAATAGTTCTAAAGCTAGACAGAAGCTCAAGTCTTCAGATCTCAAGGCAAAAGGTGGAGTGAAGAAAGTAAGAGGTGATTGTCACCATTGTCACCATCCTGGACATTGGAGAAGAAATTGCCCACTTTGGTTAGAGGAACTAAAGAAGAAGAAGGAATGCATTGAGGCCTCCACTTTATGTATAAAGAACATAAGATAAATTTGATTACTTCTTCATTCTAGTATATAATACTGAATAGAGATCTGACATACTGATGTGCAGGATCTGACAAGAAGTAAAACCCTTCATGGAAGGAAAAAGATGGACAAGGTGGAGAAAATGTTGTGGATGCCAGAGTGTATATTTACATTTATCTTAGCCCAATGGGCATGTAATATAGTTAGTTGAACTAATATTTCATTATGCCATGAGAAACAATTTACTTTAGAGCATCTTGTTTGACAAGGATGATATATCAATAAAGTATGAGATTATTGTTTCTATTTCAAAGATATGATCTTGCATGGCATTGGCCCTGAAACATCTTGCGATATTTATCTGAAATGATCCAAAGATGGATGTTTATAATGTTTATACCAAATCATTATAATGGATAACTCATGACTATCATTAGCATTAGTCATCTTATACGAATAATCGGAGGTTCATGCCTAGAACACATATCGATGTTGATCTAGATTCCCTTGGTTATTGAACCTAAGGAAACATATAAGTCTTATTTATGCACAAATATGACATGACATCCTTCACTAAATGTAGTGGGAGGATAAGTATTCCATTAGACCTCATACATATGATGCATGAAGATCTTATGGAATGAATACTATAGAAGAGATTATGTACCAAATGAAAGGAAAAACATTAATATCTTGAAATGTTCAAGAAGATTATGAATGAAGTATGACCCTAATGAAAGGTATTTAGATACTTTTATATGATCAAATGTTGAAACACTTTATATCAATACCTTGAGTACCTTCAGGAAAGAACAGTGATAATGTATCACAAGATAATCCATCTGAACATGATGATGTGTCAGAAGGAAGGAATTATACCATGATGAGTCATGATATAATCATAAACTAATCTAAGTCTTCTTATCCTCATAAATATAAAGCTATCACTAAATGATGTACCATCTTAATGGTTTATAAGATATCATATATGTTATGATTTGGGAATGCCCCAATATGTTTAAAGGATTAAAACCAATATTGAGAAATTAGTTTCTTGAAGAAGGTTTATCCACAAACCATAATTGTTGGATATTACTATTAATCCCTATCCAATAACAAAATTGTTTTGTTAATAGGATAACTGAGTTCCTAAAGACTTAGTGGGGGTAAAAGTAAAACTCAAAATATTCGAGGCCAACAAATATGTATAATGAGAGAAATGAGAATCACACGTTGTTGTGGAATCTTAGATTCATCATATAACACATAACAAATTATTTGTAGTAGAACGCATATGAGATTGAAGGAATGTGAATCCAACAATTCAGATGGGTTGGTCATATATGATGAGCAAACTACTCAGCTAGAAACTTTTTTTGAGCTATATGGAATCCATGTAAGCTAACAAGGTAGGACCTTGCTAGTGTCACCTAAAGGGGTAACACCTAAAGGGTACAATAGGGTCTTATTATCAATACCTACATGGATAACATAAAAAGACAAATTGGTTGCACAAATCAAGTTCAGAATGTTGAAAATGATAGAAATTCCTTTACCAATTGTCATGCTTGTTGATGTAGTTAGAATGGACTATGATATTTTGCATATGAAGATGGAAACCAGATTCCTTAAGGGAATATATCATAGGATATGTACGTGACACAACCTAAAAGGTTTCATAACTTCAAGAACGCAAATGAAGTCTATAAACTACAAAGTTCAATCTAGGATTGAAGCAAGAAACTCAGAGATGGAATCTTATGACTTGATAATACAACCAAAGAGTTTGACTTGAATCAAGACAAAATATGAAATATGTGTTTACAAAAGATTTAGTGGGAGCTTATATGAATATTCCACATATGCTGAGGAATACCATCTCTATATTGTAAATGTTGAGATCTGGCATCAAAACACCATAAACAACGAAGGATGTCGTGAAACATCTTATGAGATAAGGATCAAGACCTATGAGATAGTTCTTGAAAGTTTCACAAATGGAAGTTTAAGCACATACAATAGCAATGTGTTGAAATAGTTCAACATGGAAGGGTTCAATGAGAGAGAATTCAGATTAGTCTCTCATGAACCCTATATTACAATTCTTGTAAAGAATGGAAATATCATGCATAAGATTCTATGGGCCAACCCAATAGTGGATCTATCATGTAAGCTATAAACATGCTTATCCCATATAATCTTGTATGTATTGGACATGACAAGATAAGTAAAAATCACGTAAGGGTTATTGGAAAGTCATTAAAGACATCCATTAGTACTTGTGAAGTAGTTAAGGTTAAGATTTCTAGTCAATGATGATAGCAATAATAGGAAGAGTTGGATGCAAAGTGTTACATCAATGCAATCTTCCATAAATAAAAAAAGTGATTGCAAATTAAAATTTGTTTTGATTTTAAAAGAGAAAAGGATGTTGTAGTTGGAAGGGTTCTGAATTAACAACAATTAATTATATTCTACAATACAAGCCGAGTATACTTGTGTTGTGAACACAGAGTGATACTATATGGATCTAAAGGATCATATGATGAACTTCTAGATATTATTACCATTGATGACTTAGTAGAGGTACTGTGAAAATAATGGAGCTAATTATTAGGAATATCAGATACCATATTACAACGGTTTCATCTCAGAGAGAAGACATAAGAAACATGCAATATCCTAACTGTAAGCAATGTGTTACTAACCCGCTAAATCAACATTAGAATAGAAAAATCATGTTGGACATGTTTAGATCACTAAGGATGAGATTTGTTGGTGATTGGCTCTAAGTGAAAGTGGGAGTCTGTTGGTAAGGTATGTCTGTAGAGCCAATCATATGATGATTTACATGGCAAAATTACCTAAAAGGATTTGATTAACAATAACATAAATAAAGGCAAGCTTCCAATTCATCTGTTTCACTCGGTTATGAGATAGTGAGGATACAAAGTGAATGTCTAGAGAATAATATTACTCAATGTCATATGTCTTTAAGTATTAGCCATGTGTAAATGAGAGCATATGGATGTTAAGAGTACATATACATATTGTCATTATGTCCCTAGTCGCTTGTTACCGTGGAAGGTAGATAGACACCGGTAACACATAAGACCGGAGTGTGAGTTGGTTGATGACTGAATCTCACTAAGTCACGATATGGCAATATCAAACCAAACTGTAACGACCCTGCTTCCCAGCAACCCCCAATCAAGGGAGATCAAGAGGTCGGAGGTGTTATCCCAAATACAAGATCAATCATTTTGCAAATAATAAAAAATAATTAATAAATTCTATGAAAGAACTAAACTTAAAATTGGAATAAAAATTACTTTTCACATACCTTTCAAACATAGGAACTGGAACTTCTACCCTCAGTAGAATTCTAACTATCTAAATCCTCCTTTATGAATTAACTTTAATCTTCACAAGTTCCACTTTACTGTTTGTCCAATTTTAGATAATCCTAAAACGCCGACAAACAAAACGTCGGTTCAGTATAAATGAATATACTGGTATGTGGTGATAAACACAACATTGCAAACAAGCTCTAACAATCTATACATATCAATTAGTTGTTAACAAAGCCAAATTTACATTTTCAATGTAACTTCTCAACCACTTTTACACATACTCTGGGATACCCTCTCTTAGGGTTTAGTCCTTGCAAGGGACTTAAGGCCACCTTCTCCATCCTGAGCTTGGTGCCTGGGGTCACCTATCCATGTGCCCAGTGGTCTTCCCTCTGGGGCTTGGTCTTACATCATACATCCAGAGATGGTATGTAGGTTCGAGATAGTCACACTTATACTTAATTTGTTATACACATAGTCACTTTAAAGATTGCAGTAATGAAACATCCAAACAGTTTAATTTGATTGCAATCGATAAATCTCCGAGAAACATCGGGAAACATAATGCAGGCACTCATAATTAACCACACCCCTGATCAGTAGATTTCACAAGCAATAAGCAATTCCAATCAAGAAATCCAATCCAAGCAAGCAATTCAACCACACAATCATAGAATTCTGAAAAGCATATGTAACCTATTTACTACATACTTATCAAGAATCTACTTTACTCGACTTGAAATTGCTTCCTAGGGTTTCTAATCTAGATTAGGGTTTCATTAGGATTTAACTACAACTTTTCACTGTTATAGCTACAAAACCCTAAAACAACAAAACTAAGTACAAATCCTAATTATCTCATTAACATATTCCTAATAGGCTTAGGATCAACTTAGTATCACTTCCTTATGATGAATTTTGAAATATACCACATAAGAAGCCATTAACCCTAAATAGGGTTTCTAAGCCCATTATAGCATATTAACATATCAAACCCTAAATTAAGCTATTTAACCCATGGATTATCTACTTAGACATTTAAGATATCTTTTTATTAACATCAGGTTAATATGCTCGTAGATTATCCATATTACTCATCTCAATTCATAGAATCATCAAATTAGGGTTATTCATTAATAACAACATTAAAGGTGAAAACTTTAAGTACTTTTCGAATTACAAATAGAATAATTATGCAATTATATTTTTATTGAGTTCCTTGCATTTTTCTGATAAAAAATCATATATTACATCTTTCCCTCGGAGCTACCAATTATTTGTTATGATTCATGCAAGATAAACTTATTTTGACCAATCGGGGCATGCCACCTCATCAGAGTGAGCCCTAAAACTACCAGTCAGGACAACCCATAACCAAATGGCTTGCGCCATCGTGGTGAGCCATGCCCACGTGGCCGGTCTCAGAAAAACATCTAAAAGACCAAAAAGGGGCTTACCTCGCTGTATAGCTTTCGAGGCAAAGAAGTCTTTCTCCCACCTGTCATCCCCTTCCTCACGATGAGGCTGGGCACTGGAGTAGGTTCCAAGTAGAGTAAACCCACCACTGACTATGGTCGTTAGGGCCTTGCTTCTCTGGGAGAAGGTCTGGAAATCATCGCCACCACCCACCGAACTTGTTGGTGGGGGTCGATTGCTCGGGGTAGGCGCGACTAGAGAAATTGGCAAAGAATTTCTCCGACAGGTGTCGAGAAAAAAGGAGGGAGAGATTCATGCTCTAGTAATTGATTTTGCAGAAGGGAGGGCTTCCTATGCATGCTGAGGATCATTTATCCTAGTCTCTCCCCATAGAGGGGGATTAGAACACCTTATATAGGTGTGGCTAGAGCGACCGATGGCTGTCAGAGTCTGATTCCCAAATGATTTGGGAACTCTATCGAATCTCCACAAAAATGAAACAAACCAAGATTTCTTGCATCCTAATCCACCTCCCTAACTCGACAGGAGAGTTTAATCCCATCCAAACTGATCAGAGTGAGAGAGAATCAGAGAGGGAAAGGAGACCTTACTATTTCAGTTTTGCCTTAGTTGTTCGAAGGTAGAAGATGGATTTCCAGCCATCGATCTACGATCCAAGGGTCCCAAATGTGCATGAAACCTAAAAGGGCTGAGCCCTAGATCCCTAGTTGGATTATAAATGTGACATATCACATTATCATATTAGCTAATCGCTCAATTTAAGGAAACTTAATAAATGCATAACTCTCTCCCCTTTTATCCAAACCTTCCCAATTTTTAAAGGAAAGTCCACAATGACTTAAACTTCATGTGTGCAAAGTTTGGGACTCCAATTTTGAGATTATTAGATATTTTTCTTCATATGCAAGTTATCTCTTAATAATGCATATTTAAGCATATTTTATCTCTCCTATTCTTTTATATTCTTTATTGGATTTCTTTTACCATTAGAAACCATGTGGACTCAAAATCTCTTCCATGATCATTTCATTAGCTATATTTTCACATATTTCTTATAATTTCATAATTATCTCATATTTCCTTCTTAATAAAGCAATATTCGATTTCTTCTTTTTCTTTTAATCATATTGGACTCATTAACATATTATGATCCACAAATTCACATGTACAAAGAAAATATTGCAAAGGAATTCCATTCAAAACACATAAATCACACAATTCCCATAATCATACATTTATTGGGTAAATTGCATTTCCAACCATATGAATCTAAAAATTGGGGTTGTAACATACTTCCCCTCTTATAGGAATTTCCCTCAAAATTCCACCAAACATACAAACAAACAGGATAAGACTTTTCTATGTCCATCATTAGCTCCCATGTGGCTTCATCCTCTCCATGGTGCTTCCAAAGAACCTTTATCATCTTATATTCTTACATCTGAGTTCTCTCTCACCTTGGTATCTCATACCCTCATAGGTGACTCAGGATATGTCAGCCTCCCGTGAAGCTCAATAGGTTCAATGCTCAACACATGGCTCGGGTACATCACATAGTGCTCCAGATATGACATATGGAACACATCATACATCATTTTATCCTGAGGGGTAAGGCTAACATAATCAACTCCACCAAACCATCTCAAATGGACCCGCATATTGGAGACTCATATTTCTCAGTTATAGCTCATAGGGGTCGGGTTTTCATAACATATATTCACCCATAGTGAACTGTATGTCAGTTTGCTTTGCATCAGCTCACTACTCTTATCACCTCTGGGCTTTCTCAACCATTGCACGATCAAAGTGACTTCATCTACACCCACTATGGTCTCTCTGACCTTCACAAGGTACTCTCACCGACATCATCCTAATGAAGTGGTGACCGGCATAGACTCCCTTATAGAGCTTCTTACATCGCGATACTGGCTAAGGTGGCTGTCATCACGAGCAAACTCTTCTAGGGCAAGAACTGCTCCCATGTATCACCCTGAACAAGCACACATGCTCTCATCAGACCCTCTAAAGTCTGGATCATACTCTCTTGACTGTCCATCAGTCAGGGGTGATAAACTGTACTCAACTTCAATCTATCATCAAGTTCTTCATGTACCTACTTCCACCACATGGAAGTAAACTTAAGGTCATGCTC
This sequence comes from Alisma plantago-aquatica, assembly GCA_963693085.1. NCBI lineage: Eukaryota > Viridiplantae > Streptophyta > Magnoliopsida > Alismatales > Alismataceae > Alisma > Alisma plantago-aquatica. The sequence continues at coordinate 355,033,280 of OY856411.1, read as the reverse complement.
AAGAAATTGAACTCAGATAACGGTGTAGTTGAACTATCTCTCTCTCATATGTATAGTTTGACTAGATCTATCACACTGACAATACTCTCACTTAGGTAAGGAATTAGGTCAACTTGATAAGGCGATCTACCATAACCCATATTGCATACTGACCTCTCTTAGTCTAGGGGAGACCCATCACAATGTCTATGGTGATCTACTCCCATTCCCTCTTGGGTACTCTTCATTCTCTATAGAAACTCACTGGGTCACTGGTGTTTGGCCTTCACCCTATGACATGTATGGAAATAGGCCACATGCATCTCTATATACTTCTTCCAGGTACCACTACAAACCTTAACCATCTCGGTGGTACCACAGTGAACGTTGTACCTAAAAATCATGAGCTCCATCATGTCATGATTCCTCAAGGTGGACTCCTCAGAAAACCTAAAACACTCTAGTAGTGGGTTCCACCACCTTCCTTTCCTAAGAGGTGTATCTGAGGTTCTTACAACCATATGTCTATCTCATCAAACTCTGGGCTGGCTAACTGAGTATCCATCAACTTGCCCAATGGGTCTGGTCGTATCTGGCTGTTAGCCATACATGTCTCATCTTCTAACGAACTTGGGGTTCACCTAGCAACCTCTTCCAGTCTCTCCACTGGCTAAACAAGAAAGTTGTATACCTGAGTTGTATTTAGCTAAGAACATCTTGTTACTACATAAGCTTCTATACATGTTTGGTGATGGTGAAGACATAAACCTTCATATACTCCACTCATCATCCTCATCTCAGGTTTAGGTCTAACTGAGTCCAGAAACTTCAAGCTCATCATCTCAGTTATCAACCTCAAACTTATAACTTATAGATTCCAAACTACTTGCAGAGGGTACGTCCTCATATTACCTTATTCTCCTTATGTTTTCAAACCATCTATCCATGTACTCTAAAAAAAGGTATGATACTTTCTTTATCCTCAAACATCATAGCAATGTTTCAACTCACATCATCTTTATCCTTAGTGTATGGAATGCGTTTTGCCCTCTCTCTCACACCCATAACGAGAGGAAATAAGCATTTGGCTACCATCCAAATACAAAGTTCATCTCATTCCAAGAGTAGAGATAGTGCATCACACATCGCCATTACACTTTCCAATATAATTTGAACATACACCACATGTCTCCACCTCATGAAAATATCTAATCTAGGTTTACATCCATGAAAAGGCTATCCCCAAACACTCTTGGGCCTACATATTACTCATATACCCAATCCTTAGTCATCTCCTCAAGGTCTGTAGTGTGCCAGTACTTTTGGGGTCATCCCTCTTCCCTTATGCATCCAGGGAGTGCCTCCCTCATTTGCCCTTTGGGTCCCATGAACTCATGAAGGTGATCAATCTCCTAACCCATGGTCCTCAAACAAAGATAGTTGTTACCTCCTGATCCTATGGTCTTGTGCATCTAGGGAACAGACAACTCCTACTCCCATAGGTCTTATCCCTACCTAACCTTAGTATTGACTTAGGATTCTATCATGGTACATCTCAAACTTGAATCCTTACCCAAAACTCCATCATCTCTCTGGGCACTCATGGTCAAACTTACATCCTTACATAGGGATTATGGTGACCTACCTACCTTGGTCTGGCCCCAAACAGGTTACCTCCATGGCAACATATCCTCCTGCCCTAAGAGTTGGTCACACATGGGTCTATAGATACATGCTCATACTATGTGTTCTCCACTTAGCTCATCAAGCTCCTGTGAGAGACCCCCTATAGGTTACCTCAAACCTAAACAAAAGCTGGAACTCATCCTACATGAAGGGTCCCTTCCCAAGATGGAAGAAAACTATCTCTTGATAGTTACAAAGGTCACCAATGTCCTTACTTCCAAGGTTTACATCATCATGTGCATGTTTAGCCCTATCATGCTACTTAGGCACGTAGCCAGTAAGAAGACAACCTACTAAGCCATGCTAAGTTCCCTGGGTATGTCATACTTATTCCTTTTCTCAACATTGGACCAACATCATACATGCATATATCACCAACCTATGTGAGTGGTTTCTCCAATGTATACATTAGTCCAAGTGGGGTTTCCTTTTCCCTTAAACATGAGGGGGTGCCATGCTCGAATACTTAAGAATTTCAAACATCTTTGTGAGCATCAGGTGCACTAGGTACTACTACTTCCCCTCTTTGGTCTAGGAACCCTAGGTTCACTTCATATGCATCAACTGTCTAATAGCATGCTCAATTGTTCCCCCAGGAACCGAACCTATACCAGACAGGGCATATACTTCTTATCACTCTTCCATGTGAACAACCCTTAGAGTCCTACACAAGGACAACCAACTGGGTGCGAGACCTCACAACTTGTTACCATATCCCTAAGGAAATCTCCTTCCTATACCTAAAAGGTATGCACCTTAACCTCGATACATCGGTTCAAGAAGCCTCTTTCTCATTCTAGGGTTTGGTTCCTCTAAAGGCATCCAAGGTACAACAAGCCTCCAAGGATCATGCATGAGGAAACCACAACTATCTGCTTAGGGTCATCTAAACCAAGTCATATCATACCCATCTTCTCATGATTCCTCATGTCTCGGAGTCAAGGTTCCCAACCTTCTTCATCGGGTCTCACTCCCTCCCTCTAGAGCTAACCCTACAATGGGTCTTACCACTGGAGGTTCTCTCTCTAAAGATGGATCAAGATCTTAAGGATGCACGTCTATCCCAACCTGGGTGAAATGTACTATCAAAACTTATATCTGGCAAAGACCATCCAAAGCTATGCATGCCTATCTCATAGGCCATCAGGCCTAACCTTTCAGGATTAGGTCTAAAACCTACTGCCAGCCTTGCTGCCACTCACTTCGACATAGGTGCATTCCTCTTTCCCACTCGTATTTATCTGTTAGGGTTCATATATGGTCACCACTAACCTTCTCAATGAGGGAACTATTCCTCACCCTAACCAGTACGACCCAACCAAGGTCGGGTTACCATAAGGCACCAGGGGTCGATCAACTACTCAAAGTTTATGTTTCTCATGTGCACTCAAAACCTTTACGTAAAGCATGCATGTCTAACCCACGTACTTGCATGCATGATCAACTATGACATCCAACTCATCTTGTCATCTCTTTCTCTAACTACCACTTAGGGTTTGGGTTAGCATCATACTTAGAGAAGGCGTCAAGTCTCTTCCTCTTCCTGGAGACTTCTTTCTCCAAGGCTAACTCTCTCCTCATCCTCCTATAAGAAGGTCTAACCTCAGAACTCTCCTGAAGGCACGACAACACACGCCATGTAGCCTAAACATGTAACTAATCTTTAGTTTACGCTTAAACTATTAAAACTTATGTCCATGACATCTTGTTTACATACTTTTCATTGTTTGGTGGAGGATTCCTTAATCCTTATTACCCTTATCCCCAACACAAGAGGGTGGTGGAGAGAGAGAAACCCTAATCTCTTATAGTTATCCAATGAATGAGGTAGAGAAGGGACGAAGACATATGAGAGAAGACCTAGAGGTATCTTATTTTGAGTCAAATCCTCTGATTTTGGTCAGGCAGTCACACATAATCCGGAAGTCCTTGTAGATCGACTAGCACGATAGAGGAAAATCTTACCAGCCCCCAGATTGTGATCCTTTTCTAGACACCTCCATCATTGAAAAATTTTCTAATAACTCCCTTGGGTTCTAAAGAGTTTGTAAAATTTACTAATTATTAGGTATTAAATGGAGAAACCATGCTCTGATACCAAATGTAACGACCCCACTTCCCAATAACCCCCAATCAAGGGAGACCAAGGGGTCGGAGGCATTATCCCAAATATAGGATCAATGGTTTTGTAAATAATAAAAATAATTAATAAATTCTATGAAAGAACTAAACTTAAAATTGGAAAAAAAACTTTTCACATACCTTTCAAACATAGGAACTGGAACTTCTATCCTCAACATAATTCTAACTATCTAAATCCTCCTTTATGAATTAACTTTCATTTTTACAAGTTCCACTATTGTCCAATTTCAGATAATCCTAAAATGCTGACAAATAAAACGTCGGTCAATATAAATGAATATATTGGTATGTGGTGGCAAACACAACATTGCAAATAGGCTCTGACAATATATACATATCAATTAGTTGTTAACAAAACCAAATTTACGTTTTCAATGTAACTTCTCAACCGCTTTTACACATACTCTGGGATACCCTCTCTTAGGGTTTAGTCCTTGCAAGGGACTTAAGGCCACCTTGTCCATCCCGAGCTTGGTGCCTGGGGTCACCTCTCCGTGTGCCCAGTGGTCTTCCCTCTAGGGCTTGACCACTTTAGACCTTCCCTTCGGGGCTTGGTCTTGCATCATACATCCATAGATGGTATGTAGGTTTGAGACAGTCATACTTATACTTAAATTGTTATACACATAGTCACTTTAAAGATTGCAGTAATGAAACATCCAAACTATTTAATTTCATTGCAATCGATAAATCTCCAAGAAACGTCGGGAAACATAATGCAGATACTCAGAATTAACCACATGCCTGATCAATAGATTTCACAAGCAGTAAGCAATTCCAATCAAGCAATCCAATCCAAGCAAGCAATTCAACCACATAATCACAAAATCTTGAAAATCATATGTAACCTATTTACTACATACTTATCAAGAATCTACTTTATTTGACTTGAAATTTCTTCCTAGGGTTTCGAATCCAGATTAGGGTTTCATTAGGGTTTATTTACAACTTTTCACCATTATAACTACAAAACCCTAAAATAGCAAAACTAAGTGCAAAACCTAATTATCTCATTAACATCTTCCTAATAGGATGAGGATCAACTTAGTATCACTTCCTTATGATGAATTTGGAAATATACCACATAAGAAACCATTAACCCTAAATTAGGGTTTCTAAGCCCATTTAAGCATACTAACATATCAAACATATCAAACCCTAAATTAAGCTATTTAACCCATGTATTATCTACTTAGACATTCAAGACATCTTTTTATTAACATCAAGTTAATATGCTCGTAGATTATCCATATTACTCATCTCAATTCATAGAACCATCAAATTAGGGTTATTCATTACTAACAACATTAAAGGTGATAACTTTAAGTACTTTTCGAATTACAAACAGAATCATGATCCAATTATATTTTTATTGAGTTCCTTGCATTTTTCTGATAAAAAATCATATATTACATGTTTCCCTCAGAGCTACCAATTATTTGTTATGATTAATGCAAAATAAAATTATTTTGACCAATCGGAGCATGCCACCTCATCAGGGCAAGTCCTAACCCTGCCAGTTGGGGTGGCCCAGAACCAATTGACTTGTGCCATCATGGTGGACCATGCCCACGTGGCCGGTCTCAGAAAAACACCTAAAAGACCAAAAAGGGGCTTACCTCACTGTATAGCTGCCGGGGCAAAGAAGTCTCTCCCACCTGTCGTCCCCTTCCTCGCTACGAGGCTGGGCGCTTGAGTAGGTTCTAGGCAGAGTCAACCCACTGTTGACTATGGCCATTAGGACCTTCCTTCTCTGGTTGAAGGTATGGAAATCATTGCCAACACCCACCGAACTTGTTGGTGGGGGTCTATTGCTTGGGGTAGGCGCGACCAGAGAAAACGACAAAGAATTTCTTCAGTTGGTGTAGAGAAGAAAGGAGGGAGAGATTCATGCTCTAGTGATGGAATTGGCAGAAGGAAGGGCTTCCTGTGCATCCTGAGGATCCTTTATCCCGGTATCTCCCCGCGGAGGGGGATTAGAACACATTATATAGGTGTGGCTGGAGCAACCGATGGCTGTTAGAGTCTGATTCCCAAACGATTTGGGAACTCTCTCGAATATCCATGAAAATAGAACAAACCAAGATTTCTTGTGTCCGAATCCACCTCCCTAACTCGATGGGAGAGTTTAATCCCATCCAAACTGATTAGAGTGAGAGAGAATCAGAGAGGGAAAGGATACCTTACTATTTCAGATTTGCCTTAGCTGCTCAAAGGTAGAAGATGGATTACTAGCCATCAATCTACGATTCAAGGGTCCCAGATGCATGTGACACCTAAAAGGGTCGGGCCCTAGATCACTGGTTGGATTATGAATGTGACATATCACATTATCATATTAGCTAATCCCTCACTTCAAGGAAACTTAATAAATGCATAACTCTCTCCCTTTTTATCTAAACATTCCCAAATTTTAAAGGAAAGTCCACAATGACTAAAACTTCATGTATGCAAAGTTTGGGACTCTAATTTGAGATTATTAGAGAGTTTTCTTCATATGCAAGTTATCTCTTAATAATGCATATTTTAAGCATATTTTCTTTCTCCTATTCTTTTATATTCTTTATTTGGATTCCTTTTACCATTAGAAACCATGTGGACTCGAAATCTCATCCATGATGATTCCATTATCTATATTTCCACATATTTCTTATAATTTCATCATTATCTCATATCTTCTTCTTAATAAAGCAATATTTAATTTCTTCTTTTTCTTTTAATCACATTGGACTCATTAACATATTATGATCCTCGAAATCACATGTACAAAGGAAATATTGCAAAGGAATTCCATTCAAAACACATAAATCACACAATTCCCATAACCATACAATTATTGGGGAAATTGCATTTCCAACCATATGAACCTGAAAATTGGGGTTGTAACATAAACACACAGATACATGTTAGGGAACAATGTATCAGACATACCTGTCTTGAGAGTGAAACATGGTTTTTTGGTCACAGTCATCTCTCATAGTGAGGTGGTGATTATGATTCTTAGACCTAAAATTACTGCACTCGTCACATGTCATTGGATACACTTTGACATCATCAAACACATTCCTGAAACATGGGTTGTTATAACGGTGATGATTGGGTGACTTTGACACATGGGGATAGACTGTGAGTGATAGATATGGGATTTTACCCTTCTACTGGAGTATGATATCCTAGCCATGTAAAGAGTGGGACCCAAAAGGGGATCCACTCAAATAATATAATACAAGAGCCATGTATTAATAAAGCAGCAAAAACAAAACTATTACAAAGTTACAATGTGTATCATTATACCATTGTTCCTCACCTTAAAAGGTAATTCTACAAAAACTTGGAACTAAGTACAATTAAAGCCAACAACAGAGGGTAACCTAACCATTCCAAGCTATCCTTAAGTCCATGCCATGTAGATGATCTTCTTGATTTGTTGTCCTGTAATGTACCTATATCTGGGTGGAAGGGAACATCACCTAGAACATAGGAAGCAACATAAAGGTCAACAAAGAGCTAAGTATGTACGCATAATAAAAACTTTGGGCATTATATTGGGGTAAAAGTGCAAAAAGAGATGTTCCCACAAGAAGGGGCTATTTGCAATTAGGTAAGTTCAAAAGAATAATAACAAAAGAAATTATGCATATTAAATTCAAATTTCAAGCATGATAATAAAAGTGTCTTGCCATAATAGTTTACCACAAACATCAATATAAAACAATAAATGTTTGCATGCATAACAATGTAGACTAAATATACCTAAAATAGGGCCATAATACCATAGGATCATGGCCTAAAAGAAATAAGGGTGGAAACGCACACCCTATATAATTATGGTTGTACATAAGTACCACTAATCTAGATATTCTAGTCAAACATGTAGCATGCATAAAATAGAGAGACAAGGCTAGCATTTCAGTCAATTTTTTCATAAAAAGGCAATCATAGCAAGTGGGGTCCAAGAACCCATATAAACAAGGTAGTCTAGAAACTACATGGATATAATGAGTCAACATCGAGAAATATAAATGTTCAAGAAATTAGATTTCATTAGGAATAATAGTTCAAGAGATGCCTCATTAAAAGAAAGTAGGGTTTTAGTCAAATAATGCCCAAAATAAAATAGAGGATGTACATACCTGATCGTCATAGCTAATGATTACTCAATAGATATACTTGGTCCCCACATTCAGTGTTCATCCTATAAACACATTAGGTATGTTAGTCAAACCAAAGTCATCGTGTCTATACATTCTTACTATAGATTTTCATATTTGTTGTTATCCTAGTCCTGATCACCTAGTGGCATAGTTGTTAATCTCATCAAGTGGATACATGATTAGGCATTTATTTTAGATCCAATACCCATCTTGAGTGTCATAGATCTAAGCATGTCTAGCTCACATATATGTGTGGGTAATTAATTACCAGAGGAAACATCACATGCAACTCTAAATGAAGTTTCATCTACTTTATATTCCTAAATATGTTATCCTTAAGTAAGGTCTTTCTTAATGAATTTCCATATAAATTGGCAAAAACCAACCAAGATCAGAATGTTTCATATACATCGATGTGGACTAGTCTATGAGAATATATTGGACTAACACATATTGTGTTTGAAATAAGCCGTCCATATATACATGTATCTAGGTTTATAAATTTCTATAAGAATGAATTCAGTATCTATGATAAAATTGAAATTACATAACTCTCTCTCTATATCAACCCACCAACATATGTGGCAAGGACTAGACAAATCAGTTATACACTCTAGGTTATTACCTTGAATATTCATTAACCTATACATATTAGTGTCTAGTATGAAAAGATATGATTAGTTAAGTATAATCTCAATTACCATTGTTTTTTCCATTCATATCATCCTATACATTATCTAATGAATATCAGTATTAAGAAGCTTATTGTACATCAAATTTCAGGTTTGCTACTAATACCCTAATATATACATGTATGCCTACATATCTTTGTTTACACCATGGGGCTAATTCAACTTAGTATTCAAGATACCTACTATGACTAGGTTTACTAGAATATAATATATACTATTATTAGCATCATTCTACCAACTAGAATTGAATAAACTAAGTAGGGAAAGAAGACCAACTTACAATTTGTAGCAGGGTCATTGACCTCGTTGATCAGCGATGAATCCATATTCATCATGATTTTCAGTCGCCATTGTGGGCCCAATTCGACTCATTACATTCACTTTTATCCCCTAAATATTACAAATTGCAATCTTGCTTCTTGACTAGGGTTTCTGTGATTTCATGCATATTGAGAAAGCCATTATGGAGATAGATCTTCAGTTGGGTCCACCATCTTGTTCCAGGCCCACCTTCACTCAAGATGTCTCTCACCAATCATGAATCCTCCTATCATCGCCACATCCCTGATCAACTTCACCTCCTCTGTTGATCTCAAGCACATCTTAATCCATCTTCATCAACACCCTTCATCTCCTTCAACTTTCATCAATGGTCATCACCATCATTTGCTTCGCTTTCCACCTACATCTTCATCAACATCATCCTTCTACCTTCACCATCCTCAACCATCATCATCACCACCGCCAAATGATGCCCTAGTGGTCTTGACCTCTCGGTCTTGCCCTAGCGGTTTTCTCTTACAATCTTACCATTCGGTTTCACCACACGATTTCCACCCTCTCTCGATCTCAAGACCGCAAGCTTTCTACACCATCAGATCACAGATCGACACCTCTCCTTCATCTGCCCTCACGGTCTTTAACCCTTCCCTTCCTCACAGTTTTGAAACCATGTGGAGCCTTCACGGTCTCAAGACCGTGTGGAGCATTCGATCCCAAGACCGCAAGGAGTAGCATCGACCTTCCTCTCCAACCAACCACCGCCAAAGACCTCATCTTCTTCCATCTCATCTCCTGCATTCACCTACAACCATAATCCTTCATCGCCTCCTCCCGCCAAGATCTGCAACAAACTGCAAGCATCCCGCATCGTCCGCTCCCTCACGACATTGCCATCGCAACGCCTCTTTTCCACCTACCTGCACCTGACGACGCCTGCAAGTGCCTCCCAGCCTTCGCTCACTGTGACTCCAAGGCCTCCTCTTCGGTTTCGCCTTGCTCACCGTCGGCGGCTGAGCCACGGCTCCAAGATCGTTTGCACCTGCAACCCTACGCCTCCCACCCTTGCCACACCGATTGCGCCCTCACAGTCTCAAGATTGTGAGAGCCCTTACGATTTCAAGATCGTGAGGGTGGCGCTCATTCCCAAACTAAGAAGACCAAGAACGAGAAGAGAAACTATGTAAGTGACAGACCGTGATGACCACAGAAGCGAGACCACGTGAAGAGGAGAACGACAATCCGAGATCGTGCAGCTGCTAGGTCTTACAAGACCGTGAAGGTAGAATGCTAGGGCAATGACTGAAGCCCAAGACCGTAAAGGCAGATCGTGTAAGAGAGATCATGAAGACAGATCGTGAGAAGCAAGACCGTGAGCATGGCTATCAGTTTCCAAACCGATAAGGAACAAATGGTTTACCAAACTGTGTGAAGCAGGAAAATCCCAAACTGTGAGATGCCTCCACACTGCAAAACCGATGGATCCCAAAACTGTGAAAATTACAACAAGGTCCAAACCGTGTAAGACCCCATCCAAGCCTATAAATAGAACCACAAGGGTACTCATTTGGGCATCGGATTTGAGATGCTTCTAGGATGCCTGAACATAGGCTCGACCCCTGGAAAGGGATCCTAATCCATCTACGTGCATCCAAACCATATATGCATCCAAAGGCTGCTCCTCTTGCTGTGAGCAAGGAGGTCAAGATGAGAAGGAAGGTGGAGAGAGAAAGACTGCCCGGTCTATCTTGGTGTCCCTTGCTCCTCATCCATATCTACCCCGACATGACGTAGAAGACCGCATCATCTTCAGCGAGCTGTGACACTCTTCTGCATCATGCTCATGGTGGAATCTTCCCTCTCTCTTGTTCTTCTTGTTCCTCACATCATGAGCGAGTAGTTCCTTTTTACTGGGGTGCGGGGACTAGCCTCGCTGCCCATGCTTATATGTATTTTCATTTTAACATTCCATGGCATGTATGTAACTTTTCATTTCATTGTTAATCGTCGATGTTTGCTTGTAGATTGATCATCTACTTGCATTTATCTTGTTCTTTCCTATGTTGCGAGAACTTCTACATGTAGGATAGAATGTCGATTAACACAGTTGACTCCCTGACTAGAGATAGAGTGGGATTCCCTGAGGTCATAAGTGAATGATCTGTGAGGGGACGAGCCATCTAGCCCATGGTGACACTTCTGTGTGCCTAACGCCTATATAGGGAGCCCGCAGCTTCAGTTGGATATCTATATCTTCATAACCGTAAGTGCATGATCTGGATGCCGACAAGAAATTTGATGCCTAAGGTGATGCTTACGTGAACCTAAACATCCATATGAGAGGGTTCGCAGTAGATGTATTTGGATAGTTAGATCTTGCCTAGATGTTTATGATTGTATATCTTTGCATGCATAGTGGTGGTGAAATACGGGACCACCCCAGTGATCCCCATCATTAATCTAGACTCAACTTTAATTTTTCTCTTTACTTTCTTGCAATTAGTTTAGTTGAACTCAAAATCAACCTTTGTTCTAAATATTAGCCTTACTTGAGCTAGACTAAACTAGCAATGATTCTTAAAAACGTTGTCCTTTGGGATTCGATCCTTAACTATACTGCGATAAGACATGTCTGCTTGTGAGTGGTATTATTTCACACGTTTTGGTTAAAAACTTAGGGATTTCAACCCTGAGTGAATTTGTTAGTGCGATAATAGACCACGTCAAATTCTGGCGCCGTTGCCGGGGACAATAGAACCAGTTAATCAAATCTAGTTCAATTAAGGCTGGTCTAGGTTTTTTTTTGATACTATTGATCATTCACTTGAATTTGTTTCTACTCCGTTAATCTTAATTCTAGAAAATTTTTCCATCCCAGGTACCCCCAAAGACTAGTGTATGCACCGCTTGAATAGTCCCAGACTCTCTACTAGCTTTGATCCTGAGATAGACAGAACTTTTCAGCATCAGAACTGAGAGAACCAAGCAAGGATGGCTCAAGAGGAGGAAATAGCCCAAAGGGGCACTCAAGCCCTCAATGCACAAAGAGAAAGGCTCATGCAAGAAGCCCGAGCTGCAGTTCAAGAAGAAATCCAAGCAGCACAAGAAGCAGCGCAAGCAGCACAACTGCAAAAGGATCTTAGGGAGTTCTCGATCCCTAAAGTTGCTGACGTTCATCACGCAGTGCAACCTCCTACCATCAACAATCCAAATTTTGAGATAAGGGCACATTGGATCACCTTGCTTCAAAACAACCCATAGAAGATAGTCAGGAGCATCTTATGAGGTTTATTGATCTATGTACTATGACAAAGAAAAATGGAGTCTCAGACGATGCCATCCACGTGACTCTGTCTCTTCAAGTATTCTCTTACTGATAGAGCTATAAGTTGGTACAACTCATTGCAATGTGAACCCATCACCACTTGGGAACAACTTCAAAATGTTTTTCTAGAAAAATTCTACCCTCCTTCTCTCACCTATGAAATCAGGGGATGTATAACTCAATTCACTCTGGTCCTTAGAGAATCCTTTACTGAAGCATGGGAAAGATACAAAGAGCTTCTGCGCAAGTGTCCACATCATGGCATTCCTAAGAATCAACTCATTGAGATCTTCTATAGGGGTGTGGATGATGATATCTAGAGGTTCTTAGACTCCTCATCTGGAGGAAACTTTATGCATCAAAGTTATGACAGCACATGGAAGGTTGTCACCCTTGGAGCCAAAAATCAAGCTAATTGGGGTAGGCCCATAGGAAAAGGAGTGTTAAAGGTAGCTATGGATGAAGCTATTCCTGAGTACAAGTCTATCGCTGAATCCCTCAAGCTCTTAGTTGTCAAATGAGACCATCTTGAATCATCTCTTGCTGCCTATGAAAGAAGATGCTCACTCCCACAACAACAAGAACAGATCAAGCCAACTTCACTGTTCTGCGAAGCATGTAAAGGCACTGATCATTCTACACTTGCCTGCAATGTTCTGTATGATGTTGTTCTAAGCAACGTTTATGGATAAGGAGATAATGGTCAAATGGAAAATCTAAATGTTGTCAACACCATCCCTGGTCAAGGATATTACAATCCGAATCAGAATAGGAACCATCCTGGTTTTCAATATGGAAATCCTTCAGGAGCGGAAAACTCCCAGGAACTTGGTTCAAACAACCAACAATGAGTTCTACCGGGATTCTAGTACAACCAATAGCAAAACTTTAGAAATCAATGAAACTTTAGAGGTAACTTCCCGAACAGGAACTACAACAATTATCATAAGAATTCTCAATTCCAGAATCCCAACCAGGCCCCTTACCAGAACCAACAACAAGGGCAACAAGCCAGTTCAGTCTTGCCTAATGACAAGTTGTCGGCCATCGAGAAGATGTTGCAGTCATAACAAACTATGATAGCTAACCAGCAAGCCCATCAGAAGGCTATTGAATCTCAAATAGCTCAACTTGCAGCTAGCATGAAGCCACCCGCTGGAGCCTTTGTTGGTCAACCAGAGAACAATCCTAAGCACCCAGAGCAACTAAAGGTTGTCACCACCAGGTTTGTAAAAGACTATTCTGATCCTCTCATCAATACACCTGTGGTTATTATAGATAAGGATGACTCTATAGTTGTCCAAAACTCTACAACACCTGAGTCTCAACTAAAAGGGGAAGTAATTGCTAATAAGACAGATGTGGAAAGTTCTAAAAAACCTACTATTGCAGAAATAGAAACACCTAAGCCGAACATGCCAGTGTACAAGCCTCGCCCTCTTTTCCCAGCTCGATTAAGGCAGACAAAGCTTGATACTCGATTTAACAAGTTCAAAGAAGCTATGAAGAAACTCCATGTTGATATACCCTTTCTAGATGCACTGGCTGAGATACCAGTCTGGACAAAGTACTTGAAGTCACTTCTGACAAGGAAATATATAACTGAGGAATATGAGATAGTCAAGTTAGTAACGATCACTTCTGACATTATTCAAAGCAAGATGCCAAAGAAGCAGAAAGATCCAAGATCCTTTGAGATTTCATGTCATATTGGTGACTCTTCATGTAAGAAAGGATTGGACGATCTTGGTGCTAGCATCTCTATCATGCCACTTAGCCTTTGCAAGAGGCTAGGGTTTGTTGAACTACTCCCAACCGACATGACCATACAACTTGTAGATAACATTGTAACTCTCCCCTTGGGAATTATTGAGGATGTACCTGTCAAGGTAGGCAAAGATTCCTATGTTCTGTGTGACTTTGTCATCATGGACATAAAAGAAGATGCCAAATACCCTCTCATATTTGGCTGTCCATTCCTTTCCACTGCAAGAGCTCTGATTGATCTTGAAGCAGGAACCTTACTGCTCAGACTAGGCAAAGAAACTCTCGAGTTCAAAGTTTTTGAAAGTATGCAAAGACCAAACATGCAAGAAGAAGTCTACTTGATTGATTGCATAGAGCAAATGTCACTGCTTATGCAAGAAGATTATGAACAAGACGATCCATTAGAAGTAGCACTAACAAACCCATCTGCTGATGACTCCATTGATAAACAAATGAAAAAAAATTTCACCACCTCGACACTGCTGAAAAAGATCTTAAAGACAAATTTAAGGAACTCAAGGCTGTGAATGTTACTGAAGAACCGTGTGAGAAACCAGAAGCCCCTGAAATGAAGCCCCTACCTGTGGGATTGAAGTACATGTTTCTAGATGATCTCAAAATCTACCCAGTCATCATAAATTCTGATCTAACGGCAGAATAAGAAGATAAACTCTTGACAGAATTAAAGGAAAGAAGAAAAGCCATCGACTACAAGATGAGTGATCACACCGGGGTCAATCAAGCACTTTGCATGCACAAAATCCCCATGATGGAAGATCACAAGCCAACCGTTGAACATCCAAGGAAGCTTAATCTAAACATGAAGGAAGTTGTCTGCCGTGAAGTCATTAAATTTCTCACTACTAGAATCATCTATCTGATATCTGACTCGCCATGGGTAAGTCCCGTGCATGTTATCCCTAAGAAGGGTGGAACTAGCATGATACAAAATGAACATAATGAACTCATCCCCACTCGAACAATCACCGAGTGGAGGATGTGTATCGATTACAAGAAGTTGAACAAGGCGACACGTAAGGATCATTTCCCGATGCCTTTTCTTGACCAAGTCTTAGAACGACTGGCTCACCACGAATATTTCTGCTATCTCGATGGTTACTCTAGATTCTATCAAATTCCTATACATCCAGATGACTAAGAGAATACAACTTTTACTTTCCCGTTTGGAGCATATGCCTTTAGAAGGATGTCGTTTGGCCTCTGTAATGCGCCTGCAACTTTCCAACGTTGCATGGCGGCTATATTTATTGGTCTCACTGAAACTATCATGGACATTTTTATGGATAATTTTTCCGTATATGAAGATTCGTATGACTCGTGCCTGAAACACCTCTCCCTGGTCCTCAAGCAATGTGAAGAAGCACATCTAGTGCTAAATTGGGAGAAGTGTCACTTTATGGTAAAAGAAGGCATATTCCTTGGCCATAGAGTCAGCAGTCGAGGAATCGAAGTGGACAGAGCAAAAATCAAAGTGATTTCCAAACTCGCTATCCCGACAAATGTAAGAGAGGTTCATGCATTCCTTGGTCATGTAGTCTTTTACAAATGGTTTATAAAGGATTTCTCCAAGATAATCAAGTCGATGATGAATTTGTTGCTAAAGGACGCTGATTTCCATTTTGACAAAGAATGTGTCAAGAGTTTCAATAACCTAAAGCATGCCCTTACAACAACACCCATCATCAGAGCTCCCGATTGGGATCACCCATTTGAAATTATGTGTGATGCCAATGATTACACTGTGGGTGCTATTTTAGGGCAATATATAGAAAAGAAACACTATGTGATCTACTATGCATCGAAAACCCTCGACGAAGCTCAGAGGAACTATGCAACTACTGAGAAGGAACTCCTTGCAGTCATGTATGCCTTTTACAAGTTCAGATCCTACCTCATTGGTTCTAAAGTCATTGTCTACACAGATCATGCCGCTATCCGTTACCTCCTAGAAAAGAAAGATGCAAAGCCCAGGTTAATCAGATGGATTCTCCTCTTATAAGAATTTGATTTGGAGATAAAAGATAAGAAAGGTACAAAGAATGTTGTGGCAGACCACTTGAGTCGTATCCACACCATGGACACTGAGAAGATCCCAATCAATGAATCTCTTCCAGATGACCAACACATGAAAGTCTTAGAAGCTACCCATTGGTACTCGGATTATGTGAACTACCTTGATGCTGGTGTCATCCACCCTGAATGCACCAGAAATGCACTAAAGAAATTCATGCATGATGTAAAGCAGTATCACTGGGATGAGCCGTATCTCTTTAAGCTTTGTGCTGATGGTCTCTACAGACATTATATTGTTGAGGAGGAAGCCCAACTTATTTTAGAGCAATGCCATTCAGGCCCATTTAGAGGCCATATGAGTTCAAAGAAAATAGCCTTGAAAGTTTTGCAATGTGGTTTCTTTTGGCCAACCATATCCAAAGATTTGTACAACTTTGTTCTAGCATGTGAAAATTGTCAGAGAACATGTAACATTACAAAGAGAAATGAGATGCCACTTAAGCTATGGCAAGAAGTCGAGATTTTTGATGTTTGGGGTGTGGACTACATGGGTTCATTCCCCTCTTCACATGGATTTTTCTACATCCTAGTCACGGTGGATTACGTCTCAAAATGGGTAGAGGCCATACCAACAATCACTTGCGATTCAAAACCTGTCATCAAGATGTTCAAGGATATTATTTTCCCCCGTTATGGAGTCCCACACACCGTGATATCAAACAGAGTCTCTCATTTTCTAGAAAGAAGTTTTGAAGCATTACTGAGGAAATACAGTGTAACACACAAAGTGTCCTCCCCCTACGATCCACAAACAAGTGGACAGGTAGAGGTCTCTAACCGTCAACTCAAGGCTATCTTGGAAAAGACAGTAGGTCGCAACCGAAAAGATTGGTTAGTGAAAATCAATGACGCCTTGTGGGCCTACCGAACCACTTTTAAGACTCCTCTTAGAACTACACCATTTTGATTGATCTATGGAAAATCATGCCACCTACCTATAGAACTTGAATACAAAGCATGGTGGGCAATCAAATAGCTAAATTTTGACATGAAGAAAGTGGGCGAAGCCAGGATTCTGCAACTTCAAGAACTGGAAGAACTCTGAATGATAGCTTATGAGAATGCACAAATCTACAAAGAACACACCAAACTTTGGCACGATAGTCATCTAAAAAGAAAGGACATTCGAGTGGGAGACCAAGTTCTACTATTCAACTCAAGACTCAGGTTATTCCCAGGGAAACTCCATTCTCGCTGGTCTGGACCTTACATTGTCAAGAGCATCTACCTGCATGGTGCTTTCGTTCTATGGAATGAAGAATCAGGCAAATTTGTGGCCAATGGTCAACACTTAAAGAGATATTTCACCTCAACTGACATAGGTACCAAAGCAATGATGGATCTTACCAATCCAATGTATCCACCAGAAAATTGAAAGATTCACGTTGAGCCATCGACGTAAAACAAAGGTGCTTGTTGGGAGGCAACCTGATCAATAATTTTGTTTTTACTTTTAGTTTTGAATTAGAAAATTTGCTTAATTTGGTTTTTACTTTCTTATAAAATTTTGCACTAAATAAAAATGGCATCGTGAGATGCTATCTTAAGTTCTGATTAGTCTTCATTTTTTAGATTTTCAGATGGAGGACGCACACTGATTGGAACACAACCACATCTGGTGGTCCAACCATCATGAATTTTCCCCTCCATCACAGATTTAGAGTTTGCTCGAGACGAGCAAATTTCTAAGTTCGGGGTGGAGGGTGGGTGGTACGTACTTTACTTTCCACCCACACCCATCTATTTCAGACTTGAGATTTCATCGTTGTATTTTTTATCAAAATTTTCAAAAATTTTAAGTTTTCAAAGATTTTGTATAGAATCTTGAAGAAGTTTTGACACTTTTTGTTTCAATAAAAGCCATTACCTAGATGACTAATTTCTCCTTCTATGCATTTTGAATCATTACACCCTCCTTATTCGAAGCAAATCCTTAAGAGGACCGCTTTTTGAAACTAGCATACTGATTGAAATCATCTTGTGAAGCTTATGAATCCTAACATCATGATCCTTCTACAAAAATGACAAGTGTCCGTCAAAATGATAGGGATCAAACACGTCATGCTTCCTAACTGAAAAGTGGAACAATAACATGGAACCCCCACCAAATCCTCATGAAGTCACTATTTGAGCAGAGTATGATAAAGAGAACAACCCGATGCACTAAATTGTAAATCAAGTTGCATTCTGATCTAAACTCTCTTCTACACTTCGTCTATCATCTTCTTACCCCTCCATCCATAAAAAAGAAACAAAAATATTCAAAATAGTGCCAAACCCTAAGTTCGGGGTGGCACACCATCTCCCTCTTTATTCACTTCTTCCATACCCCTCACTATGTAATAGGGGTGTACCATCAAGAAAAGATGCCAATGCGCACACGAAAATGCAATCTCGAGTCGAATAGAGGAGAGATTCGCACAAAAAAAAGAGTTGCAATCAATGAAACTGCAACCAAATAATAAAAATCTCGAGTCGAATAAAGGAGAGATTTATTTCTTCCTTCCATACCACCCTTCACTCGTTTTTCCACCTAAAGGCATAGTGAATGCCTCCTCTATCCCGAAAGACACCAGTGTCAGATCAGGTGCACACTTGTTGTTCTGTGGGTATCTCTAGTCTCCTACAAAACTCTTAGAAATGCTTGTTGTTAGAAAGAGTGAGGAGGAAGTGATGTTGGAAAACAAACTCAGGAATGAAGATATGGTAAGATGTGTTCAATGATCTCAGGAAGTTGAGATGCTTAATTATACTGAGAAGAAAGGAAACAATCATGATGCGAAGAGGAGGCAATCACACGAGTTGAAAGTATTCATTTGGCGACTATTTCATATTTTGTGTTACTCGAGGATGAACAATGTTTAAGTTTGGGGTGATTTGATGAATCCATATTCATCATGATTTTCATTCGTCATCTTGGGCCCAATTCGACTCATTACATTCACTTTTATCCCCTAAATATTACATATTGCAATCTTGCTTCTTGACTAGGGTTTCTGTGATTTCATGTAGATTGAGCAAGCCATTATGGATATAGATCTTCAGCTGGGTCCACCATATTGTTGCAGGCCCACCTTCACTCAAGATATCTCTCACCAATCATGAATCCTCCTATCATCACCAAATCCCTGATCAACTTCAACTCCTCTGTTGATCTCGAGCACATCTTAATCCATCTTCATCAACACCCTTCATCTCCTTCAACTTTCATCAATGGTCATCATCATCATTTGCTTCACTTTCCACCTCCATCTTCATCAACATCATCCTTCTACCTTCACCAACCTCAACCACTGTCACCACCACCGCCAAATGCCCTAGCGGTTTGCTCCTCCATTTGGTTTGCTCTTACGATCTTACCATTCGATTTCATCACTCAGTTTCCATCCTCTCTCAGTCTCAAGACCGTGAGCTTTCTACACCATCAGATCGCGGATCGAAGCCTCTCCTTCATCTGCCCTCACAGTCTTGAACCCTTCCCCTCCTCACAGTTTTGAAACCGTGTGGATCCTTCACAGTCTCAAGACTGTGTGGAGCATCTGATCCCAAGACCGTAAGGAGCATCGTCGACCTTCCTCTCCAACCAACCACTGCCGACGACCTCGTCTTCTTCCATCTCATCGCATGCATGCACCTACAACCCTAATCCTTCATCACCTCCTCCCACCAAGACCTGCAACAGAATGTGAGCATCCCACATCATCTGCTCCCTCACAATGTTGCCATCGCGATGCCTCTTCTCCACCTACCTGCACCCGACGATGCCTGCAAGTGCCTCCCAACCTTCGCTCACTGCGACTCTACGACCTCCTCTTCGGTTTCGCCTTCCTCACCGTTGACGACAGAGACACGGTTCCAAGATCATTTGCACCTACAACTGTGTGCCTTCTGCCCTTGTCGCATCGATCGTGCCCTCACAATCTCAAGATCGTGAGAGCCCTCATGGTTTCAAGACCGTGAGGGTGGCGCTCGTTCCTAAACCGAGAAGACCAAGAATGAGAAGAGAAACTATGTAAGCGATAGACCGTGAAGACCACAGAAGCGAGACCGCGTGAAGAGGAGAACGTCGATCTGAGATCCTGCGACTGCTGGGTCTTACAAGATCGTGAAGGCAGAATGCTAGGGCAGCGACTGAAGCCCAAGGTCGTGAAGGCAGATCATGTAAGCAAGACCGTAAAGACAGATCGTGAGAAGAAAGACCATGAGCATGGCTCTCAGTTTCCAAACTGATAAGGAACAAATGGTTTACCAAACCGTGTGAAGCAGGCAAATCCCAAACCGTGAGAGGCCTCCACACTGTAAAACTGATGGATACCAAAACTATGAAAATTGTAACAAGGTCCAAACCGTGTAAGACCCCATCCAAGCCTATAAATAGAACCACAAGAGTCCTCATTTGGGCATCAGATCCAAGACGCCGCTAGGCTGTCTGAACATAGGCTCGACCCTTAGATAGAGATCCCGATCCATCTACGTGCATCCATGCCATATACGCATCCAAAGGCTGCTCCTCCTACTACGAGCAAGGAGGTTGAGATGAGAAGGAAGGTGGAGAGAGAAAGACTACCCGGTTTGTCTTAGTGTCCCTCGCTCCTCATCCAGATCTGTCCCGACACGATGTAGAAGACCACATCATCTTCACCGAGCTGTGACACTCTTCTGCATCATGCTCATGGCAGAATCTTCCCTCTCTCTTGTTCTTCTTGTTCCTCACATCATAAGTGAGTAGTTCCTTTTCACTAGGGAGAGGGGACTAGCCCCACTGCCCATGCTTATATGTCTTTTCATTTTAACATTCCATGGCATGTATGTAACTTTTCATTTTGTTGTTAATCGTCGATGTTTGTTTGTAGATTGATCATCTGCTTGTATTTATCTTGTTCTTTCCTATGTTGCGAGAACTTCGACATGTAGGATAAAATGTCGATTAACGCGGTTGACTCCCTGACTAGAAATAGAGTGAGATTCCCTGAGGTCGTAAGTGAATGATCTGTGAAGGGACGAGCCATCTAGACCATGGTGATGCTTCTGTGTGCCTAATGCCTGTATAGGGGGCCCGCAACTTCTATTGGATATCTGTATCTTCGGAACTGTAAGTGCATGATCCAGATGGCGACGAGAAATCTGATGCCTAAGGTGATGCTTACGTGAACCTAAACATCCTTCCGGGAGGATTAACAACAATTATATTTGGATAGTTAGATCTTGTATGAATATTTATGATTGGATATGTTTGCATGCGTAGTGGTGGTGAAACACGGGACCACCCCAGTGATCCCCATCATTAATCTAGACTCAACTTTAATTCTATTCTTTACTTTCTTGCAATTAATTTAGTTAAACTCAAAATCAACCTTTGTTCTAAATATTAGCCTTACTTGAGTTAGACTAAACTAGTGACAATTCTTAAAAATGTTGTTCCTTGGGATTCGATCCTTAACTATACTACGATAAGACCCTTCCGCTTGCGGGTGGTATTATTATACAAGTTTTGATTAAAAACTTAGGGATTTTAACCCCGAGTGAATTTGTTAGTGCGATAATAGACCACCTCAATCAACACGAGAGGAGAAGGGCTTCCTGCATCTCATCCGCCAGCTATAGACGGCGGCAAGTCAGGCGGTCATGGCCGTTGGGAACAGGGCGAGGGAAGAAAAGAAGCAGGGTGGCTCCACTGTGTTGAAGGAGGCGATGCTGGCAGGAAGTTGAGGGAGCAGTTGACGGCGCATGGGAGACTCTGTTGCTAGCGGCACCTGATCACCGTGGAGGCAGCGAGCAATCAGGCTGTCATGACGGCTGGCGCAAAGTGTAGATAGTGAGTCCAGGGTTTGAGGTGCTGCTGTGGGGGGAGAGATGGATGGAAGAAAAAGGAAGGAAGATAAGAGGGAAGGAGAAGAGATGAGGAGAAAAGGAAGAGGAGAAGACGGAGTGGTCGAGCAAGAGAGGACTACGTCGTCTGCCATCTGGTGGGAACTGGTCGTCCACCGAGAAAGAAAGCGCAAGACACAGAAGGGTTGGGGAGGAAGAAGAGGGCGGACGCCAGACTGGGTCAAAGGGATAAATGGCCCATTAAGGAAGAAAAATCAATGGGATGATTAATTGACCAATTAAGCCTAGGTATGAAACATCCTTGTCTATCTTTAATCAATTAATGAGTATTTTTATCATCCAATTAGTATGAAATTTGTTAAGGTTAGATAATTACAATATGAGAAATCTTAATTTAGTGTTATTTCAATATTTTGATATCGACGGGTGTATCTTTCTATTACTTATATTCTAATTATCCAATGAATTCATTTATTAGGTTTCTCATTCAGTAATACGATATTATGTCATATTTTCTTCATTTTCCTTCACACAATACTCCAAAGAGGATACTAGAGTTACAAGGTCTTATACAAAGTTATTAAATGTTAAATTTGTATATTTAACCTAAATTAAAGACTTAAACACTTAGCTTATCCTGAAGTCTCATGAAAAGATATATTTATCATCTTATCATTTTTTATAATTCCAAAACTACTAATTCATTTAAATAAGGGAGAAGGACCCTAATAATAACTATAATTGGAAAGGACATTAATGGAAGGGAGGTTTGAACTATGACCTAGTTTTGGGTATGTTACAACACTCCACTCCTTAAAGAGGATTTCGTCCTCGAAATCCATCCATCACTAGCCAGGTGTACTAAGTCATACATGTATGTAAATCTAAGATTTCTACTACACTTAATGTGGTGGAATATTGTACAACACTCCATATCATAGTTATATCTAAAACCACATGTTTACATTACACATGCTTAGATTATGGTGAAGTTAGTTCATGTTCACTCTAGATTACTACAAATTCATATGGGAAATATGTACATTCATAATTTTGATCAGCATTAGCAAGTTCAATCTAGATTCTATTGAGGAGTCATCCTTACCACTTATTTACCATCAAATTGGGGTATAAGGTATTAAGTTGAGCTTCTAGGTGTAATTCAATTTTTTTTCTAACCTAGTTGACCACTTTGTCTGACTTAAGTTTATCCTTTTGAACATAAGTTGATACATTTTAAAATTTATGTTAATTATAAAGGTAATATTTATGGTGACATAATTAGCAAGGCTCACTCACAAATTTTGGTTAGGCGATAGCTACTTTTGTTTGGCATGATCACTAGGAGTTTTAAAGTATTTTTTGACAATACTATTAGTTTTGATTATTACTTATGTTAATCTACACACCTGAAGAATAAGGTGTACAAAATTAACCTTAAGAAGATTAATCTATATCTCCTTTAATCATTTAGAGGGGCAAAAGGGTCAATCTAGGTCTAGTGTATCCTATCTTCTCCTTAGTACTCACTGATCACACTAGGCCTAGGTTCTCATGATAGATCATGTTAGTCAAGTGCTTCTTCCCTAAAGGGTTTCTCTACGATTTTTTTTGTGTTGACTTGGTCCCAAAACCATCGATAAAATCTTATAATTATTATTTTTTACATATAATTTAATAATGAAAATAAATTTTAACGATGGAAACTTTGTGATGAAAAATTCAAAGTTGGCGCCAAAAATCGATCGAGAACTAATTCAACCAACCACCTTTAACAACACAACACAAATACTATTATTTTATCATCACATCCTTACACTGAGAGGGTCTAGTTCTTCAAACACCAAAAGGGCATATTGCACCCCCATTAAATGAGCATAGGAGGGTGAAGGATCTCTAATGAGCATGGTCAACTTCTATCAAACCCTAATAAGTCATGGAATCGAAATATCACCATGTCATTCATAATCAAAATTTACAATGACCCATCTCGAGACCTAAAGGAGTCATAAGATAACCCAAATTTATAGGGAGATATTTAGGGTTTACCCAATACTAGTTGGTTTACAACTATAGTGCCTTCAGAAGATAAGGTAGCCTACACAGTCAAGTTACTCATCTCAATCATTATTTTTATTTTATTGTTTTCATTATTGAGAGAACCGCCCCCGTAGAAGCGCCACTTTTGTGACCCCCCCATATAGTGAAAAACTCTCGGGCCCCGAGCACCCCGCACACTCGAGAACCGATTAAAGCGCATAGTTGGCCGGCCTGCACGACGGGTACCATTTCAGAGGCGGTCGCTGGGTTTTGAACCCGGGTCCCTTCATGAGGGGACACCGTGTCGAACCACCTGAACCACTCCTCCCCGGCTTACTCATCTCAATCATTAGATAAACCAATCACATTGTGGTAAATGAGAGAGGTGAACACTTAAGGATATTTACTAGAACTTGTAACTTTATTCAGCAAATGCTCATATATGAGGCATGAGAAGATCAATGAGGATGGTATCCAACTCATAGATGGACTTAAGCAGAGCTATTTAGACATACTCCATGTTGAATTCAAGACATTTCTAACTATTATATAGCTACTAATTCAATCACCTAGAATCAAGGGAAATCATCACCATTCCTCAACTTATGTCCAAGTTTTATGCTTATCCTTCATACATGTTCAGTCCTCCTAATAGACATATCTGAGGCATGCTAGAAAAATAATAATGAAATGGCCTAGATGGGAATTAGGGTTGATCGTATGAGTGTTCAAGCCAATATATATTTTAGTTTTGAACTATATTTCCCAAGGCAGAGGGACAAAGTCAAATGACTAAGAGAATCTACTCCTAGAGGAATTTTGTACTCCATAAAAGGGTGTAGGGTTAACTAGAGTTCCCAAAAGTTGAGTCTCGACCACACAATGGTTTGAGGGGTGGAATTTACCATAGTAGATTAGGATTCGACCATGTTTGGTATTCCACTACTCAAGAATATGTATATCACTCACATGTAAGGGGTTAGCTAAGTTCATAATTAAGGGTCAACCTAGGATAACTTGAAATTGTCAAGATACTGACTGCTTTTGGCTCTGATACCATTTTGTAAAGAGTGGGACCCAAAAGGGGATCCACTCAAATGATATAATATAAGATCCATGTATTAATAAAGTAGCGGAAACAAAACTATAACAAAGTTATAATGTTTATCATTATACAATTGTTCCTCACCTTAAAAGGTGATTCTACAAAAACTTGAACTAAGTACAATTAAATCCAACAACATAGGGTAACCTAACCATTCCAAGCTATCCTTAAGTCCATGTCATGTAGATGATCTTCTTGAGTCATTGTCCTATAATGTATCTATACCTAGGTGTAGGGGAACATCACCCAGAACATAGGAAACAATATAGAGGTCAACAAAGAGTTGAGTATGTACAAATAATAAAAAATGTAGGCACAATATTGGGGAAAAAGTGCAAAAAGAGATAATCCCATAAGAAGGAGGGTATTTGCAATTAGGTAAGTTCAAAAGAATAATAACAAGATAAATTAGGCATATTAAATTCAGATTTCAAGCATGATAATAAAAGTATATTGCCATAACAATTTACCACAAACATCAATATAAAACAATAAATGTTTGCATGCACAACAATATGGACTAAATATACCTAAATAGGGCCATAACACCATAGCATCATGGCCTAAAAGAAATAAGGGTGGAAATGCACACCTGGGGCAGAAACGCATGCCCTATATAAGTATGGTTGTACATAAGTACCACTATTCTAGATATTCTAGTCAAACATGTAGAATGCATAAAATAGAGAGACAAGACTAGCATTTCAGTCAATTTTTCATAAAAAGGCAATCATAGAAAGTGGGGTCCAAGAACCCATATAAACAAGGTAGTCTAGAAACTACATGGATATAATGAGTCAACATCAGGAAATATAAATGTTCAAGAAATTAGATTTCATTAGGAATAATAGTTCAAGAGATGCCTCATTAAAAGAAAGGAGGTTTTAGTCAAATTTAGGCTTGCTACTAATACCCTAATATATACATGTATGTCTACATATCTTTGTTTACGCCATGGGGCTAATTCAACTTAGTAGTCAAGAAACCTGCTATGATTAGGTTCACTTCAATATTATCTATATTATTATTAGCATCATTCTACTAACTAGAATTGAAAAAGAATTGAAACCCTACTTTATGTATTGGAGATTGACTCTTTCCTTTGATAGGCAAGTCCGCTGGTGAATTTTGAAGAGATGTAGGAGAAGGAGCCATATCCACAACAACGTTGTTATCTAGAACAGGAGAAGAACTTAACAGCTATGTCAAACTATTGATATGAGAGACAAATTTGGAACCAAGGGTGTCGTCACCCATACATCCACCACCACCCCAACCGTGGCTATTGTTAGCTCACTGGTCATAATCGCTACAACCTCCCCTTTTTCGTCGCTAAGAGTTGCATAGCATTTTCCCGAGAAGGTGTCATCATGTTCAGTGTGGTATATTTCTTATTAAACCAATAACTAAAATATCAGAGTTCATTCAAATTTCCTTGATATGACTGAACTCTACACATCTAACTATGGACTAGAGCCAAGGGAATGGATGTTTTAGAGTAAAAATTTGAAGGATGGCCAGAAAATTGAGTCATGTCATGGTAATTGGATATATTTATTGGAAGGGGAAAGTTACAAAAGTTTTGGGGGGGGGGGGTGGCCCCCCTCCGGGGCCCCATGTTCCTCCGATGGTGATGGTCAATGAGACGATACAAACTTGTCATAATAAAAAATCCCCCCACCTACCACTTAAAATAGACTTAGAGAAAGTTTTTAACAATGTAAACTGGAACTTTCTTTTATCTTGTCTTCAGAGATATGCATTTATAACATAATGGAACATTTGGATAAAATTATGTATTTATTCATGTCACCTTTTTACCATCATAAATGGAAAATGGACTATAAAAAGGGGATCCACTTTTCCCTTAATTAATTCATTCTTGTGACATCCATTCTTTCTAAGATGTTAGAGGTCGTTGTGGATAATAACATTATTAAACTACTATCATAGGCTTAGAACAAATAATTCAATATGTGGTTCATACAATACTCTTCATCAAACTAATTGATAATAACCTCATCAATAGCATTCACATTTTGTGCATATTTTCAAATCTATTTGGCCTCAAAATCGATTTCCATAAATCTCATATCCTTGGCACACATGTCATACAATCTGCTTAGTTATGTGCATACACATGCTATAATGTAAGGAAGAGAAGTATCCATATTGGATATCTTGGTTTACCATTGTCACCGCACCCTTTGATAGATACATGGTGGAAACCCACAATCTTAGCATTTATATAGAAATTGTACATATGAAAATAACAAACCGTGAGCCATGTTGTCTATCTCACCCTCCAA
Source organism: Alisma plantago-aquatica (assembly GCA_963693085.1). Taxonomy (NCBI): domain Eukaryota; kingdom Viridiplantae; phylum Streptophyta; class Magnoliopsida; order Alismatales; family Alismataceae; genus Alisma; species Alisma plantago-aquatica. The sequence continues at coordinate 355,005,879 of OY856411.1, read as the reverse complement.
AACACATCACTTACACCACTGATAACATACTACTTGAGTTGTATACCTATCACATCAAAGGATACTTATAGCATAGGAATGCTACTCAAAATATTCATGTGAGGAGACACAACGAAGAGAAAATTATACTTGGCCAAATGGGACATCATATGCAAGCCTAAATAAGTAGGGGGTGGGGTATCATCAACATCAAACTTCATGCACACAGTCTCATTCATAAAATCATGGCCACTCTATGCAATGCAAAAAAACATTATGGAGAACACAGGAAATATACAAATACTACAAAAATAAGAACTCATGACTCACCACTAGAAAGAAAGGCATATATGCACATGCAGATACATTGTCAAGACATCGTACATTATTCCTATTAGTATCATAGTACCACCACAATCTTTGAAATGCATAAAATTTGGAACGACCATGTCTATACGGTTGCTAGATGAAATACAAAAACTCCTTAGACACATCCCCTCTCAATTGTCTAACATCACCATTGATAGAGATCATCCTTCTTTACTCAAATAAACAAAATATATTATATAGATATATCCACAAATCATGCACCAATTATGAAGTAAACACTCCAGAAAATTTCAAGAACAATTACATTCATCGAGGAAAACATAAAACTATATACCTCTTTTTAGTAATTTAGACATTAAGATTGAATATGATAAATAAACTTTGGTTGACTAAACATTCAACTAAATTTATTATCCTCATATGACTCATAGGACATGACAAAATACTCACCAGAGAAACTGGACAAAAAGATGTTCTTATGGATCTACATTTGCCTTATGTGTAGAGCAAAACATGATAACACATAGTACATTTTCTATCATTGTGTTTAGCATACAACATATGTCAAAAATATTTTCATATACATTGACACATATATTGCATTGTTGAGAACACTATGAACCATATATTTGAATTAAAATCCTAAAAACGAGACACCACTTATGCAAATATTTTAACCATCACTATTTTTTATCCATATGCAAATAAAAGAAATAATAGGATATTTAAAATTTTGAATGAAACATAAACCAATTTATTAAGGAATTGGAATACTTATATGATGACATTATATCTTACAACAACTTATTCATGTATAAGAGTGATTATTAGAGATGAGGAGGGGATACTCAAATAATACATTACATGGGTGTTGATATATCATGACACAATTCTGATGGAGCAAATTTTAGAGGAATAAAATGAAGGTTGATGAGATGGACTCAATCATATTGAAATCATAGATATCCTCTATGTTAAATTTTTTTTTCTCTTATCACTAAGGTTTGGTCAAGGGTCTCTCTCCCAACATCACTTTATCCTTATGCTTCCTTAAGTTGTTATTTTTACCTATGGTAACAAAAAACACAATTTACCTCTATCTTTCATGTTTCTAGACTTGCAGTTGTGATATCAGACCCTTTTACCACATGAATGAAAAAACTATATCATAAAAAAGGATAGTTCGTATGACAAATCCCTCAAATATTATTTGGTTACTTATATTTGTTTTCTCTTAATGACTTTCGAAATGATAAATGAAATGCAATGAAACTCAACTATATTTCTAAGTACTTGGTTGGATGAATTTTTTATTATACCAAAGTGAACCGGCTGTCATAATTTACAATAGACTACACATACTATGCAACAATACTACAATTATGAGTGGGTCGTAAAAAGAAGATAAGATGTGAAAAGGAACTAGGCCTACTTTGTGCAATTGAAATGCATCTATTTTGGAAAAAATATTTAGATTGCTAACCCTCTGACATCATTAGACTTATATCTTGAGTAAATGCAGAAATTACTATAACTAAAGTGTGACAATATTTTAAAGTGTCTGCAGATGCTTTGTGGCTAGGAGGCATATTGATAAATATAAGTGGATAGAGAGTGTGTAATTAACAAAAAGGGGAGACATTGCAGGAAAAGAGAAGACATACTAGATAGAAAGAACAAGACAGTAGATGAAAGGAGAGATGTGAAATAGTCACAAATAGAGATAGGTAGTAGATGAAGAGAGAGAGAGAGAGAGCAACACAATAAATATACCAAGCAACTTTAGCATTGTTGATATCGAAAATACATATTGTATGTACCTATTAACAAGCATTGTTTATTCAAAATACGCACTGTATTATAACACTTAATAATGCACACCGTTTAACTTAAAATTTGCATTATATGTGTGTAAATATGTAATTTATAAATAATAAAAGATAATAAGTATGTACAATTTGTGCTAGAAATGATATACAAAATTTACATATATATTCAACATTATTTAACTTTATAATGGTATTGCTTAATTTAATAATTCACACTCTTTGAAGTGATTTTCATTGTTTGGATCTACTCAAGATTTGAGACGAGGATGAGTGGAAGAGATCTACGCAATATGAATACTCTTTGTCTTCTAACATGTCAAGCAACGACACTATTTATCTGTGTTCCTACGTTGATTGAAATTGCTTAGAATCAAATATATACTATAGAAGGAAGTCTACCGAGAGGGCTGAATGTAATTTTTTTTATTTTTGAAGTTATAATTGATCCCTATGTTTAGACTACACCTTTGTCATGATTATATTATATAAGATTATATATAAGAATATATTTCTATACTATATAAGAAAGCCTACGTAGTGGCTGAATATAGTTTTTTTTATTATTTATTAAAATTACAAGTTGGTCCATGTGTATAAAATACACTTTTATCTTCATTTTGAAAGCGATATATTATCTAGCATGACTACTAAGAAAGTATGCATAGGTATGAATGCAAATTTTCAATCACTTTTTGGAATTACGAATTGATTCTTGTGTATGTAAAACTAAACTTCTGTCTTTACCTTTTAAAATTATATACTGTATATAAGACTCATCTATAGTACATAAGAAGCCTATAAAGGGGGCTGAATGTAATTTTTTCAATTATTCTTTAGAATTGTAGACCGGTCCCTACATATGTGAACTACAGTTTTGTCTTTAATTTTTATAATAAGATATTGTATAAGGACATTCATCTATACAATATAAGAAAGCTTGCGAAAAGGTTGAATGCAAAAAATTCCACTTATTTTTATAATTATAAGCCAGTCTCTATGTGTAAACTATAATTTTATCTTTATTTATTCCAGATTATGTACTATATAAGAAGACTCGTCTATATTACATAATAAAGCCCACAAAGAGGATGAATGTAATTTTCTATATTATTTCTTATAATTACAAAATGGTTCCTATGCATGTAAACTAATTTTTTTCTTCACTTTTTAGAATCAAGTCAGCAGAGGGCCTAAATGCATTTTTTGTGTTTTTTTAAAATCACAAAGCAATCCATGTGTGTAAACTACACATTTGTCTTTATTATATTATATATAAGAAGAGTTATATGTACAATACAAGAAAGCCTAGTAGGAGTTGAATGCATTTTTTCCATTGTTTCTTTTGAATTACAAACTACTCTATGTGTGCAAACTACACGTTTATCTTCTTTTTTAAAAGTATATACTATATAAGATAACTCATCTACACCATATAAGAAAGCCCATCAAGGATGCTTAATGGATTTTTTCTATCAACTTTTGAAAATTACAAACTAGTATTTGTGCATATATATTAGCTCTTTATATTTATTATCAAAATTATGTACTAAAAAGAATTATCCATAATATATAAGAAGCTTGAGGAGGGGGCTGTGTGTAATTTTTGCTTAGGAATTAAAATATGGTCCCTATGTGTGTAAATGACACTTTTGTCTTTAATTTTTAGAATTATATATTATATAATAGCACCCTTCTACAGGATAGAAGAAAGCAACAGAAAGGTTGAATGTAATTTTTTACACTCTTTTTTGTAATTATAAACCGGTCTATGTGTGTAAACTATGTGTTTGTCGTTACTTCTATACATTATGTACTATAAAAGAAGAATATGTTGACTCCAGGTTTAAATTGACTAATCATTTATTTTGATGATGAATAACCATTCTACTCATTTGTGTCTAATGCTTTTACTTGAGTGATTCTAGATTGGATAGACACACTCCAAATGTCTAATCTTGCACATCCTATTTTGGAGAAAAGTAAGTCAAAATGTATGCAAGTGCACTTTTGTGGAAAAGGTTCTATATCCATTAGAATCATTTTACAAATCACTTGTAATGATTGTATGACTTGTAATTAAGATGGAAAAAATATAAGAAGTACTTAAATCGAATGTTTAAACACTTTTATAACATTTATCAAATTCCATTAAAGGTTGTCTTGTCGGCCAAGTTTGTCATGGAGACAACTCAACTAAAAAGTTGTGTGGAGCTTAATAAATCCCAACGTTGGCTGAGTTTGTCCTAGTGACAACGCGACCGACACCCTGTACTTACAAAACAATCTTAAGCCGTTGGCCGAGTTTCATTAAGGATAAACTCGACCGACAACTCAAATTATATTATCACATAGTGCTATTGGTCAGATTACCTTAATTTAAACTCAACCAACAACATTGTACTGAAAAGTGTAAAAAATATTTCTAATTGTTGGAGTGTTGCAAAACTCAACAATATATCTGCTACAATGCCTCAAACAACTAGAATTCATTCCTAATGTTTCTACTTGCTAGTAGGCAACCTCAACTATAAATAGGACCTCTTGAGCTTCATCCCATGGTTAACCAAGCACTATGAAGGTACCTATATCAAAGTTGAGTGCCTCTAAGGTCCTCCTTCCACCCTTAAGCTTAATCACTTGCTACATCCATTACAGTGAGTAGGAGATTTGTAAGAGAGCTATTCCTACATGTATATCTTGTGAAACTCTCACTTCCTCCACCACCCAATCTCTCTTTATACCATGAAGATGAAGGTTCTCCCTCTTGGGTAATAGAAGTGAAGAAGAAGAAGGGAAGGAGTCCCTTGGTGAAAGCTTCTCCTTGGTGAAGGTGAAGTCAAAGGCAAAAGATCTAAGTCAAGAGTAATTAATTCCTTCAAGGCAGAAGACTTGTTGTAAGAGTGGGTAAGTCCTTGGAGAAGGCGGAAGACTCGTTACAAGAGTAGGTAAGTCCTTGACAAGGTACAAGACTTCTGGTTATGGATACATAATTCCTTTGCAAGGGTATTGGCTCCCTAGTCCTCAAAGGGAAGGCTAGATGTCCTTGTCTTTGAAAAGGAATGTCTTATGTTGCAACCCTTATAATGTAATATATGGAGTGAGACATGGTTGAAAATCCTAGAGGTCGACCTCTCTAGGTAGTGGACGTACATCTCCTAGTTTGGAGGTTAGAACCACTATATGTTGACCTAGAGGTTATATATTGTCCATATTTTGATAATGACTTAACTATTCCATTCATATGTATCTAATATGTGTATTCAAGATTGATTTCAGGTGTTTGGTACATGAAAAGGATAAAAAATCAAAAGCCCTAATTTGCTCAAGTTCAAGTCAAAAGCTATACAAGTGTGTAATTTTGGAAATCCATGTAAACAACCTTAGAAGATTTTTGTAATCACTTGTATTGATTTGTTGGCTTGTAACTAAGATGAGAAAATTGATTGGGACACTTACACCCAAGTTTTAATCACTTTTAATGCACTTTAGAAAATTGATCACAGGCAGTCAATCGGTTGAGTTCCAATCTAGACCGATCCTCTTGGATCAATTCTCTGAAGAGTGCATCAGTCGAGTTGTGTTTTCACTGAACTCGATCGATGGGGTTACTGACCAAACACAACTTTCATTGGTCGGTCGAGTTTCTCAGGACAAACTCGACCGATGGTTTGAAATTTGGGTTTGGCTTTTACCCTATCAGTCGAGTTACCTTTATTGAAACTCGACCAATTGCACTGTATGGATTTTGTAGAAAAAGTGATTGTGACTGTTGGTGTGTTATTTGATCAAAAGTAGAGTCGTTGCTTTGAGAAAAAGGGCTATATTTCGGTCCAAAGTGTACCCCAACCCAAAGGGGAACCCTCAACTATAAATAGGACCTCTTAGAGTTCATTCAAAGGTTTCTCATTCACTACATGCTTGGTACTAGCTTAGTTGAGAGTATTTTAACCCTTTGAGCCCCTTTCTCTCTCTACCTTCAAGTAAAATTCATGAGTATGAGTGAGATATGTTCCCTTGTATGAGAGCTACTCCCTATATTGATGTAAAGATCTCTACATCCATCTTCCTACCCCCTTTCTTATTGAAGAGAAGGCTGAAGATCTTCTCCGAGTAAAGGAGAAGGAGTTGCTGTTATTCAAGGTTAAAGAAAGCATGGTGTTCCAGGTTTCCAAGTGAAGGAGATAGGCAAGGCGGATGCTCAAGAAGGATAGGTAATTTCTTGAAGGCCAAAGACTTGAAGAAGAGTGGGTAAGTCCATATTGATGGCTGAAGACTCCATGGTTCAAGTGGGTAAGCTCGTTCTATAGGTTGAAGATCCTTGCTTGAGGTACTAAGCCCTTGGATGAATGTGGTTTTGTCTTGTAATCTTATGATGGAATATAAGAGTACCAAGATTGCAAAGTCCTAGAGCCTAACCACCTCTAGGTAGTGGACTGACTCACTTCAAGTTTGAAGTGTGGAACCACTCTAAACCACTTTGTCCAAGTGTAAGTCCTTCCTTGTCTCTTACCCATTCTATGCATGATAGTTAGGACTTCAAATTGGATGAATGTTTAAGTTTCTACACTTAATATAATTTGGTGGTCTAATTTGTTTTGTGAGATTTATGAAGCTCTATTCATTCCCCCACTAGAGCCCTTGATCCAACAAGTGGTATCAGAGTAGGTATTTTCCAAGATACTTCCACAAGTAGGAGAAGATGGGTGATTTAGCACTTAGATATCTCAACTTGGAGGGAAGCTTCTTCATGCAACCTCCGGTCTTCAACGACACCAACTTCCTCTATTGGAAGAGAAGAATACAGATCTATCTCTAAGGAGTAAGCTACGAGATGTGGAAGGTGGTGCACCTAAAGTATGAAGATCCAAAGGGGGAAATATCCACATGGACGGAAGCCCAAATGAAGCAAGCTCAACTCAATGCCAAAGCTGTGAGCATCATCTATGCAGCCCTCACCCCATCCGAGTTCAACCAGATCTCCTCTTGGGACACCACACATGAAATTGGGAACAAGTTGTGTGTCACATATGAAGGAACGAAGAAAGTGAAGGAAGAAAAGATATACATGCTTGGTGGTCTACTTGAGAACTTAAAGATGGGCAAGAATGAAAGAGTGGCTGATTTGTACACAAGGCTCAATGTGATCATCAATGGATTGGAATCCCTTGGTAGTGTGATGGATAAAGGCACTATCAACTCCAAGATCTTAAGATCTCTTCCAAAGAGATGGGAGCCCAAGGTGACATCCATTGAAGAAGTGTATAAGCTTAGTCAATTGTCAACTGAGGAGCTGGTTGGCAACCTTCAAGCCTGTGAGCCAAGGCTTGATAAGCAAGAAGAAGAAGAAAACAGAGAAGAGAAGGAGTCCAAGAAGATTAAGGATACAACCTTTAAATCTCAAATTGAAGAGATGGTTCGACAGAAACAACTTGCTTTGAAGTCCCCTACTCCTTCCTCAAGTGAAGATGAAGGCCCAAATGAGCATAAAGCTAACTACTCCAAGGGCAAACACTTCAAGGGGAAGTCTTCTTCATCACCTCCTAGATCCTATGAATGTGGCCAAAAAGGTCATTACAAGAGTGACTACCCCAAGGCCAAGAAGAGGCATCACAAGAGCAGACACAAGAAGGACAAGGAGTACAAGAGAGAAGGCAAATACAAGAGAAATGAGAAGAAAGAAAGAAGAAGCAAAGATGCAACTCATACAGCTTGGGAGGAGTCTTCCTCAAGTTCTTCAAGCTCCGAAGATGGAGAATGTCACCTTGCTCTCATGGCCTCTACAAGTGAAGATGTAGGTGAGGTAAGTGAGGTAAGTAAAGTGAATTTGCATGAGTTGTCTAAGGAAACTCTTATTGATATGCTTAATGATTGTCGGTCATCTCTTACTAAATGCAAATCTAAAAAGAAAAGGTTAGGCAAGATAATAGACGATCTTTATGCTAAAATTGAGATTCTTAATCAAAATGAAAAGCTACTCATTGACAACATAGATTCGTTGTAAGGGCAATTTCTTGACCTTGAGCTCAAATACAATGGAGTAGAGGTTGAGAATGGTGTCTACCTTAAGACTATTACAGATCTTAAGGAAGATAACCAAAGATGCCAAGATGAGATAGATGTTCTTAAAACTAAAAATGTAGAACTTAATCTCATTGATGAAGCTAGGAAGCAAGAAACTCATGCTTATCAAAAGGAAATTCTTTTGCTTAAATATGAAAAATGCTAAGTTGCTTGCTCAATTTAATGATCTATCATCTAGACCTATTTTGCAAAGTAATGAGGTAGCTAGCACTGCTTTAGAATGTGATTCTTTTCATACTAAAGCCCTCTGTTTAGAGGTCGGCCTAGTGCATGATAGAGATGATCTTGCTAGTTTATCTTTTATTGTCATTAACCTTAGTGATGATAATGCTAAGTTAAGAGATTCTTTGCAAAAGTTTCTTACGGGAAAGAAATCCCTTAATGCTATCCTAGAACAATCTACCAAACAAATTGGTACTAGTGGTTTAGGATATGATGGAATGCTCCCAAGGGTAAGAACAAGAACAAGAGTAAGGGTAAGAAGAAGAGTATGGAACCTCATATATTTCATGGAGAGACTTCCGGCTCTAAGAACCCAATGGTATGTGTTCATTGTAAATGTGATGATCATTACTCTACTTATTCTCCTTACAAACCAAAGGGGAGCAACCCAAAGATGAAATGGGTCCCCAATCTAACCATGGATCCCAAATTTTGAGTTGGGTACCAACATCCTTCTTTCATGCAGGTCAAAAGAAGGTGGATTGTTGATAGTGTCTGCTCAAAACATATGACATGTGAAATCATCCATTTCAACAAATTCATGAAAAAGAAAGGAGGATTGGTGACCTTTGGGGACAACAAAAAGGGTAAGGTAATAGGTTAGGGTGACGTAGGCAATGAGCTAAGTATCAAAAATGTTTTACTTGTTGATGTCCTACATCACAACTTGATAAGTGTAAGCCAACTTTGTGATAATGGATATCTTGTTTTGATTACTTCTTTAGAATGTTTGCTTCTAGATTCCCTCACTTACAATGTCATATATAAGGGAACTAGAAATGGTAATCTTTATGTTATTGTGCTTGATGATCTAAAACCCGTACTTGATAGATTCTTGGTTGTGGATAAAAATGATATTTCTCTTTGGCATCGTCGGTTAGGTCATGTGAATATGCATCAAATGAAGAAATTGAGAAAAAAGGAATTGGTTCGGGGACTTCCCAAATTGGATTTTGAAAAGGATGAGGAATGCCAACCTTGTACACAAGGCAAGCAAACCAAGTCCTCCTTCAAATCCAAAGGAGTCTTAGTTCTAAAAGAGCTCTTCAGTTTCTTCATATTGATCTATTCAGACCTATGAGAACTCAAACACTTTGTGGTTCCAAGTATTGTCTTGTGATTGTCGATGATTTCTCTCGCTATACTTGGACCTTCTTTCTCATTTCTAAAAGTGATACTCTTGATGTCTTCTCGATCTTTTGCAAAAGATTTGAAAATTAAGCTTCTTGCCCGATTGTTTCTATCTGTAGTGACCATGGGGGGGAGTTTGAAAATGATTGTTTTGAGCATTTTTGTGAAAAATCTGGTTACTCGCATAATTTCTCTTCTCCTCGTACACCTCAACAAAATGGGGGTAGTAGAGAGAAAGAATAGGTCGCTATAGGAAATGGCTAGGGACATGCTTCTTGAATATGGCATTCCTAAGAAGTTTTGGGCCGAAGTTGTTAACACTGCTTGTTTTGTGCAGAACTGAGTTTTTACGCATCCTTCTTTGAAGAAAACCCCTTATGAGTTATGGCGTTGTAGAAAGCCATCCATCGACTTCTTTCACATTTTCATATGTCCTTGTTTTGTTTTAAACATAAAGGATTCTCTCGATAAGTTTGATCCAAAATCTTACAAGGCTTTCTTCCTAGGCTATAGCACTACAAGTAGGGCTTATAGAGTTTTAAATATTGAATTGTATAAAATTGAAGAATCTATTAATGTCAGGTTTATTGAAACTAACCCTGTTGTTGGCAAGAATGTTGTTGATAATGATGTTGCAGATGACTTAATTCCTATCATAAAAGAGCTCAACATTGACAATAAAGGTAAGTAGGTGGTTGAAGCAAAAGATGAAGAGAAGAAGGATCCCACTCCTTGCTTTGCAAAGAATCATCCCAAAGAGCTAATCATTGGAAACCCATTTGAGAGAGTGAAGACACAAGCTACCTACAACAAAGAACAAGTAAATAATGCCTTCATCTCACAGCTGGAGACAAAGAACATCAAAGAAGCTCTTGAAGATGACGAGTGGATCCTAGCCATGCAGGAGGAACTAGAGCAATTCGAGAAGAATCATGTGTGGACTCTAGTGCCAAGACCAAGTGACAAAAAAATCATTGGCATCAAGTGGGTCTACCGCAACAAGCTTGATAAGAAAGGCAAGGTGGTAAGTAACAAAGCAAGGTTAGTGGCACAAGGTTACAATCAATAGGAAGGTATTGATTTTGATGAAACTTATGATCCTGTTGCTAGACTTGAATCTATTAGAATGCTACTTGCCTTTTCTAGTTATAAAAATTTCTTGCTATATCAAATGGATGTTAAAAGTGCATTTTTGAATGGTACAATTGAGGAGGAAGTATTTGTTGCTCAACTTCTGGGCATTGAAAATGACAAGCTACCTAATTATGTTTATTTGTTGCAAAAAACTCTCTATGGACTCAAACAAGTACCTCGAGCTTGGTACGAGAAATTAAAGAACATTTTGTTAGACAATGGATATGTCATGGGCAAATCGATTCTACTTTATTTCTAAAACACACTTCTAGCAATTTTCTTATCATTCAAATCTATGTTGATGATATCATATTTGGCGGAACTGGTCTTGATCTTTGCAAGGAGTTTAGTTCTCTTATACAAAGTGAGTTCAAGATGAGCATGATGGGTGAGTTGACTTTCTTCCTCGGATTCCAAATTAAGCAAACTAAAGATGGAAACTTCATCAACCAAGGCAAGTACACTAGTGAGCTACTCAAATGCTTTGGGATGGAGAATATGAAGCCGATGGATACACCCATGTCCAACACCACCAAATTTGATAGAGATGAAGAAGGTGAGAAGGTAGATGAGAAGCTCTATAGAGGTATGCTTGGAAGTTTACTTTATTTAACTGCCTCTAGACCTGACATCATGTTTAGTGTTGGATTGTGTGCTCACTTTCAATCAAGTCCTAGGATATCACATCGTATTGCTGTTAAGAGGATTTTGAGGTACTTAGCCAAAACTCAAAACTTTGGTCTATGGTACCCTAAGTCAAGGGACTTTACTCTTGTAGCATAAAGTGATGCGGATTACGTGGGCTCTTTGGTTGATAGAAAGTGCACAAGTGGCACTTGCTTCCTTCTAGGACTGTGCTTGGTGTCTTGGTTTTCCAAGAAACAAAGCACCGTGGCATTATCAACTACCGAGGCTGAATACATTATAGCTGGGAGTTGTTGTGCCCAGGGCCTATGGATGAAGCAAATGCTCCAAGACTTTAACATACATTTTGATGCTTCTCCTATCTATTGTGATAATACTAGTGCAACCAATCTTTCTTATAATCCTATATTGCATAGTAGAGCTAAACATATAGAGGTTCGCCATCACTTTCTTCATGATCACATTGCCAAAAAGGATATTTATATCATGCATGAAGACACAAAAATTAGTTGGCGGACATTTTCACTAAACCTCTAGCTAGAGAGCAATTTAACTTTATTAGATCTAAACTACTCATTGTTGCTTTGGATGATATTGACATGTTATCTAGCTAGTTGTCTATATCATGTATGTCTTGTTCATGCTTTACTCACCTTGCTTGCCTAAAATTGCTTATTTTTCTTGTTGACATGCTTAGTTTCACTTGTTTTTGGGCATTTCTCGATTTCTTGGTTTTATTGGTAAATAGTACCCAATGATGAGTGATATGTGTCTAAGTATGTTCAATATACATAATAGACTTGAAAAATGAATTTAATTCACATTCATATGGCTAGAAATTAAGTTTGATAGTTTTAGGTTAGGTTAACCATCGATCGAGTTTCCCCAAGGACAAACTCAACTGATCAGTAGCCGAGAGCTGTTCTAATATGGACCAATCGGTCAACTTTTTGATTCTTAGAACTCGACCGATTCGTGAGCTAAAGCCAACTTAAGTTTGGTTTGGCTGACTATTCTCCCTCTCAACTAGAGAATAGCCAACTGATTCCTCTTCTTCTAGCCCTAAGCTCTCTACCCTAGCCCTACCTTTCCCTATCCTAGCCCTTTCCCGACCTAGATAGGTTGACCTAGACCTCCCCGGTTGCTCCCTGGTGGTGTTTGGATAGTTTTTGAGGTTTTTTTGGTGTGTTTGTTCATTTCTCCTCTTCCTTTTTGCCTCCATGGCTTCTCATAGGAGAAAACGACTCACCCCTAGCAATGCTCCTTCATCCTCTTCATATAATCACTTGATTCCTTTTGATGATACCTCCTTTATCTCAATAGAGGTTGTTAATAGGTATAAGGACCTTCTTCCTGGGAGTCCTTTTCTTTTTTGTGCCTTGTTTGAGCCTAGCCCTAGGCATCAAGTGGTTATAGACCAAGTTTCTAGGTTGCTTGCCGTCCACCACCTCTCCGTCTTGGCTGTCGAGCATGATTGCTTTTTCAATTCGATGATAAGCACAAAAGTGGTTCACAAGTTCTATGCTAACTTGCGTTGGAACAATGACACCCTCATACCCCTGTCGAATACTCAAGTAATCCTAACCTCTATGATCGTCGGTAAGCATTTTCAAATCTCTGAGGATATTTTAAATGTCTCCTTTTCCAGAGATAAGCAAAATGATACTTGGCGCAAGGATTATGGTGAGTACTCGATCTTTTGGATCCCAAAGGTTTCTACAAGCAGAATGAACTTACTCTCCCTGACATTCATCGCTACTTGAAGAAACCTAACGTTCCATATAATAAGAAGAGCACCCTACCTTCCTCCTCTCTTGATATCAGGAAGTGCATTTTGGCTTTAGTGATTAACTGCAACATCCATCTGAAGAAAAACCAAACGGATATTGCAGAGAACACTGCGGTCATCATGTACTGCATCCTCAAGAATGTCGATGTCAAGTGGGCTAGATACATTCTACACCACGTGACTTACATTGACACCGGTAAGAACACCCGAGGCACCCATCCCCCGTACCCAACCCTGATATGTGGTTTGTTTCAATTTGCTACTGAGAAGTCACTCTTTTCTAACTTTCATTACAAGTTAGCCAGGAAGGATGTCTGTATCAGTGAAACCACAATTCAGAAGTCTGTGCTTATTTTTGCCTCTACCACCCCTGGTGATTCTCCCTCTGCCTCTGCAGCCCCTGCCTCCTCTACTTGAGCTCCACCTCCTCAGCCTCCTCCTCGACCTAGTCATGCTTCGTTCCGTTTATTCAATGAAACCCTTATGGGCTGCATGACACACCAACAAGCATATAACCAACAAGTCCAGGATCACCTGCATCAAGATCTATATTCCATCATGTCTACCATGAGCATATCCTATACACACCCCTACCCCACCTACCGTCCTTTCCCCGGTAGTGATTATGATTCATATGCATACAATCATTACTATCCTACCCCCGAGCCTTCCGCTGCTGCTGCTCCTCCACCCTTCGCTATTGGTGGTTCTGCTCCCACCTATCTACCGTTGCCTGCTGGCCCACTGGCTACCCTGCTTTCCAGTCTTGGCAATTCTGCTCCATCCTTTCCTCATGACAATGAGCTCTATGCTCTTGGTATGACTTGGGATGAGCTGAATGCTCATTGGCCTGGTCTTGGTTTCGGTCCTCCTATAGATGAGGAGATGCCTGACCAGGGTGATGATGCTGAGGCTGCTGAGGATGACGATGGTGATGGCAGGGATGCCTCTGATGATGGTGATGGTTCTGGTATTGTTTTTGGTGATGAAGGCACTACAACTGCACCTTCAGATGGAGACAAGGACTACGAGCTTGGAGCCAATGATGATGACACTGTGGATATAAATAGTCTAGATGTCTAGTTTGTTTCTTAGTTTTTAATCTAGTATGCTAATCATATATATCTTTCTAGGCTATTTTGTATAAGAAACATATGGGCACACTATCTGAGCTGTACTATTTTTATCTTCTGTTTTTCATCACTTCGTGCTTGTAGTGGCTTTTATGAGAACATGTTTCTGAGTTGTAATATATGTGATGTGCACTCTTGCTCTTTTCTCTGTTATATATTATGAGTTAGTGCCATCTTTCACCATGTTTTGATTATGACTGAGATTGTATGTTTCTCTTGTCTCTATTTGCCATATGGTATGAGATTGCTTGTATGAATATCTGGTTGATTGTGTTTTGGAGATGACCTAGATATATGCTCTTCTACCCCCTCCTTTTTGATAATGTCAAAAGGGGGACCGAATTTTCAATGTCTTGAAACTCAATCATATTGTTATTCGTTGTTATATTGTTTCTTATTGCTTATGAGATCCTTTTCTTGTTCATTTAATGTTCTATCATGTGACTTGCAAAGGACCATATAGTACATGTATGCTATAATTTCTTTGTGTAGATAGACTAACTATGCAGGTTAGAGGAAGCATAGATTGAAGGGGAGTAATTCACATTGTTCACATCTTGAATCCCCTTAACTCACAAGGAAAAGGTATAACTTCTATATCCTTTTCAATACGTTTGAGGAATGGTTTGTCATTGTAAAAAAGGGGGAGAATGTTGACCTAGAGGTTATACATTGTCCATATTTTGATAATGATTTAACTATTCCATTCATATGTATCTAATATGTATATTCAAGATTGATTTCAGGTGTTAGGTACATGAAAAGGATAAAAAATCAAAAGCCCTAATTTTCCCAAGTTCAAGTCAAAATCTATACAAGTGTGTAATTTTGGAAATCCATGTAAAGACCTTAGAAGATTTTTGTAATCACTTGTATTGATGTATTGGCTTGTAACTAAGATGAGAAAATTGATTGGGACACTTAACACCAAGTTTTTATCACTTTTTATGCACTTTAGAAAATTGATCACAGGCAGTCAATTGGTCGAGTTCCAATCTTGATCGATCCTCTTGGATCAATTCTCTGAAGAGTGCATCGGTCGAGTTGTGTTTTCACAGAACTCGACCGATGGGGTTACTGACCAAACACAACTTTCATTGGTCATTTGAGTTTCCCAGGAAACTTGATCGATGGTTTGAAATTTGAGTTTGTCTTTTACCCTATCGGTCGAGTTACCTTTATTGAAACTCGACCGATTGCACTATATGAATTTTGCAAAAAAAGTGATTGTGACCATTGGTGTGTTATTTGATAAAAAATAGAGTCGTTGCTTTGAGAAAAAAGGTCTATATTTCGGCCCAAAGTATACCCCAACCCAAAGGGGCACCCTCAGCTATAAATAGGACCTCTTGGAGTTCATTCCAAGGTTTCTCATTCACTACATGCTTGGTCCTAGCTTAGTTGAGAGTGTTTTAACCCTTTGAGACCCTTTCTCTCTCTACCTTCAAGTCAAATTTATGAGTATGCGTGAGATAAGTTCCCTTGTATGGGAGCTTCTCCCTGTATTAATGTAAAGCTCTCTGCCTCCATCTTCCTACCCCATTTCCTATTGAAGAAAAGACTGAAGATCTTCTCTGAGTGAAGTAGAAGGAGTTGTTGTTCTTTAAGGTTGAAGAAAGCTTGGTGTTCTAGGTCTCCAAGTGAAGGAGATAAGCAAGGCAGTCACTCAAGAAGGATAGGTAATTCCTTGAAGGCCAAAGACTTGAAGAAGGAGTGGGTAAGTCCATGTTGATGGCTGAAGACTCCATGGTTCAAGTGGGTAAGCTCCTTCTATAGGTTGAAGATCCTTGCTTGAGGTACTAAGCCCTTGGATGAATGTGGTTTTGTCTTGTAATCTTATGATGGAATATAAGAGTACCAAGATTGCAAAGTCCTAGAGCCTAACTACCTCTAGGTAGTGGACTGACTCACTTCAAGTTTGAAGTGTGGAACCACTCTAAACCACTTTGTCCAAGTGTATGTTCTTCCTTGTCACTCACCCTTGCTATGCATGATAGTTAGGACTTCAAATTGGATGAATGTTTAAGTTTCTGCACTTAATATAATTTGGTGGTCTAATTTGTTTTGTGAGATTTGTGAAGCTCTATTCACCCCTCCTTTAGAGCCCTTGATCCAACACTATCCATAACTTGTGTTATCTTATCCTTGTTCAATCTCTCTCCCTTGTTATGTATGTCTAATTGCAATCAAAGTTTATACATGCCATATTATCTTTGAAATATCTTGAAGGTCTAGTGAATTTAGTTTAAGTGGTTTTTATCTCTATTAACCCCTCATCTCGAGCCCATCATAGATCCAACAATTGGTATCAGAGCAGGTCTTCTCCAAGCAATACTTCTACAAGTAGGAGAAGATCGGCGACTATCAAGGTGGGAGATACCTCATCAACATTCCAATCTTTAATGGGAGCAACTTCCTCTATTGGAAGAGAAGGTTACAACTCTACATACAAGGATCAAGTCTTGAGATATGGAGAATGGTGGATCCTCAATACAAGCTACCAGAGACAAAGGTAGAAGAATGGGATGAAGCTACTTTTAAGAAAGCAACCTTGAATGCTAGATCCATCAACATTCTCTGTGCCCCTCTTTCCTCCACCAAGTTCGACCGGGTTTCTGCTTATGAGATGACCTATGAGGTATGGAGAAATTAATGTGTCACTTATGAGGGGACAAATCAAGTAAAGGAAAGTAGATTCTACATGCTCAATGGTCTCCTTGATAACTTCAAAATGGGAAAGAAGGAAAGGGTATCTGAAATGTACTCTAGGCTCAACACCATTGTAAATGGTCTTGCCGTCCTAGGTCTTCCTATGGATTAAAGAAAGATAAACTCAAAGATACTTAGGTCTCTTACTAAAATGTGGGAAGCAAAGATGACTACTATTGAAGAAACAAAGTCTCTAGAAGAAGTTCATATTGAAGAGCTCATAGGAAATCTACAAGTCTTTGAAGTTAAACATGACGAACAAGAGGAAGAAGAAAGAGAAGAAGAGAAAGAGCTCAAGAGAATGATTAGGGCTGATATCAAAGACCAAATTGAAGCTATTTTTGGTCAAGATTATCCATACTCTGAAGTTGAATAAGATGTTATGTACTCCAAAGGTAGACTTTACAAAGGCAAGTCTTCTTCCTCCACTTGATGCTTTAAATGTAGAAAGAAGGGCCACTTCAAGGAAGATTGTCCATAAGGCAAAAAGACCCATTATCACAAGATAAGGGAAGAGAAGCACAAGAAGAAGGAGAAACGACACAAAAGATCTAGTGAATCCTCATAATCAAGCTCAAGTTAAGAATCTAGTGGAGGATCTAGCTCAAGCTATAGTGATAGTGGAATATGCCACTTTGCTCTCATGGAATGTTCAAATGAAGACTCAAATGAGTTAAATATAAAATTTTTAGATAAATAATCCTTAATTTCCATTATTCATGCTACTCATGCCTCTCTTAAGTCTAATAAGAATAAAAAGAAAATGCTTACTAAGATTTTTGATAATTTGCATGAAGAAAAGATGATCTTGAACATGCACAATTTGCTTGCAAGATGATGTTGACAATCTCTAAAAGTATTATCTAGAATTAGAATTGAATTCAACTGTGTTGAGGTTGAAAACAATGGTTATCTTAGACAAGTAGATGATCTTAAACTTGAAAATGCTAACTTGTTTGATAAGATTAGATTTCTATAAGCTCAGCCTCTTATGACTAGTTCTAATGAAGAGCGTAATAAAATTGTGAATTCTCACATGGTTGATATTGATATTCTGAGAACTGAAAATGAGGAAAAGGATATTGTTTTGCAAGGAATGGAATATGAGAATAGTGCCTATCTTTCTAATATTGCTTTTCTT
This sequence comes from Alisma plantago-aquatica, assembly GCA_963693085.1. Classification (NCBI taxonomy): domain Eukaryota; kingdom Viridiplantae; phylum Streptophyta; class Magnoliopsida; order Alismatales; family Alismataceae; genus Alisma; species Alisma plantago-aquatica. The sequence continues at coordinate 354,987,756 of OY856411.1, read as the reverse complement.
GAAAAATAAAATACTTCCTTGCTTGATAAAATCAATGTTCTTGAATCTTGTTCTAGTTCTATAAGTAGAGAGAATAATGTTGTTGCTCTTCATATTAAAAACAATTCTTATATGACAAAATTTATTTGCTTAGAAATTGATCTTTTACATGCTAGAGATAATATCAATCAATTGTCTTCTACTATTACTTCTCTTATGAATGACAATCATAGTTTGTGGTCTTCTATGAAAAGATTTTAAGATGATAAAAAGAATCTTAATCAAATCCTAGATCATACTATCTAACAAATGGATAGAGATGGTTTTGTACTTGATAGTAACCAAAGGAACAATAAAAATAAAATACCTTCCAATTTCAATGAAAAATCCTCTAGTTCCAAGTCTATGGGCTCATGTAATCATTACAACGATATTGGTCATTACTCTACATATTTCCCTTTTAGGAAAGCACCCAAGAGAAATAGGACTTGGGTTTCTAAGATAACCCCTACAAACCCAAAAATATGATTGGCGACCATTTCATCTTTCTTCTTGTAGGTCACTTGCAATGGATTGACATGAACTATTGATTTTCAAATTGGTTTCTCAATCCATATAAAAGAAGAAAGGTGAGACTTATATAGGGTGGAAACAAGTGGAAAAGAAACGGTGAGAACATAGGTAATGGTATTCTTGCTCATATCCAATCATAGCTTATTCTTGCCAAGTTTCTATGCACTTTGCATATGGTTTTTTACTCAAATTTGGTATATTGTGGTTCACATAACTTTTATGCTAAAAAACTATCGTTGATGCTTTCATAGTGCTTTACAAACTTGCTTATACATGTTTGTACATTGTCTATATTTTTATCATGCCTCTTGCTATATTTTTCTAAAATATATGTGATTACTGACAACAACTGTTGTCGGTCTAGTTTGTCCTGAAAGAAACTCGATCGACAAGCACTAATGGGTGTTGCCAACATCTGTTGTCGTCTGAGAAGTTCAACCCAGAACCTCTACCAACAAAAATGTGCATAGAATATACATATGGCTTTTTAGATAAGAATTTCCCTCTCAACTAAACTTTCACAACCACTATCCTTTTTCTATGGCACTCCCTTTGGTACTTTTATGATATGCATATTGCCATACTTTTAGTTGCCTCTCTTACATTCGACTCTATCTTTCTAATTTCTCTAGATTGGTATCTATGTATCTTGCTTACTTATCTTGAGTTGTTTTGCATTTTTGATGATGATCTCTTTGAATATCTTAGTTTTAATCTAAATTCCTTCATTGTGCTCTAGCTTGATATATCTATATAGTTGTATATCTTATTTTGATAAAACCTTGAGCTTCTTATCTAGAGGGGGTGAATAGAGCTTCAGAACTTACACAACAGTAGTTAGACCTTCAAATTATATCAGATAGGCACAATTGCTAATAGTGAATTTGAGGGTTATCTAAGCAAGCAAAGCAAATATGAGAGAAATTGAAACAACCAATTGGACTAGTTATTTTAGAGTGGTTCTACTCTCCAAACAAGGAAAGAGTCAGTCCACTACCTAGAGTGGTCAAGCTCTAGGATTTCTTAAGCTTGTCTACTCCTTATATTCACTTATAAGAGTTTACAACAAATGACCCCTTCCTTTTCTAGGACAGGGATACCCAGCTCCCTTTTAAGGTCAAGGGAGCCAACAACCTTACAATCAAGTTCTTACCTACCCAAGAGCTAGCCTTCTACCTCACCAAGGTCTTACCCACTCTTGCAATCAACTGGTTGCCTTCACAAAGGTCCTCCCCTTCATGCAACAAGTCTTTGGCCTTGAGGATTTACCCACTCAACTCCTTGGATGTTCCACCTTGATCTCCTCCTTCACTCAGAGAAGTCTTGAGCACCTTCTTCTCCAACTGAAGAAGGATGCTCCTCCTTCTTCTGTTGAAGAAGCTTTCACCAATCAAGAAATTTGAGGAAAGGGATGGGAAACAAGAAGCTTGAGAGCTTTATAAGCATACAATGGGTAGCTCTCTTCACACGGGACCTATCTCACTCATATTGACAAATTGAGGTATAATCAAGAGAGAGAAAGGGGCTCAAGTGGACTAAAAGCACTCAACTATAGCAAGGATCTGGAATAGAATGAATGAGAAATCTTGGAATGAACTCCAAGAGGTCATATTTATATCTAGGTGTGTCCACTAGAGTGTGGGAACACTTATGAACGTTTTCTAGCTGGTTGGAGACTTGCAATGGATATTTTTTCAACTTTTACAACTCTCCAACGGTTAGAATCACTTTTTCACATTTTCTGTACAGTGCATTCCGTCGAGTTCCAATAAAGATAACTCGACTGATCACACTATGTGACAAGATCAATTTAAACCATCAGTAGAGTTTGTCCTAGTGGCAACTCGACCGATCCACTTAAATCAATCTTTGGCAGAGAGACCGTCATTCGAGTTCTATGGATGGACAACTCGACTGATTGATATCATTCTCAAAATCCATTAAGGATCGGTCGAGTTTGTAACTTGACCGATGAAGTGCCTATAATGATTTTTCCAAAATGATATTTAAGTGATCAAATGTTATAATTAAGTGTCCCTGTTTTTTTTTCATCTTAGTTACAAATAATTTCATCAATACAAATGATTAAAAATATATTTTCCCAAATTGTGAAATTCCATTGCTTTTGATTTGAACTAAAACAAGACAGTGCTTGATCAATTTGATCCTTTTCATGTACCTAATGCCTGAAATCAATCTTAAACAAACATATTAGATACATATTAATAGAATGGTTAAGTCATTATCAATATATGGACAATGTGTAACACTTAGGTCAACATTCTCTCCCTTTTTGACAGTGACAAACCATTCCTCAACATATTGAAAAGGATATGAAATTTAAACCTTTACCTTTGAGAAAGGATGTGTGAGTTTAAACCTTTACCTTGTGAATTGCAAGGGTATACATGATTTAACAATGAATTTATCCCCCTCAATTCATTCTTACCTAAGCCTGCATGGTTAGCCTTTCCACAAATAACCATAGCACATACACATATTATATGGTCCTCTAGCAAGTCATATGATAAGTAAATAATTGTTAAGAAAATGATCATATAAGTGGTAAAGCAATATGGTTTAGATCAATTCTCCCCTTTGTCATCTCAAAAAGGAAGGGAGGTAGAAGAGCTAAAAATAAGTCTTCTCCACAAACACAATCTAAAGAAATCAACCACATATAGCACACATCTAACAGAGACGAACACAGAGAACAAGCAATCTCATGTCATAATCAAAATATGGATAACATACCACAAACTCATAAGATATAGTGAAACAAAGAGTTAGGGCACATAATATTAGGATTACAAAACTAAAACATGTTCTCACAGATTGAGCTACAAACCAATGATAAAATTGTAGATGATAAAATAGTAAGCCTCAGATACAGTGCCCAAATGTCTTAGTACATAAAAGTCTACAAAGATAGATATGATAAGCACCTAAAGACTAAGGAACTAAAACATATAAGAAACATATATGCTATCTATATCAACAATGTCATCATCTACATCATCATCATTGGCCTCAGGCTTGTAGTCCTTATCTTCTCTGAAGGTGTAACAGAGACATCAACATCCTCAACATTATCTCCAGAGACACCAATGAAGATGTCATCAGAACCATCATTGGAGCCATCATCCTTAGTGTCCTCATCATCATCAACAACATCTTCATTAGCCTATTTAGGAATCTCCTCATCAGTAGGAGGACCAAAACTATGACTGGGCCATCTGACATTCTGCTCCTCCTAAGACATGCCAAGAGCAAGTAACTCATGTATCTGTAGGAAGGTGGGAGAAGAGGTCCCAAGAGTGGCAAGTAGGGAAGAAAAAGGGCCAGCAGGTAGAGCCAGTGGAGGAAGCACACCAGGGGCAGGGGTAGGTCCACCATGAACATGTGTGGCAGCGGAAGCAGCAGGTGGTGGGGCTAGGTAGAAGTGACTATATGCATGGGAAGCATAGTCACCACCTGGGTATGGCTGGTGGGAGGGGTAAGGATGGTTGTAGGATAGGTTCATGGTAGACATAATCTGGCAGAGGTCCTAGTGGAGATGATCCTGAACCTGAAGGTTGTACGCATGTTGGTGTATCATATAACCCATATAGACTTCATTAGATATCAAAAATAAGGCACGGTCAGGTGGAGGTGGTAGTGGAGGTGGCTGGGTGGAGGTAGAGGTGGAGGCTCCAGGTGTGGTAGAGGAGGTAAACATGAAGGTCTTCTTGATTGTGGTTTCATTAATGTAGACTTTGTTCCAACTTTCTGTGTAATGACGATCATGGAAAAGAGATTCTTGAGTAGAAAAAGAAAACAAACCACAAATCAAGGCATGGTAGGGGTGGGTGTTGGTATGCATGCCCATAGAGCAAGTCATGTGATGATTGTAATGGGATACTTTGTAAATGATTTGAATAATAATAAAGGCAATTTCCTATCTATATGTTTGAACTATTTCTGAGATGATAGTGTAACATGATAGACGTCTAAAGAATTGTTTTACTCAATGACGTATGCTTTTGGGTTGAAGACCTAAATGATGAGATACTACAGATGTTAAGAGTATACTTTCTTATTTAGTCCCTAGTCGGTTGTTATTGTGGAAATAACCATAGACATCAATAACACTAAAGACTAGATTGTGTGTTGGTTGATGACAGAATCTCATTAGTCATGATATAGTGATATCAAACCAAGCACATAGGTACTTGTTAGAGAAAAAGTGTATCAGACAGACCCACCGTTAGAGTGACACATGGAACCATGATTTGGTAGTCACAACCATCTCTCACAGTGATGGTGGTGAATGTGATTCTTTGACCTGAAATCACTACACTCAACACATGTCGTTGGGTACACTCTGACATCATCAAACACAGTCCTGAAACATGGGTTGTTATAAAGGTGATGATTGGGTGACTTTGACACATGGGGCTTTTGAGGGGTGAGTGGTAGATATGGGATTTGTCCCTCCTAAGGGAGTTTAATGTACATGGCCACTTGATGAGTAGGATTGAGAAAGGCATGCACATGCATGTGTGAATCAATATGTGATTGATGTCACACACATCTCACCCAGTCTGCTCTGAGATCAAGGAAATGGATGAACATTGAAAGGATGATTGTACCATGCATTGAGTTCATTCAGGACATTAGTGACAAAGGAATTATACATTCACTGTAACACCATTCACAGATTGTAGGATTGGAAGTTGTTCTCCAACTTTCTATTTCATTTGGGTAGTACTGATGTGTGAATAGGCACCGCTCTTTGCTTGTGAAGTCATAAATGTTATGGACTTTCACTGCCAACGTGAAATGGACCTGCAGGGTCACACACATAGGATTTAAACTGAAAGAGGATTTTTTCCACAAATGATGTTTAGATTGATTACTAAAGGATTTTAGTAGTTCAATTAAACACTCAGTTGATTGATAGCTCAAAATCGTAGTGTTCAAGGTGTTGGACCAATTGATTAGAATATCAGATCGATTGAAACTACGATTGACTGATTTTGCACAATCTGCACTTCCAACTGATCGGCTCATGAGATGAACTGATCGACTCATGAGTTGAACCGATTGGCTCAGGTTGGTGAACCGATCGGTTTAACTGGTGAGACGACCGACTCATGTGCAATGAGACGATCAGCTCAATTGTTGAATCGGTCGGCTCATGCGACCAATGGAGATCATTTGGAAAGTTGATTTTGCAAATATAATTTGTTTCACTTGTACAAATTCGATTTAGACAAGGATTAATATTTGATTAATCGGAAACAAATATGAAAGTCAATTTGAGTTGGACCAGGACCACGAACCGATCGGCCCATATGATGAACCGATCAACTCAGGGGTCCCAAACGATCGGTTCAGTTGTGAATCGATCTGTTAAGGTCACCAAATGTTCGTTTCAGTGTTGAAACGATCGGTTCAGCTGATGCAGTTAGTTGTTTTGTGAAAAATCTGGAACCCTTCTACTCCTGTTTAGTCCCGCATTTCCCGGGGTAGAGAACCCTATATATATAGGGGTATTGGGGGCTTCTCAAAGTACAACTCAGAATACCATTTGCTCTGCAAAGTTGTCGTTCTCTCTAGTTTTGGTAACTGAGAGAGCCCAAGCAAGTGCTACCCGATAAGGGAGGCACAGTAAGGGAAAGACAACTGCAGAAAGGCAACTGGTTGCAGGAGAGTGTGTCGGTGACTAGTATGCTGACAGGAGGGTGCGACTCCTTCTGATTCCTTGTATGACAAGGAGATCGAAGTTCCAGGTAGTGCGTATGGACGAGTGTAGAGGCGGGAGACTTCTGTTGCTCGGAGGACAACTGTCAATCCCGAGAGTCCCGGTGAGACTAGGAGCTGCTCAGACACCGTCCAAGATTGGAGGTGAAGACCGCACAAGCCGCAAGGTAATGTCACCGAGCAAGCCTTGGGAAAAGGTACGCCTCCACAAACCATCCTTCCTATTGTATAGACGTTGACGCGATTCCTTTATTCTAGGTTTGGGAGAAGAAATTTTTTGTTTCCACTGCCTTCTCTGTCTCCTCTAAAACCCAACAGTGGTATCAGAGCCATGTCAACTTCTCTATGCTTTAAGATTATCGATATGATCGATTTTGGTTTGTTGCCTTTATTTATTGCATACGATGCAAATAAAATTGGCTTTATGCATGTCTAATCCTAAATCCACAAATCCCTATATACATATATGATATGTAATATAAATGCACTCGATACGCGTCACCCTTAAACGAGTTTTGTGGTGGATGTACAACATGGTTATGGCCAATAAACCGTATGTATGTGTGCTTAGTTGTATGTGGTTTCTTGCATCTCGGTCTGTGCGCCGATTCCCTATCTCCTATTCCTGATGTAACTCGAGATAACTTGAGATTTCTTTCCTACCTTTGCTCCCCCTAAATGTAACTCGGGGTTTCCTTTTACAAATGTAAAATAGGTTAGAATTTTATTTCATGTTATGTCAAAGAACGACCGAATTTTGAAGACCGGTTCGAGGAGCGAGACAAGCGGGTGGAGGCCTGAGGAGATGCATGACGACCAGTGTACCAATCGGCTGGAGGCGCCAGTCGATTGGCTAGTGGCACCCAACCGACTAGTCTGATGGAGAGCTGATCAATCATGGAGATGAGTTGAGCAAACCCAGAAAGGTAAAACACAAAGTTCATCTTGTACAAGTTGCATGTGATGTGGACCTAGATGACCGTGATTCCTCTTGGCTCGATGAATCACATTAGGATGGCCATAATCATTACTTTTATCGTTTCACATGTTTTCTATGGGATATAGCATGTATATGATACTTACTATATTGTGGTGATTGGATATGTATATGTACCTATAAAAACCAAATACCTCATTAAATATTAAAGTTTTAGATGCCTTCCAAATGTGACATACATGAAAAGCTTGATTGGCCAAGTGTGGGCACACCCTAGCATGGTATACCATCTATCTCATAGAAGCATGAAGGATGGATATGTGGATTTGCTCTAAAAGGGTGCATATTCATCGTGTTGGCTTTGGGTCAGACTTAACAAGGTGACCTAGATAGGATCTAGCACCTTGAGGCATGGAGGTGATCATGGAAATGAGTTGCGCATGACATATTTTAAGAGCTGCATATGATGCAATTGGCAAGAGTTGCCTATCTGGAAGATTTGAGTTGTGGGTGACAGCCCTAGCTGGTCCATGACTCAGAGGATTTCAAGATCTTGACCCACTAGAAGATTGTACGCTGCAATCTTCTGAATTGATGGTGAGGGCTATCAATTTGAATCAAAATAGGGGGAGCGGTAATTAATTAAAGGCCTAATTAACTACTGTCAAATTTTATTCAAATAAAATCAAAAGGAGTTTTGATAAATGTAATTTTCTCTTGTAGAATGGCAAAAGAATCATCTTTTAATATGGGCAAATTAATTGAGAATAAATTCCATAACTGGTTGGGGATTGTGAGAAATGTTATGCACAATCCAGATATACTGGTAGCCTTTGAATCCACTCGATGTCCACTTAAGAAGAAGGATAGTTCATTGATGGAGATCAATGGAACAAAGTCTAAAGACAAAGGTGAGGGAGAGAAGGGTTCTCTTGCCAAACCAATGTCAGAATCTTCTACACTGAAAACGTGGAGAGGATGGAGGGAATGACAGAAGAAGAAGCGAGAGATAGAGATCTCTACTTCTAGTGTATACATAATAGAGATTAACTTTACTACTTCTTTATCATGGGTACTTGATACCGGATGTGGATCTCACATTTGTTCAAATGTGAAGGATCTTAAAAGAAGTAGGCCTTTGGGGAAAGGTGAGGTTGAACTATGTGTTGCCAATGGGGTAAGAGTTGTCGCCAGTGCCGTAGGAACCTATGAGTTAACTCTACCTAGTGGGCTAATAATAGAGTTAAATAACTGCTATTATGTACCTGCCATAAATAGGAATATCATTTCCGTCTCTTGTTTGGACAAGGATGGTTTTGAATTTCTTATTAAGAATGGAAAGTGTTCCATTTCTAAATATGGGATCTTTTATGGAAGTGCCCCAATGTCCTATGGTCTATACTTGATAGATCTAGAGACAAGTGTATACAATGTAAACACCAAAAGGAAAAAACTCAACAACTCAAACAAAACATATATTTGGCATTGTCGTCTAGGGCACATAAATGAGAAGTGCATTTCTAGACTCCATAAAGATGGTTATCTAGACTCTTTTGATTATGAATCAATAGATACATGTGAATCTTGTTTGTTGGGCAAGATGACCAAGACTCCCTTTTTAGGTAAAGGTGAGAGAGCTAGTGATCTATTAGGACTCGTACATACTGATGTATGTGGGCCTTTTAGAACTAATGCCAGAGGTGGGTATCAGTACTTCATTACCTTCACTGATGACTTCGGTAGGTATGGCTATGTGTACCTGATGAAACATAAGTCAGAAACTCTTGAAAGGTTCAAGGATTTCATGAATGAAGTACAGAACCAACTTGGTAAAAGTATTAAAGCACTTTGGTCTAATTGAGGTGGCGAATACTTAAAGCCAAGAGTTTGAGGACCTTCTACGAGCCCGTGGTATTGTATCACAATGGACTCCGCCTGGAACACCACAACATAATGGTGTGTCTGAAAGAAGGAATCACACATTACTGGATATGGTGTGATCAATGATGAGTTTTGATGATCTTATGATTTCCTTCTGGGGTTATGCTCTTGAAACCGCCGTGTTTACACTTAACCGAGTACCATCTAAATTGGTTCAAAAGACACCATATGAGATATGGAACGGGAAGCGTCCCGATTTGTCTTTTATTAAGATTTGGGGTTGTGAGGCTTACGTCAGGAAAATGTTTCCTAATAAGATTGGACCCAAGTCTGATAAATTTTATTTTGTTGGATACCCCAAGGAAACGAGGGGATACTATTTATACCACCCTACTGACAACAAAGTGTTTGTTGCTAGGACAGTTGTGTTCCTAGAAAAGGAATTTATTTCCAGAGGAAACAATGGGAGGAAAATAGAGCTTGAAGAGGTTCAAGCCCAACAAGAAAACATTGAACCGGTAGATGTACAAGAGGAACATAGAGATTCACAAGGTGTTGTGGAATCTCAGTCTCCTCAAATAACACAAGGACCTCTTAGATCTAGTAGGACACGCCTTGAACCTGAGAGGTTTGGATACCTTGTGACTCAGGAAGGTGGTGAGTTGATCATAGATGATGATCCAACTACCTATATAGAGGCTATGGAGGGACCAAATTATGAGAAATGGCTTGAGGCCATGAAATCTGAGATGGAATCCATGTACTCCAACAAAGTATGGACTTTGGTGGACTGAAGGGGTAAAACCCATAGGGTGCAAGTGGGTCTTCAAGAAGAAGACCGACATGGATGACAATGTGCAAACTTATAAAGGCAGATTGGTTGCAAAGGGTTTTCGACAAGTTCAAGGTGTTGACTATGACGAAACTTTTTCTTCAGTTGCCATGATTAAGTCCATCAGGATTATGCTTGCTATTGCGGCTTATTATGACTATGATATTTGGCAAATGGATGTTAAAACTGCATTCCTGAATGGGAATATAAATGAGGATGAGTACATGACACAACCTGAAGGTTTTGTAGATCCAAAGAATGCCAATAAAGTCTGTAAGCTGCAAAGGTCAATCTATGGATTGAAACAAGCATCTCGGAGTTGGAATCTTCGATTTGATGAGGAAGTCAAAGTGTTTGGCTTTATTCAAAATGAAGATGAACCTTATGTGTACAAGAAGGTTAGTGGGAGCACGACCACATTCCTCATATTGTATGTGGATGACATATTATTGACGGGGAATGGTGTCTCAGCCTTAGATAAGGTAAAGACTTGGCTTGGGAATACTTTCTCAATGAAGGACTTAGGAGAAGCATCCGACATTCTGGGAATTAAGATCTATAGAGATAGATCTAAGAGGCTTCTCGAACTAAGTCAAACCACGTACATTGACAAAGTACTGAAGTAGTTCAACATGGAGAACTCAAAGAGAGGCAACATCCCCATGCTACATGGAGTCACCGTCTCTAGAGCTCAATGTCCCCAATCTTATGAAGAGAGGGAGCGTATGAATGGGATCCCATATGCATCAGTCATCGGATCCATCATGTACGCTATATTGTGCACATGCTCAGATGTCTCGTATGCCCTTAGCATGACGAGCAGGTACCATTCAGAACCCAGGGATGCTCACTGGATAGTCGTAAAGAACATCCTCAAGTACTTGCGAAGGACTAAGGATCAATTTCTTGTATACGGCGGTGAGGAAGAACTAGTTGTAAAGGGTTACACCGATGCAAGTTTCCAAACTAACAAAGATGATTATAGATCACAATTAGGATTTGTATTTTCCCTAAACAATGGAGCTGTGAGCTGGAAGAGTTCCAAGCAAGAAACAGTTGCCGATTCTACTACAGAGGCCGAGTATATTGCTTCTTCACATGCAACAAAGGAGGCTATGTGGATCGGGAAGTTCATCACTGAACTTGGTGTAGTTCCCATTAGTTGTGATGCAATTGAACTTTATTGTGACAATAATGGAGCTATTGCTCAAGTTAAAGAGCCCAGATCACATCAGCGGTCCAAGCACATATCGCGGTGCTTCCATCTCATATGAGAGATCGTACAGCGAGGAGATGTGAAGATTTGCAAAGTACCAACTGAAGACAACATAGCTGATCCACTGACTAAGGCCCTTTCTCAGCAAAATCATGATGGTCATACTAGGTCACAAGGACTGAGGTTCCTAGGTGACTGGCTCTAAGTGCAAGTGGGAGTCTGTTGGTATGTATGCCCATAGAGAAAGTCATGTGATGATTGTAATGGGATACTTTGTAAATGGTTTGAATAATAATAAAGGCAATTTCTGATCTATATGTTTTAACTATTTCTGAGATGATAGTGTAACATGATAGATGTCTAAAAAATTGTTTTACTCAATGACGTATGCTTTTGGGTTGAGGACCTAAATGATGAGATCATACAAATGTTAAGAGTATACTTTCTTATTTAGTCCCTAGTCAGTTTTTATTGTGGAAATAACCATAGACATCAATAACACTAAAGATTAGATTGTCTATTGGTTGATGACAGAATCTCATTAGTCATGATATAGTGATATCAAACCAAGCACATAGGTACTTGTCATAGAACAAGTGTACCACACAGACCCACCGTGAGAGTGACACATGGAACCATGATTTGGTAGTCACAGTCAGCTCTCACAGTGATGGTGGTGAATGTGATTCTTCGACCTAAAATCACTACACTCAACACATGTCATTGGGTACACTTTGACATCATCAAACGCAGTCCTGAAACATGGGTTGTTATAAAGGTGATGATTGGGTGACTTTGACACATGGGGCTTTTGACGGGTGAGTGATAGATATGGGATTTTTCCCTCCTAAGGGAGTTTAATGTCCATGGCCACTTGATGAGTAGGATTGAGAAAGGCATGTGCATGCATGTGTGAATCAATATGTGATATTGATGTCACACACATCTCACCCAATCTACTCTGAGATCAAGGAAATGGATGAACGTTGAAAGGATGATTGTACCATGCCTTGAGTTCATTCAGGACATTAGTGACAAAGGAAATATACATTCACTGTAACACCATTCACAGATTGTAGGATTGAAATTTGTTCTCCAACTTTCTATTTCATTTGGGTAGCACTGATGTGCGACTAGACACCGCTCTTTGCTTGTGAAGTCATAAATGTTATGGACTTTCACTGCCAATGTGAAATGGACCTGCAGGGTCACACACATAGGATTTAACCTGGAAGAGGAGTTTTTCCACAAATGATGTTTATATTGATTACTAAAGGAGATTAGTAGTTCAATTAAACACTCAGTTGATTGATAGCTCAAAATCATAGTGTTCAAGGTTTTGGACCAATTGATTAGAGTATCAGATCGATTGAAACTACGATTGACTGATTTTGCACAATCTGTACTTCCAACTAATCGGCTCATGAGATGAACCGATCGGCTCAGGTTGGTGAACTGATCGACTTATCGAGTGATATGATCGGATCATGTGCAATGAGATGATTAGCTCAATTGTTGAACCGGTTGGCCCATGTGACCAATGGAGATCCTTTGGAAAGTCAAATTTGCAAATACAATTTGTTTCACTTGTACAATTCGATTTGGACAAGGATTAATATTTGATTAATCAGAAATAAATATGAAAGTCAATTTGAGTTGGACCAGGACCATGAACCGATCGACTCATGTGATGAACTGATTGGCTTAGGGGTCCCAAACGATCGGTTCAGGTGTGAACCGATCGGTTGAGGTCACCAAACAATCGTTTCAGGGTTGAAACGATCGGTTCAACTGACGTAGTTGGTTGTTTTGTGAAAAATCTCAAACCCTTCTACTCCTATTTAGTCCCGCATTGCCCAGGGTAGAGAACCCTATCCCATGACCCTCCTATATATAGGGGTATTGGGGGCTTCTCAAAGTACAACTCAGAACACCAGTTCCTCTACAAAGTTGTCGTTCTCTCTGGTTTTGGTAACTGAGAGAGCCCGAGCAAGTGCTACCCGATAAGGGAGGCACAATAAGGGAAAGACAAATGCAGAAAGTCAACTGGTTGCCGGAGAGTGTGTCACTGACTAGTACACTGATAGGAGGGTGTGACTCCTTATGATTCCTTGTGTGTCAAGGAGATCGGAGTTCCAGGCAGTCCATGTGGATGACTACAGAGGTGGGAGACTTCTGCCGCTCAGAGAACAGCTGTCAATCTCGAAAGTCCCGGTGAGACCAGGAGATGCTCAAACACCGTCCAAGACCGGAGGTGAAGACTTAACAAGCTGTGAGGTAATGTCGCCGAGCAAGCCTCGGGACAAGGTACGCCTCCACAAACCATCCTTCCTATTGTATAGACGTTGACACGATTCCTTTATTCTGGGTTTGGGTGAAGAATTTTTTTATTTCCACTGCCTTCTCTGTCTCCCCTAAAACCCAACAGTGGGTACCACAGGTGTTCTTCCCGTAGTCAAAGCAGATCATGTGGTGTAGAAAGTATCATAACCACTTGACTCCAACATTCTTCTAGATAGTACATAATCACAATAGTGTTTTCTGCAACTTCCGTTTGATTTTTCTTGGGGACATTGTAGTTAATTGTTGACCTAGAGGTTATACATTGTCCATATTTTGATAATGACTTAACCATTCCATTCATATGTATCTAATATGTGTATTCAAGATTGATTTCAGGTGTTAGGTACATGAAAATGATCAAAATACTCAAGCCCTAATTTGCTATAGTTCAAGTCAAAAGCTATACAAGTGTGTAATTTATGAAATCCATGTAAATGACCTTAGAATGTTTTTGGTAATCACTTGTATTGATGATATGGCTTGTAACTAAGATGAGAAAATTGATTGGGACACTTTGCACCAAGTTTTAATCATTTTTGATGTACTTTAGAAAATTGAATCACAGGCTGTTGATCGGTTGGGTTATATTCTCAACCGATCCAGTGGATCAATTCTCTGAAGAGTACATCGGCCGAGTTGTGCATTCATAGAACTCAAACGATGGGGTTACCGTCCAAACATAACTTTCATTGGTCAGTCGAGTTTCCTCAGGACAAACTCGACCGATGGTTTGAAAATTGGGTTTGTCTTTTACCCAATCGGTTGAGTTGCCTTTATTGAAACTCGACCGAATGCACTATACGGAAATTGCGGAAAAAGTGATTATGACCATTGGTGACTTATTTGGACAAAAATAGATCTATTTCCTTGGACAAAAATGACTATAATTCGACCCTAAGTGTTCCCCAACTCAAAGGGGCACCCTCAACTATAAATAGAACCTCTTGGAGTTCATTCCAAGGTTGCTCATTCCATATATGCTTAGTTCTTGCTTAGTTGAGAGTGCTGCACACATTTGAGTCCCTTTCTCTCTCTACCTTCAAGTTAAATTCATGAGTATGAGTGAGTTATGATCTATTGTAAGAGAGATACCCCTTGTATTTATGTAAAGCTCTCCACCTCCATCTTCCTACACCCTTTCCTATTTAAGAAAAGGTTGAAGATCTTATCTGAGTGAAGGAGGAGTTGTGGTTCTTCAAGGTTGAAGAAAGCATGGTGTTTTAGATCTCCAAGTGAAGGAGATAGGAAAGGCAGACATTCAAGAAGGATAGGTAATTCCTTGAAGGCCAAAGACTTGAAGAAGTAGTGGGTAAGTCCTTGTTGAAGGCTGAAGACTCCATGGTTCAAGTGGGTAAGTTCCTTCGGTAGGTTGAAGATCCTTTCTTGAAGTATTAAGTCCTTGAATGAATGTGGTTTTGTCTTGTAATCTTATGATGGAATATAAGAGTATCAAGATTGCAAAGTCCTAGAGATTAACCACCTCTAGGTAGTGGACTGACTCACTTCTAGTTTGAAGTGTGGAACCACTATAAACCACTTTATCCAAGTGTATGCTCCTCCTTGTCTCTCATCCTTGCTGTGCTTGCTAGTTAGGATCTAAAATTGGCTGTATGTTTAAGATTATGCACTTAATATAATTTGGTGGTCTAATTTGTCTTGTGAGATTTGTGAAGCTCTATTCACCCCCCCCTCTAGAGCCCTTGATCTAACAAGTGGTATCAGAGAATGTCTTCTCCAAGCTACTTCTACAAGTAGGATAAGATGGGCAATTTAGCACTTAGATCTCTAAACTTGGAGGGAAGCATCTCCATGCGACCTCCGATCTTTGACAACACCAACTTCCTCTATTGTAAGAGAAGAATATAGTTCTATCTCCAAGGAGTAAGCTATGAGATGCGAAAGGTGGTGTATCTAAAGTATGAAGATCCAAAGGGGGAAATCTCCACGAGGACGAAAGCCCAAATGAAGCAAGCTCAGCTCAATGCCAAAGCCATGAGCATCATCTATGCAGCCCTCACCCCATATGAGTTCAACCAGATCTCCTCTTGGGACACCACACATGAAATTTGGAATAAGCTATCTGTCACCTATGAAGGAACGAAGCAAGTGAAAGAAGCCAAGATCTACATGCTTGGTGGTCTACTTGAGAACTTCAAGATGGGTAAGAATGAAAGAGTGGCAGATATGTACACAAGGCTTAATGTGATCATCAATGGATTGGCAGCCCTTGGAAGTGTGATGGACAAAGGCACAATCAATTCCAAGATCTTAAGATCTCTTCTAAAGATATGGGAGCCCAAGGTTACATCCATTGAATAAGTGTACAAGCTTAGTGAATTGTCAATCGAGGAGCTGGTTGGCAACCTTCAAGCCTGTGAGCCAAGGCTTGATAAGCAAGAAGAAGAAGAAGAAGAAAAGAGAGAAGAGAAGGAGTCCAAGAAGATCAAGGACACAGCCTTTAAAGCTCAAATTGAAGAGATGGTTCGGTAGCAACAACTTACACTCAAGTATCCTACTACTTCCTCAAGTGAAGATGAAGGCCCAAATGAACATGAAGCAAACTATTCCAAGAGAAAACACTTCAAGGGGAAGCCTTCTTCATCAACTCCTACATGCTTTGAATGTGGCCAAAAAGGCCATTACAAGAGTGATTGTCCCAAGGACAAGAAGAACCACTACAAGAGCGTCTATAAGAAGTATAAGGAGTATAAGAGAGAAGACAAATACAAGAGAAATGAGAAGAAAGAAAGAAGAAGCAAAGATGCAGCTCATGCAGCTTGGGAGGAGTCTTCCTCAAGTTCTTCTAGCTCCGAAAATGGAGAATGCCACCTTGTTCTCATGGCCTCTACAAGTGAAGATGTAGGTGAGGTAAGTGAGGTAAGTGAAGTCAACTTGCATGAGTTGTCTAAAGAAACTCTCATTGATATTCTTAATGCTTGTCGGTCATCTTTTACTAAATGCAAATCTTAAAAGAAAAGGTTAGGAAAGATAATAGATGATCTTTATGCTAAGATTGAGATTCTTGATCAAAATGAAAAGATGCACCTTGATAGTATTGATACTTTGCTAGGGCGATTTCTTGATCTTGAGCTCTAATATAATGGAGTTGAAGTTGAGAATAGTATCTACCTTAAGAACATTGCTGCTCTTAAGGAAGAGAACCAAAAATGCCAAGATGAGATAGATGTTATTAAAATTGAAAATGTTGAACTTAATCTCAATGATGAAGTTAGGAAGCAAGAAACTCATGCTTATCAAAAGGAAATTCTTTTGCTTAAATCTAAAAATGCTAAGTTTCTTGCTCAAGTTAATGATCTATCATCTAGACCTATTTTGCAAAGTAATGAGGTAGCTAGCACTGCTTTAGAACGTGATTCTTTTCATAATAAAGCCCTCTGTCTAGAGGCTGACCTATTGCATGCTAGAGATGATCTTGCTAGTTTATCTTCTACTGTCATTAACCTTAGTGATGATAATGCTAAGTTAAGAGCTTCTTTCAAAAGTTTCTTATGGGAAAGAAATCCCTTAATGCTATCCTAGAATACTCTACCAAACAAATTGGTACTAGTGGTTTAGGATATGATGGGATTGCTCCTAAGGGTAAGAATAAGAATAAGACTAAGGGTAAGAAGAAGAGTGTGGAACCTCCTATCTTCCATGGAGAGACTTCCAGCTCTAAGAACCCAATGATATGTGTTCATTGTAAATGTGATGATCATTACTCTACTTATTGTCCTCACAAGCCAAAGGGGACCAACCCAAAGATGAAATGGGTCCCCAAGCTAACCCCAGATCCTAAAGTTTGAGTTGGGCACTAACATCCTTCTTTCATGCAGGTCAAAAGAAGGTGGATTGTTGATAGTGGCTGCTCAAAGCATATGACAGGTGAAATAATCCATTTGAACAAATTCATGAAAAAAAGGAGGATCGGTGACCTTCGGGGACAACAAAAAGGATAAGGTAATAGGTGAGGGTGATGTGGGAAACAAACTAAGTATTAAAAATATTTTGCTTGTTGATGGCCTACATCACAACTTGATAAGTGTAAGCCAACTTTGTGATAATGGATATCTTATTTTATTTACTTCTTTAGAATGTTTGCTTCTAGATTCCCTCACTTACAATCTTATATATAAGGGAACTAGAAATGGTAATCTTTATGTTATTGTTCTTGATGCTCTAAAGCCTGCACTTCATAGATGCTTGGTTGTGGATAAAAATGATATTTCTCTTTGGCATCGCCGATTGGGTCATGTGAATATGCATCAAATGAAGAAATTGAACAAAAAGGAATTGGTTCAGGGACTTCCCAAATTAGGTTTTGAAAAGGATGAGGAATGCCAACCTTGTACGCAAGGCAAGCAAACTAAGTCTTCCTTCAAATCCAAAGGAGTTCTTAGTACCAAAAGAGCAATTGAGCTTCTTCATATTAATCTATTCGGACCTATGAGAACTCAAATGCTTCATGGTTCCATGTATTGTCTTGTGATTGTCGATGATTTCTCTCGCTATACTTTGACATTCTTTCTCATTTCTAGAAGTGATACTCTTGATGTTTTCTCGAGCTTTTGCAAATGAGTTGAAAATAAAGCTTCTTGCTGGATTGTTTTTATCCGTAATGACCATGGGGGGATTTGAAAATGATCTTTTTGAGTGTTTTTGTGGAAAATCTGGTTACTCACACAATTTCTCTTCTCCTCATACACCTCAACAAAATGGGGTAGTAGAGAGAATGAATAGGTCACTACATGAGATGGCTAGGACCATGCTTCTAGAATATGACATTCCTAAGAAGTTTTGGGCTGAAGCCGTTAGCCCCTCATGCTTTGTGTAGAACTGGTTTTTTACACATCCTTCTTTGAAGAAACCCCCTATGAGTTATGGCATGGTAGAAAGCCATCCATCGGTTTCTTTTACATTTTCGGATGTCCTTGTTTTGTTTTAAACACGAAGGATTTTCTCGACAAGTTTGATCTGAAATCGTACAAGGCTTTCTTCTTAGGCTATAGCACTACAAGAAGGGCTTATAGTGTTTTCAATATTGAACTATCTAAAATTGAAGAATCTATTAATGTCAAGTTTATTGAATCTAACCCTGCTATTGGAAAAAATGTTGTTGATAATGATATTACAGATGACTTCATTCCTATCTTGAATGATCTCAACATCGACAACAAAGGTAAGCAGGTGGTTGAAGTAGAAGATGAAGTGAAGAAGGATCCCACTCCTCACTTTGCAAAGAATCATCCTAAAGAGATAATCATTGGCAACCCATTTGAGAGAGTGAAGACACGAGCTGTCTACAACAAAGAACAAATAGACAGTGCCTTCATCTCACAGCTGGATCCAAAGAACATCTAGAGAGCTCTTGGAGATGATGAGTGGGTCCTAGCCATGCAGGAGGAACTAGAACAATTTGAGAAGAATCGTGTGTGGACTCTAGTGCCAAGACCAAGTGACACAAAAATCATTGGCACCAAGTGGGTCTACCGCAACAAGCTTGATTAAAATAGCAAGGTGGTAAGGAACAAAGCAAGGTTAGTGGCGCAAGGCTACAATCAACATGAAGGTATTGATTTTGATGAAACTTATGCTCATGTTGCTAGACTTGAATATATTAGAATGATACTTGCCTTTGCTAGTTATAAAAATTTCTTACTATATCAAATGGATGTTAAAAGTGTGTTTTTAATGGTACAATCTAGGAGGAAGTATTTGTTTCTCAACCTTCAGGCTTTGAAAATGACAAGCTACCTAATCATGTTTATTTGTTACAAAAAGCTCTCTATCGACTCAAATAAGCACCTCGAGCTTGGTATGAGAAATTAAAGAACTTTTTGTTAGACAATGACTATGTCATGGGCAAAGTTGATTATACCTTATTTCTAAAACACACTTCTAGAAATTTTCTTATCATTCAAATTTATGTTGATGATATCATTTTTGATGGAAATGATCTTGATCTTTTCAAGCAGTATAGTTCTCTTATGCAGAGTGAGTTTGAAATGAGCATGATGGGTGAGTTTACTTTCTTCCTCAGCTTACAAATCAAGCAAACCAAAGATGGAAACTTCATCAACCAAGGCAAGTACACAAATGAACTACTCAATCACTTTGGAATGGAGAACGTGAAGCCAATGGACACACCCATGTCCAACACAGCCAAACTTGATAGAGATGAAGAAGGTGAGAAGGTAGATGAGAAGCTCTATAAAGGTATGATTGGAAGTTTACTTTATTTAACTGCCTCTAGACTTGATATCATGTTTAGTGTTGGCTTGTGTGCTTGCTTTCAATCAAGTCCTAGGAAATCACATCGTATTGTTGTTTAGAGGATTTTGAGGTACTTAGCTAAAACTCAAAACTTTAGTCTATGGTACCCCAAGTCAAGGGACTTTACTCTAATAGCATATAGTGATGCGGATTACGTGGGCTGTTTGATTGATAGAAAGTGCACAAGTGGCACTTGCTTCTTTCTAGGACCATGCTTGGTGTCTTGGTTCTTCAAGAAATAGAGCACCATGGCATTATCAACTACCGAGGCTGAATACATTACAGTCGGGAGTTGTTGTGCCCAAGTCCTATGGATGAGGCAAATGCTCCAAGTCTTTAACATACATTTTGATGCTTCTCCTATCTATTGTGATAATACTTGTGCAATCAATCTTTCTTATAATCCTATATTGCATAGTATAGCTAAATATAAAGAGGTTCACCATCATTTTCTTCATGATCACATTGCCAAAAAGGATATTTATATCATGCATGTGGACAAGGAAAATCAGTTGGCAGATATTTTCACTAAACCTCTAGCTAGAGATCAATTTAATTTTATTAGATCTAAATTGTTCATATTTTCTTTGGATGATATTAACATGATATATAGCTACTTGTTTCTATCATATATGTCTTCCTCATGCTTTACTCACCTTGCTTGCCTAAAATTGCTAAATTTGCTTGTTGACATGCTTAGTTTCACTTTTTTTGGACATTTCTCAAATTTCTTGTTTTTATCGCTAAATAGTACCCAATGATGAGTGATATGTGCCTAAGTATGTTCAATATACATAATAGACTTGAAAAATGAATTTAATTAGCATTCATATGGCTAGAAATTGAGTTTGATGGTTTTAGGTCAGGTTGACCATCAATCAAGTTTCCCCCAAGACAAACTCGACCGATCAGTGGCCGAGAGCTGTTCTAAAATGGACCAATCAGTCAAATTTCTGACTCTCAACTCGACCGATCAGTGGACTAAAGCCAACTTAAGTTGGGTTCGACCGACTATTCTCCCTCTCAACTAGAGAATAGTCGACCGATTCCCCTTCTTCTAGCCCTAAGCTCTCTACCCAAACCCTTACCTTCCCTATCCTAGCCCTTTCCCGACCTAGATAGGCGGCCCTAGACCTCTCCTTTTGCTCTTTGTTGGTGTTTGGACGTTTTCGGCGGCTTGCTTTGTGCGTTTGTTCTCTTCTCCTCTTTCTTTTTGCCTTCATGGCTTCCCATTGAAGAAAGTGACCCGCCCCTAGAAATGCTTCATCATCTTCTTCATCTAACTGCTTGATTCCCTTTAATGACACCTCATTTGTCTTAATAGAAGCTATAAATAGGTATAAGGACCTTCTTCCTAAGAGTCATTTCTCTTTTAGAGCTTTGTTTGAGCCTAGCCCTAGGCGTTAAGCAGTCATAGACCAAGTAGCTAAGTTGTTAGCCATCCATCACCTCTCTACCCTGGCTGTCAAGCATTACTGCTTTCATATTTCAATGACAAGCACAAAAGTAGTTCATGAATTCTACGCTAACTTACGTTGGAATTACGACACCCTTGTACCCCCACTGAATACTCAAGTGATCCTAATTTCCATGATTGCTAGGAAGCATTTTCAAATCTCTGAGGATATTTTAAATGTCTTCTTTTTCGAAGATAATGAGAATGTCACTTGGCGCAAGGATTACGACGCATATTTTGACCTTTTGGATCCTGAGGGTTTCTATAAGCAGAATGAGATCACTCTTCCTGATATCCATCACTATCTCTAGAAACCCGATGTTCCATATAAGAAGAAGAGCACCCTACCCTCCTCCTCCCTCAATCTCATGAAGTGTATCTTAGCCCTAGTGATCAGCTGCAACATCCATCCAAAGAAAAATCAAACGGATATGGTAGAGAACACTATGTTTATAATGTATTGCATTCTTGAGAATAGCGGAGTCAAATGGTCAAGATACATTCTTCACCACATGACCTATTTTGATTCCGGTAAGAACACCCGAGGCATCCATCCACCCTATCCATCCCAGATTTGTGGTTTGTTTCAATTTTCTACTGAGAAATCACTCTTTTCTGACTATCATTACAAGCTATCCAGGAAAGGTGTATGTATCAGTGAAACCACAATTCAGAAGTTTGTGCCTATTTTTGCCTCCACCACACCTAGTGCTTCACCCTTAGCCTTTGCCTCTGCAGCCCCTACCTCCTCTGCTCGAGCTCCACCTCCTCAGCCACCTCGACCTAGTCGTGCTTCGTTTTGTGTATCTAATGAAACCCTTATGGGCAACATGATGCACCAACAAGCATACAACCTACAGGTTCAGGAGCACCTGCATCAGGATCTATGTTCAATTATGTTAAACATGAACATATCTTGTGCACACCCCTACCCCACCTACCAGCCTTTCCCTAGTAGTGATTATGCTTCTTATGCATATCATCATTACTACCCTACCCCCGAGCCTTCCGCTGCTGCTCCTCCACCCTTTGTTGCTGGTGGTTTTGCTCCCTCCTATCTGACGTTGCCTGCTGGCCCCTTGGCCACCCTGCTTGCCAGTCTTGGCAATTCTGCTCCATCCTTTCCTCAGGCTAATGAGCTCTATGCTCTTGGTATGACTTGGGATGAGTAGAATGCTCGTTGGCCCGGTCGTGGTTTTTGTCCTCCTGTAGATGAGGAGATGTCTGACCAGGATGATGATGTTGAGGCTACTGCTTATGACAATGATGGTGATGGTGAGGATGCTTCAGATGATGGTGATGGTTCTGGTGCTGATTCTGGTGATGAAGGCACTACAGTTACACCTTTAGATGGAGACAAGGACTACGAGCCTGGAGCTGATGATGATGATGATGATGTCAACATAGATAGTCTAGATGTCTAGTTTGTTTCTTAGTCTTTAGTCTAGTATGCTGATTGTATATATCTTTCTAGGCTATTTTGTATTAGAAACATCTGGGCACATTATCTGAGATGTACTATTTTTATTGTTAGTTTTTTTCATCGCTTCTTGCTTGTAGCTGCTTTTATGAGAACATGCTTCTAAGTTGTAATATATGTTATGTGCACTCTAGATCTTTGCTCTGTTATATTTTATGAGTTGGTGCCATATTTCACCATATTTTGATTATGACTAAGATTGTGTGTTTCTTTTGTCTCTCGCCGATATATGATATGAGATTGCATGTATGATTATCTACTTGATTGTGTTTAGAGAAGATCTGATTATATGCTATTCTACCCCCCCCCCCCAATTTTTTATAATGTCAAAAGGGGGAGAGAATTTCAATGTCTTGAAACTCAATCATATTGCTATTCTTTGTCATAATGTTGTTTATTGCTTATGAGATCCTTTCTTGTTCATTCTATGTTTTATCATGTGACTTGCAAAGGACCAGATAGTACTTGTATGTTATAATTGCTTTGTGTAGATAGAATAACTATGTAGGTTAAAGTAAGCATAGATTGAGGTGGAGAAATTCCCATTGTTCACATCTTGAATCCCCCTAATTCACAAGGCAAAGGTATAATTTCTATATCCTTTTCAATATGTTTGAGGAATGGTTTGCCATTGTCAAAAAGGGGGAGAATGTTGACCTAGAGGTTATACTTTGTCCATATTTTGATAATGACTTAACCATTCCATTCATATGTATCTAATATGTGTATTCAAGATTGATTTTAGGTGTTAGGTACATGAAAAGGATCAAAATACTCAAGCCCTAATTTTCTACAGTTCAAGTCAAAAGCTATACAAGTGTGTAATTTAGGAAATCCATGTAAATGACATTAGAATATTTTTATAATCACTTGTATTGATGATATGGCTTGTAACTAAGATGAGAAATTTTTTTGGGACACTTTGCACCAAGTTTTAATCACTTTTGATGCACTTTAGAAAATCAATCACAGGCTGCTGATCGGTGGAGTTATAATCTTGACCGATCCACTGGATCAATTCTCTGAATTGTGCATCGGTCGAATTGTGCATTCACAGAACTCGACCGATGGGGTTACTGACCAAACACAACATTCATTCGCCGGTCGAGTTTCCTCAGGACAAACTCGACTGATGGTTTGAAAATTGGGTTTGTCTTTTACCCAATCGTTCGAGTTTCCTCAGGACAAACTCGATCGATGGTTTGAAAATTGGGTTTATCTTTTACCCAATCATAAGCTCGACTGAATGCACTGTACGAAAATTGTAGAAAAAGTGATTGTAACCGTTGGTGACTTATTTGGACAAAAATAGATCTGTTGCCTGGGGGAAAATGACTATAATTCGACCCTAAGTGTTCCCCAACTCAAAGGGGCACCCTCAACTATAAATAGAACCTCTTGGAGTTCATTCCAAGGTTGCTCATTCCATATATGCTTAGTTCTTGCTTAGTTGAGAGTGTTTCACACCTTTGAGCCCCTTTTTCTCTCTACCTTCAAGTCAAATCCATGAGTATGAGTGAGTTAGGATCTGTAGTAAGAGAGCTACCCCTTGTATTCATGTAAATCTCTCCACCTCCATCTTCCTACCCCCTTTCCTATTGAAGAAAAGGTTGAAGATGTTCTACGAGTGAAGGAGAAGGAGTTGTTTTTCTTCAAGTTTGAAGAAAGCATGGTGTTCTAGATCTCCAAGTGAAGGAGATAGGCAAGGCGGACGTTCAAGAAGGACATGTAATTCCTTGAAGGCCAAAGACTTGAAAAAGGAGTGGGTAAGTCCTTGTTGAAGGCTGAAGACTCCATGGTTCAAGTGGGTAAGTTCCTTTGGTAGGTTGAAGATCCTTACTTAAGGTATTAAGTCCTTGGATGAATGTGGTTTTGTCTTGTAATCTTATGATGGAATATAAGAGTATCAAGATTGCAAAGTCCTAGAGATTAACCACCTCTAGGTAGTGGACTGACTCACTTCTAGTTTGAAGTGTGGAACCACTCTAAACCACTTTGTCCAAATGTATGATCCTCCTTGTCTCTCATCCTTGCTATGCTTGCTAGTTAGGATCTCAAATTGGTTGTATGTTTAAGATTTTTCACTTAATATAATTTGGTGGTCTAATTTGTCTTGTGAGGTTTGTGAAGCTCTATTCACCCCCCTGTAGAGACCTTGATCCAACATTAATTACTAATGTGATCAGATAGTTCTTGAGATCTAGGGAAGAGGATGGCAAGATGGACTTCTTCTTATATGGTACCTAAGGATTCTTCAAAAACTTGTGAACATTAGGGGGAGTAAGATCAAAGTGTTTGTATAAAGCCTTGGGGTCAAGCGGGCCAAAATAGTCAAGGTAGTCCTTTCTCCATGTGTCGGTGACCTCAGTTCCATTGAAATAGATATTCAAGGAATCTTCTGGGATGGTAAATTTTGTCCCGACAATCATGGAAGTAAGAGTTATCTGGCTATCAGGCGGTGGCACAATTATGGCATAGTTTCATTGAAGATTTGCATAGAACTCATGGACTACCTTGGTGCTTGTGATGGAATTTTGGAAGCACATGTGTTATACACAAAATGCTCCTAGGTGATGGGTATAGAACAACTAAGTTATATCCTATGTAACCTTATTCATGGTGAGACGAGGCTCAAACAAGACCTAAATGAAAAAGGGTTCCTAGGAAGGAGGTCCTTATACCGATTTAGTGCTTCGGAGGAGACAAAGGAGGTGCCATCATAGGTTAAAATTGTAGGATTGGATGAGGATGAGTTAGCTCCACTAGGGGAGGCTCTCTTCCTTCGGTTGGATGCCATGAAGTCAGATTGAGAAGCAACAACAACCAAAAGGGGGAGAGATCCTCACTAACAGGCTGTCTAACAACCTAGGATGGGTGTGGGAGAGGTAAGGAAGGCTGGGCTAGGCAAGGAAAAGGATGTGCAAACCTAGGGTTGGAGGTCAAGGGAGCTAGATCTAGGGATTGGTATACTTTTCTATAGCCAAGAGGGAGAATAATCTGCCAAACCCTTTTTAAATTTGGTCCAACCTGGCCATCGGTCGAGTTCTGAGTTTGAGAAACTTGACCGATCTATTGAAAACACTTGACCTTAGCCTAGGATTGGTTGAGTTGGCAACTCGACCAACAGGTTGCCTATCCAAAAACTTAAAATTTTAATTCCTAGCCTCTAAGGTTATAACAAAATTATTTCTTTAGCCTATTATGTATTTTATACATATTGGGAAACATTTCACTCATCATAAGGTACTATTTTACGATAAAACAATCGTTTGTGAAAAATACCCAAAACAAGCAAAATAAGGCAAGAAATAAGACAATTTTAGTACATAGAAAGCAAGAGATGATCAATTCTAAGCATGAAACATAGAGGTAAGAGAACACCTAGCTATAAGGCATGTCATTATCATCAAGAGTAGTAATAAGTAATTTTGATCTAATAAAAGCAAATTGCTATTTAGCTATAGGTTTAGTGAAAATGCATGTGAGTTGATTCTCCATATCCACATGCATGATATAAATATCCCTTTTGGCAATGTGGTCATGGATAAAGTGATGATGAACCTCTATATGTTTATCTCTACTATGCAATGCAAGATTTTAAGACAAGTTAATTGCACTAAAATTATCACAATAGATAGGAGAAGCATCAAAATGAATGTCAAAGTCTTGGAGCATTTTCTTCATACATAGGACTTGGGTACAACAACTCCCAGTTGTAATGTGTTTAGTCTTGGTAGTTGAAAGAGCCACAATGATATGTTTCTTAGAGAACCAAGAAACTAGGCAAGGTCCTAGGAAGAAGCAAGTGCCACTTGTGCATATTCTATCAATCAAACAGTGTGTGTATTCGGCATCACTATAAGATGTAAGAGTAAAGTCCCTTGAATTAGGATTCCATAGTCCAAAATTTTGGGTTTTGGATAGATACCTCAAAATTCTCTTAACTTCTATAAGATGTGATTTCCTAGAACTTGATTGAAAGTGAGCACACAAGCCTAGACTAAACATTATATTAGGTCTAGAGGCAGTTAAATAAAGTAAACTTCCAATCATACCATTGTAGATCTTCTCATATACCTTTTCTCCTTCTTCATCTCTATCAAGCTTGGCGGTATTTAACATGGGGGTGTCCATTGGCTTGGTTTTCTCCATCCCAAAGTGCTTAAGTAGTTCATTGGTGTACTTGCCTTGGTTGATGAAGTTCCCATTCTTTGTTTGCTTGATTTGGAAGCTAAGGGAGAATGTAAGCTCCCCCATCATGTTCATATCAAACTCACTCTACATAAGATCACTAAACTCCTTGCAAAGATCAAGGTTAGTTCCACCAAAGATAATATCATCAACATAAATCTGAATGATCAAGAAATTGCTAGAAATGTGTTTTAGAAACAAGGTAGAATTGACTTTGCCCATGATATAGCCATTGTCTAGCAAAAACTTCTTTATTTTCTCATACCAAGCTCGAGGTTCTTGTTTGAGACCATAAAGAGCTTTTTGTAACAAATAAACATTGTTAGGCAAGTTATCATGTTCAAATCTCAGAGGTTGAGCAAGATATACTTCCTCCTTGATTGTACCATACAAAAATGCACTTTTAACATCAATTTGATAAAGTAGAAAATTCTCGTGACTCGCAAAAGCAAGAAAAATTCTAATTGACTCAAGTCTAGCTACAAGTGCATATGTTTCATCAAAATCTATACCTTCTTATTGATTGTAGCCTTGAGATACTAACCTTGCTTTGTTTCGTACCATTTTTCCACTTTCATCAAGCTTGTTGTGGTAGACCCACTTGGTGCCAATGATCTTTCTATCACTTGGTCTTGGCACAAGAGTCCACATTATGTTCTTCTCAAATTGTTCCAAATCTTCTTGCATGGTGAGGATCCACTCATCATCTTTAAGAGCTTCTTTGACATCTTTAGGATCAAGCTGAGAGATGAAGGCATTGTCTACTTGTTCTTTGTTGTAGGCAGCATGCATCCTTCACCCTTTCAAAAGGATTACCTATGAAGAGCTTTTTAGGATGATGCTTTGCAAAGCAGGGGGTTGGATCCTTCTGATGTGCACAAATTGTATCATCTTTTGGATCATGTTTGGTTGCATATCCATATTGTTTTGACTCAATTATCACTCTCATTCATGCTAGATTCTATATTTTTAGTTATTCTTACTTGTCACATGGTTTGGATTGTAGGTACTATATTTTGCAATGAAATAATGAGGAATATATCATATTATCTCTTATTGGATCACTCCTCAAGTATCTACATGTTTTGGGGTTCGAACTACGCAAATACCATTTTTTACGGCATATAATTCAGACCTACACGCTGAAAGTTATGATCAGAATACACAACAGCCCAGAACAGCCAAGTGCACGCCGTGCACCAAAAGTGCACACCATGCACCTGGGAGCGTCAAGCATACCAAAGTTTCTAGAAAGTTGCACGGCATGCACGCAATTGCACGGTGTGCACCTGGGAGCTAAAAGTTTCTAGAAAGTTGCACGACATGCATTTCTTTAGTACACGTCGTGCACCTGGGAGCTAAAGGTTTCTGGAAAGTTGCACGGTGTGCATTTCTTCAGCACACGCCATGCACAGTGCATTCTGGAGCAAATTGAAAGTTTCGGGAAAGTTGCACGGTGTGCACCTGGCAGTTTCAGCATTTTGAAAAATATGAGTTTTTGTTTAAAACGAAGTGGGAACTTAATGGGCGGTTATGCCCGGTCATTTGCGGAAGTTCTCTCATCCTAAAGCAAGCCTAGAGCATAGGAGGGTGATTTTGAGGGGAAAGGAGGTGGTTTCTTTACAAAGAACCCCAACCGACATTCCACATGTGCATAAGCCTACATTAGCAGCCGAGCGTCGGAACCCTTAATCCATTATCATGTCATTTTTGGGAAAGAAGGAGAGTACAACAAAAATTGTCAATTTTAACTAAGATTTCATCATTTTGTATCCTTAATAGTTGAGAGTTTGAGTTACACATCCACTAATTGCTTGGCTTGGTCATCCAAATTCTACTTAGTATTGTTTAATTGATTGATTTATTTAATTGTGACCACCCCTGCTGAACTAAAAATCTCTTTCTTGTTTGTTTAAGTTGAATTGATGGCTATGAGCATAAACATGTTGATCATGGTTGGTTTGGTCTTATAAACATCTTTAATTTCATTTGATCTATTCATGAACTTGACAATTCTTCATTTATGTTTCTATGCTCTTTTTTCTTGAGGACAAGCAATGGTTTAAGCTTAGGGGGATTTGATGTGCACAAATCATATCATCTTTTGGATCATGTTTGGTTGCATATCCATATTGTTTTGACTCAATTATCACTCTCATTCATGCTATATTCTATATTTTTAGCTATTCTTACTTGTCGCATGGTTTGGATTGTAGGTACTATAGTTTGCAATAAAATGATGAGGAATATATCATATTATCTCTTATTGGATCACTCCTCAAGTATCTACATGTTTTGGGGTTCGAAACTACGCAAATACCACTTTTTACAGCATGTTATTAGGACCTACACGCTGAAAGTTATGACCAGAATACACAACAGCCCAGAACAGCCAAGTGCACACCGTGCACCAAAAGTGCACGCCGTGCACCTGGGAGTGTCAAGCATACCAAAGTTTCTGGAAAGTTGCATGGCGTGCATGCAATTGCACGGCGTGCACCTGGGAGCTAAAAGTTTTAGGAAAGTTGCACGACATGCATTTCTTTAGTGCACTTCGTGCACCTGGGAGCTAAAGGTTTCTAGAAAGTTGCACAGTGTGCATTTCTTCAGCACACGCCGTGCACAGTGAATTCTGGAGCAAATTGAAAGTTTCTAGAAAGTTTCACGGCGTGCACCTGGCAGTTTTAGCATTTTGAAAAATATGAGTTTTTGTTTAAAATGAAGTGGGAACTTAATGGGCGGTTATGCTCGGTCATTTGCGGAAGTTCTCTCGTCCTAGAGAAAGCCTAGAACATACGAGGGCGATTTTGAGGGAAAAGGAGGTGGTTTCTTTTCAAAGAACCCCCATTCTTCCTCTCTTCTTTTCCAAGCTTCTTCTCCAAGGTGCAGCAGAGCTTCTTCACTCTACAAAGCTTCTCGGGAGGGAAGTTTTTCCGGTTTAGAGCAGATGTAGAAGTGGGATTTCGTCCTCAAGTCAGAATTTTACCTTTCTTTGGTTACACCTTGGGATTGCTTAGCTTTTCCTTCTCTAAACCATGTTAAACTCTAAAATTTCTACACATTTTCTGCTGTACATCATTATGGACGAGTAGACTCTTTTTCTTGGGCATGGGAGAGTAACTCCCATGTCATAGTTTGTATGAACATATGAATTTCGTACTAAATGTTAGTTTCTTGCATGTTCCAAGAGTTGTTTCAGATCTGAAATGCTTGTTTGTGTGATTGGCCATCATACTTGCATGTTTTATGCTTTCTTTCACAATATGAGAAGATGTGTTTAAGAGTATGGAGTTACTCTTTTAGCAACTTGTCCTTGACCGCGAGAGTGGCTGGGATTATGTTGAGGAGCAAGGTTTGTGATTTGAAATGAAATACATACACGAGAGTGATGTATGGATTTAAAATCATCATCACTTCACCGGGAGGTGAGTGATGACTACAAGCCTCCTTTGCAAGTTAATTAACATGTTTAAATTCGTATTTTAATATAAGCTATGATGTGATAGTGAAATCCCAAGTCTAAGATCCTTCCAAATCTGAATCTTAACCTTTCTTAAGTGACAATTTATTGTTTTGTTTTAGATCTATAATTTAGTTGTTCTAATCCAATCATCTTGTGTACAACGATCTAGATTATTGAAAATCATAACTCTTGTGCCTAACTAACCAACGCTCCTTGTGTTCGACCTCGACCACAATTACTCTCGTATACTTGTGGGATATAGCTAGTTGAGTAAAAGATCATTCTTATGATTGAAACTCGTTAGCCTAAACAGTCAACAAGTTTTTGGCGCCGTTGCCGGGGAGCATCGGTGTTCCTGTTAGAGTAAGAGTTGTTGATAAGTAAATGAGACTAGATCACAACCTTCATATCCACCATCATATCCATAAATCATAATTCATCATGATCATCATAATTTGTTGTATCTTCCATGTTTGTTTTTATATCTCACTCACCTTGTTTATTTGCAGGAGCATATGGGGTGTTCATAAAAAGATCCTTGAACCGTGCATATCTCTACATTTAGAAAATGAACACACTATTTGCAGCCCTCATAGAACAAGGAGTGAAACCCAAACATGTATGGAGGAATCACAACCCACACAACCATCATCCATGTCACAATCATATGCACCACCCTCATCCACACATCCTTCATCCACACCACCATCAATCACACCTAATTCACCGCCATCATATATACCACCAACAACCATACCACATTCTTCCACACCCTCATGTACACCACCAACATCCATACAACATACACCACCACCATCTACGCCACATCTACCTAATCCTTTGGATTCACATGAAGAACTAGTCAAGGAGGATGACCTTCCTCTTAAGGACTACTTTGGTACAGATGTAATGCACATGAGTGGGCCTATTAATATTTCAGAATTTGAGGCAGAGGAGTTTTCTATCAGCCCATCCATCATACAATTGCTACAGCTGAATGCATTTGGAGGGACACCCATGGAGGATCCAAACCTCCACATTGCTGAATTTCTACAGTTGCTAAGCACCATAAAGATATATGGTGTGCCTACTGATGGGATACGCCTAATTCTTTTTCCATTCTCTCTTAAATATAGAGCCAAGGCATGGCTCTATACTTTGCCAAAGAAGTCAATCAACACTTGGGAGGAGCTTCTAAAGGTCTTTTTGGCAAGATATTTTCCACCTAGCAAAACTTTGCAGCTAAGGAGTCAACTCATCAATTATTCTCAAAGGGATGGAGATACCTTGTATGATACATGGGAGAGGTTCAAAGATCTTCAACATCTTTGTCCACATCATGGTCTAAGAAATTGGCTTCTATTGCAATCTTTCTATAATGGTTTGTGCTACAATACAAGGATGACTATTGATGCAGCTGCAAATGGAGCTCTAATGAACAAATCTTATAGAGAAGCCTATGCTATTATTGAATATATGGACGAAAATCATTGCCAATGGAGTCCGGCTACAAGCTACCACCCATCCTTTTCACATACTACTTCCAAAATGCAAGTGGAAGATCACATGGTTGATGCTATAGACTTGATTGCAACAAGGCTAGACACTTTGTCACAAAGGTTTGAGAATCTAAGCACACAACTAATTCAAACAACCAACAATATTTGTGATGCATGTGGGTTGCTTGGACACTCATCTTCTACATGTTATGCTTCTTCTATTTATTCTCCAATGGACTACACTCCACCAGGCTTCTACAGCAATGCAAACCCAATTTTCATTCAGCCACAACAACTACAAGTAACTTCTAGATTAGAGTCCATGCTTGCAACATTTATTTCAGCTCAAATGCAGCAAAATGAGGAGTTCCATCAACAAATACAATCAATGAAGGGTGTCATTTGCCAACTCTCTTCTAAGGTGGAGACTATAGTCACTCATGCACACATCTTGGAGAAACAAATTGCCCAGCAAGCTCTTCCTAGCAAAGAAGCATTTCCACCTTTCTTGCCTAGTCCACCAGAGACAAATCCTACATATTTTAGGCTGGTGACATTGAATAATGGAGTTGTTATAGAGTTATATCCTTCAAAGTATGATGATGTTGATATCCATGATGATTATGAAGTTGCAACTAAAGAGGAGAAAGCTACAACACATGCTCTACATGTTGATTCTTCAAGAAAGCCACATGTCTTTCCTCCTCACACTCTAGATGACACATTGCTTTATAATGAGAACACTCCTCCCAGCTCATATTTTGATGATGCTTCAAAGGAGAATGAAAAGACGAATAGTATTGGCGTACAAAAGACTATTTTGCTGCAGCTCATAGGTGCTTTCGCTTGCCCAAATAAAGGACATATTTGCAAGGAGGCATCAATCTTTAGCACAACAATTTCCAGCTGCAAATCAGAGCACTGGTCCTCCATGGACTTTGATGTTTCCACCATGATGAGGTGCCCAGTTGCAACCTTTTTAGTTTGATTTATGCAGTGAGGACACTGTAGATTTCAAGCTTAGGGGGAAGCAACCGGATGGTAACCTAGTTCTTTTAGCTTTTCCCTTTCATGTTATTTGCTTGTTGTGATTTGCTTTTGTTTTGTGTTCGCATTTCAGTCGTTGTTTTCAGTTCTCCTCTTCTGGTGGAAAATCTAGTATGATATGAGGTTTATCTTTTATATGTGGATATAACTCCTATGCTTAACTGATTGTCCTCTTTTGATGAGAAATATCATTTGGAGAAATTGTAAAAGGCATGCATTAATCAAATGAAACCTTTTGTCCATCAACATGTGCTTAACTCTGGTTTATGCTTCTAGCCTGAACATTCATCTTTCACATCCTTGATTGCTCAAAACATGTAATGGTTTCAATTTTTGTGAGTAAATCAACTTTACAACATCATTTGGAATACAGGATGCCCTTGCCAAGCTCTTAGTGCATTTTCAACCACTCTTCCAATGAAAAAAATTCAAAACAAATGAATGAAATCTAGCTAATGCTGCAATTTAGTTGACTCTCCTATGTTTTGGAAAACAATTAAAATTTCTGTTGTCTTATCTCATCTTTATACCCCATAAAAGATGGCTAAACTACCCACATATTATGCTAGCCTAGTGTAAGTCCGATCTGGCCACAATGGTTAGGTAGTATGTCTTAAAAGAGGGTAAAATACCCCAACCGACATTCCACATGTGCATAAGCCTACCTTAGCAACCGAGCATCGGAACCCATAATCCATTATCATGTCATTTTTGGGAAAGAAGGAGAGTATAGCAAAAATTGTCATTTTTAACTAAGATTTCATCATTTTGTATCCTTAATAGTTGAGAGTTTGAGTTGCACATCCACTAATTGCTTGGCTTGGTCATCCAAATTCTACTTAGTGTTGTTTAATTGATTGATTTATTTAATTATGACCACCCCTGCTGAACTAAAAATCTCTTTCTTGGTTGTTTAAGTTGAATTGATGTCTATGAGCATAAACATGTTGATCATGGTTGGTTTGGTCTTATACACATCTTTCATTTCATTTGATCTATTCATGAACTTGACAATTCTTCATTTATGTTTCTATGCTCTTTTTGCTTGAGGACAAGCAATGGTTTAAGCTTAGGGGTATTTGATGTGCACAAATCATATCATCTTTTGGATCATGTTTGGTTGCATATCCATATTGTTTTGACTCAATTATCACTCTCATTCATGCTAGATTCTATATTTTTAGCTATTCTTACTTGTCGCATAGTTTGGATTGTAGGTACTATATTTTGCAATGAAATGATGAGGAATATATCATATTATCTCTTATTGGATCACTCCTCAAGTATCTACATGTTTTGGGGTTCGAAACTACACAAATACCACTTTTTACGGCATATAATTCGGACCTACATGCTGAAAGTTATGATCAGAATACACAACAGCCCAGAATAGCCAAGTGCACGCCGTGCACCAAAAGTGCACGCCGTGCACCTGGGAGCGTCAAGCATACCAAAGTTTTTGGAAAGTTACACGACGTGCATGCAATTACACGGCGTGCACCTGGGAGCAAAAAGTTTCTGGAAAGTTGCATGACATGCATTTCTTTAGTGCGCGTCGTGCACCTGGGAGCTAAAGGTTTCTGGAAAGTTGCACGGTGTGTATTTCTTTAGCACACTCTGTGCACAGTGCATTCTGGAGCAAATTGAAAGTTTCTGGAAAGTTGCACGGCGTGCACCTGGCAGTTTCAGCATTTTGAAAAATATGAGTTTTTATTTAAAATGAAGTGGGAACTTAATGGGCGGTTATGCCTGGTCATTTGCGGAAGTTCTCTCGTCCTAGAGAAAGCCTATAGAATAGGAGGGCGATTTTGAGGGGAAAGGAGGTGGTTTCTTTTCAAAGAACCCCCATTCTTCCTCTCTTCTTCTCCAAGCTTCTTCTCCAAGGTGCAACAGAGCTTCTTCACTCTACAAAGCTTCTCGGGAGGGAAGTTTGTCCGGTTTGGAGCATATGTAGAAGTGGGATTTCGTCCTCAAGTCGGAATTCTACCTTTCTTTGGTTACACCTTGGGATTGCTTAGCTTTTCCTTCTCTAAACCATGTTAAACTCTGAAATTTCTACACATTTTCTGTTGTACATCATTATGGACGAGTAGACTCTTTTTCTTGGGCATGGGAGAGTAACTCCCATGTCATAGCTTGTATGAACATATGAATTTCGTACTAAATGTTAGTTTCTTACATGTTCCAAGAGTTGTTTCAGATCTGAAATGCTTGTTCGTGTGATTGACCATCATACTTGCATATTTTATGCTTTCTTTCACAATCTGAGAAGATGTGTTTGAGAGTATGGAGTTACTCTTTTGGCAACTTATCCTTGACCGCGAGAGTGGCTGGGATTATGTTGAGGAGCAAGGTTTGTGATTTGAAATGAAATACATACACGAGAGTGATGTATGGAGTTAAAATTGTCATCATTTCACCGGGAGGTGAGTGATGACTACAAACCTCTTTTGCAAGTTAATTAACATGTTTAAATTCATATTTTAATATAAGATATGATGTGATAGTGAAATCCCAAGTCTAAGATCCTTCCAAATCTGAATCTTAACCTTTCTTAAGTGATAATTTACTGTTTTGTTTTAGATCTATAATTTAGTTGTTCTAATCCAATCATCTTGTGTACAACGATCTAGATTATTGAAAATCATAACTCTTGTGCCTAACTAACCAATGCTCATTGTGTTCGACCTCGACTACAACTACTCTCGTATACTTGTGGGATATAGCTAGTTGAGTAAAAGATCATTCTTATGATTGAAACTTGTTAGCCTAAACAGTCAACACCTTCTTTTCTTTCTTTTTTCTTCTTCATCACCTAACACCTCCTTTCCTTTTTCACCAATGTTGATTTCCTTCAAGTGAGGGATCACCTCATCTGCAATATCATCATCGACAACATTCTTAAAAATAGAGGGGTTAGTCTCAACAAATTTAACATTGATATATTATTTTAATTTACACAGTTCAATGTTATATACTCTATAAGCCTTGCTAGTAGTGCTATAGCCAAGAAAGAAAGCCTTATAAGATTCCAGATCAAACTTGTCGAGGGAATCCTTGGTGTTCAAAATAAAAACAAGGACAACAACAAATGAAAGAATTCAATGGAAGGCTTTCTACCATGCCATAGCTCATAGGGTGTTTTCTTCAGAGAAGGTTGAGTAAAAACCTGGTTTTTTCACAAAACATGAAGTACTAACGGCTTTGGCCCAAAACTTCTTTGGAGTGTCATACTCTAGAAGCATAGTCCTAGCCATTTCCTATAGTGACCTATTCTTTCTCTCCACAACCCCATTTTACTGAGGTGTTAGAGGTGAAGAAAATTTATGTGCATACCCGGATTTCTCACAAAACTGTTCAAGTAAATCATTTTCAAATCTCCCCCATGATTATTCTAGATAGAAAGAATCCGGCAAGAATCTTCATTTTTAACTCATTTCCAAAAAAAGTGGAGAATACATCGAGAGTATTGCTTTTTGAAACAAGGAAGAAGGTCCAAGCATATCTAGAAAAATCATCGACAATCACAAGACAACACTTTCTACCACAAAGCGATTGTGTACGCATTGGCCCAAATAGATCAATGTGAAGAAGCTCAAGAACTCTTTTGGTGCCAATGGTTCATTTGGATTTGAAAGATGGCTTGGTTTGATTTCCTTGGGTACAAGGTTGGCATTCCTTATCCTTTTCAAAATCCAATTTGGGATGTCCCTTGACCAAATCCTTTTTGCTCAACTTCTTCATTTGATGAATATTTACATGGCCAACCCTATGGTGCCATAAAGAAATATCATTTGAATTGGCAACAGGAATCTACCTACAATAGGCTTAATAGAGTCAAAAACAATAATGTAAAATTACCATTTCTAGTTCCCTTATATATGACATTGTAGGAGAGGGAATCTAGAAGCAAGCATTCTAAAGAGGCAAATAGAAAAAGATAACAATTATCACAAAGTTGACTAACACTTATTAAATTATGACATAGTCCATCCACAAGAAGTACATTCTTGATGCATAGTGAATCACCTACATCACCCTCACATATTACCTTACCCTTGTTTTTGTTCCAAAATGTCATTGATCCTCCTTTCCTTTTAGTGAATTGATTGAAATGGTTGATTTCACCCGTCATCTATTTTGAACAAACATCATCAACAATTTGTTTGCCTTTAAGTTCACTAATGTCTTCACTTGTGGAGGATATGAGTGCAAGATGGCATTCTCCTTCATCAGAGCTTGAGATACAAGAGGAGGACTCCTTCCAAGCTGCATGAGCTGCATCCTTGCTCCTCTTGTCCTTCTTCCTTCCTCTTATACTTGCCTTCCTTCTTGTAGTCATCCTTCTTTTTGTGGTTGCTCTTGTGGTGGCTCTTCTTGGCCTTTGGACATTCATTCTTGTAAAGCCCCTTTTTTCCACATTTATAGCACCTAGGAGTTGAGGATGAGGAAGATTTTCCCTTGAAGTGTTTGCCCTTGGAGTAGTTTGCTTCATGATCACTAGGGCTATCATCTTCACTTGAGGAGGGAGGAGAGGACTGGCAAGCAATCTGTTGTTGAAGAATCATTGCCTCCACTTGAGCTTTGAAGGCACTATCTCTTATCTTATTTGATTCCTTCTCTTCTTGCTTGACATCTTCTTCTTGCATGTCAAGCCTTGGCTCATGAGCTTGAAGGTTTCCAATGTGATCCATGGTGGGTAAGTCTCCAAGGTTTCTAACTTCTTCAATTGAAGTCATCTTGGGTTCCCATCTCCTACGAAGGGACCTAAGTATCTTGAAGTTGATTGCCCCTCTATCCAAGGGATGACCCAAGGCTATAAGTCCATTGAAAATGGTGTTAAGCCTTGAGTACATATCAACCACTCTTTCCTTCTTGCCCATCTTGAAGTTTTAAAGAAGTCCATTGAGCATGTAGATCTTTGATTCCTTGACTTGTTGCATGCCTTCATAAGTGATGCACAACTTGTTGCAAATATCATGGGTTGTGTCCCAAGTTGAGATCCCGTTGAGCTCGGAGGGAGTGAGCACAACATAGATGATGCTTATCGCCTTGGCATTAAGTTGTACCTTCTTCACTTTAGTTCCATCCTAAGTAGCTACATCACCTGTCAGCTCCTTGTATGGAAGAATCACCACCTTCCACATGTCGTAGTTCATCCCTTGAAGGAGGAACTGCATCTGTTGTTTCATAGAGAAGCTTCCCTCTAGGTTGAGAGAACCAAGCATGTTGTCACCCATCTTCTTATCTTATGGGAAATGTGTTAGAGAAGAGCATGGCTCTGATACCACTTGTTGGATCTTAGGGCTCTAGGGAGGGTGAATAGAGCTTCAAAACTTGCATAAGAATAGTCAAACCTTCAAATTATATCAAATAAACAATTGCCAATAGTGAATTTGAGGGCTATCTAAGCAAGCAAAGTAAGGATGAGAGAAGTTGAAAAAACCAATTGGACAAGTTGTTTTAGAGTGATTCCACTGTCCAAACTAGGAGAGACTCAGTCCACTACCTAGAGAGGTTAAGCTCTAGGATTTCTTAAGCTTGTCTACTCCTTATATTCACTTATAAGAGTTTACAACAAATGACCTTCCTTTTTTGGGACAAGGATACTCAGCTTCCCTCTAACATCAAGGGAGCCAACAACCTTAAAATCAATGTCTTGCCTATCCTAGAGCTAGTCTTCTACCTCACTAAGGTCTTACCCACTCTAGTAATCAGTTGGATGCCTTCACCAAGGTCTTCCCCTTCTTGCAATGAGTCTTTGGCCTTGAGTCTTTACCCACTCAGCTCGTTGGAACTTCCTCCTTGATCTCCTCCTTCACTCAAAGAAGCCTTGAGCACCTTCTTCTCCAGCTGAAGAAGCCTGTTCCTCCTTCTCTTGAATAAGCTTTCACCAATCAAGAACTTTGATGAAAGGGATGGGAAAGGAGAAGCTTGAGAGATTTACAAGCATGCAATGGGTAGCTCTCTTCGCCCAGGACCTATGTCACTCATAATGATGAACTGAGGTGCAATGAAGAGAGAGAAAGGGGCTCAAGTGGACTAAAAGCACTCAACTATAGCAAGGACCTTGAATAGCATGAATGAGCAACCTTGGAATGAACTCCAATAGGTCCTATATATGGTTGGGGGTGTCCACTAGAATGTGGGAACACTTATGAACGTTTTCTAGCCGTTTGGAGACTTGTAACGGATATTTTTTCGACTTTTGCAACTCTCCAATGGTTACAATCACTTTTTTATGTTTTTTATACAATGCATTCAGTTGATTTAAATAAAGATAACTCGACCGATCACACTATGCGACAAGATCAATTTAAACCATCAGTCGAGTTTGTCTTGGTGGCAGCTTGACTGATCTACTTAAATCAATCTTGGGCAGAGAGACCATCTTTTGAGTTTTGTGGATGGTCAACTCGACTGATCGATATCTATATGAAAATCCATTAAGGATCAATTGAGTTTGTAACTCAATCGATGAAGTGCCTGTAATGAATTTTCCAAAATGATATTTAAGTGATCAAATGTTAGAATTAAGTGTCCCTAATTTTTTCTCATCTTAGTTACAAGTCATATCATCAATACAAATGATTACAATAATATTCTAAGGTGGTTTGGAGTGTTTTCCCAAATTGCACATTTGTATTGCTTTTGACTTGAACTAAAACAAGCTAGGTGTAACATCCTAGGATTTGAAGCCTTGGATAACATGATCTTAAAAGGAATGATTGGACTACCCATATATCCAAGGTGCACCTCCTTTTTTGGGATCCCATCACTAAAGAACTCCATAATTAAGCGTGCTCAGCTTGGAGTAGTACTAGGATGGGTGACCAGTCGGGAAGTTTATCCTGGCTTGCACGTGAGTGAGGACAAAGCACGCAGTTAAGGCTAGTGGTGGTCTGTGGGGCCAGTCGTCATTCCTGAAACCTTGCTAGAGCCTTGGGAAGTGGGCCCAGGCATTACAAATGGTATCAGAACCATTACCCCTCTAGTAGGTGGGGCCCTCATGGACATGGCATGCCAGTCTTGAGCCGTGCGGTCTAGGCATGTAGGAAAGGGTTGTGCATGGTTGACGTAGCCACCCTTATGCTAGTATTCTGTGACCGGGAGCTGGGTGTCTATGGGCTATTGTGGGTCTGCACTGAAATGGGGAAGAGATTATGTGGACTTATAGTTGAGCCTTGACGAGGACGTCAAGAGCCTAAGTGGGGGAGATTGTAACATCCCAGGATTTGAGGCCTTGGATAACATGATCTTAAAAGGAATGATTGGACTCCCCATATCACCAACGTGCACCTCTTTTTCCGGGAGCCCATCACTAAAGAACTTCATAGTTAAGCATGCTCAGCTTGGAGTAGTACTAGGATGGGTGACCAGTCGGGAAGTTTATCCTGGCTTGCTCGTGAGTGAGGACAAAGCGCACAGTTAAGGCTAGTGGTGGTATGTGGGGCCAATCATCATTCTTGAAACCTTGCTAGAGCATTGGGCATTGGGCCAAGACATTACACTAGGTCTTGATCAATTTGATCCTTTTCATGTACTTAATGCCAGAAATCAATCTTAAACAAACATATTAGATACATATGAATAGAATGGTCAAGTCATTATCAAAATATAGACAATGTGTAACACTTAGGTCAACATCTGTGTGTGTAAATTATGCTTTATTTTTATTTTGTAGTTATATACTATATAAGAAGACACATATATATTATATAAGAAAATCCACAAAGGGGTTGAATGCAACTTTTCTATTATTTCTTATAATCATATACTAGGCCTTTTGTGTATAAACTACATTTTTGTCTTTAGTTTTTGAAATTTTATACAACATAAGAAAACTCATGAAAGTATCTAAATGTAACTTTTTTTAAGATTTTTTTCAATTACAATTAATCACTAGTGTGTAAAATACTACTTTATTTTTACTCTTTAAAATTATACATTAATTTTTCTACGTTCTAATAAAGTTGCATGTACTATACAAGAAGGTTCGTGGACGTGACTAATTGCATTTGTTCTTATCCTTTTGGATTTTAGATTGGTCCATGTGTGTAAATTACAACTTTGTCCTTAGTTTTTAGTATATACTACGTAATAGAACCGATTAAAGGATCGCGATATTTTTTTTGTATTTTTGAATTTTTTCAAATTGCAAAGTAGTCTTGATAATCTGGTTAAGTAGTCGTGTGACACACATAATCTTTAAAAAATATGTGGACAGAGTTGGATACAATTTTTTTGTATTAAGTTATAATTAGAGGCATCTAGAAACTCTCTAAAAATATGAAACTTTTCCTACAAGCAAATCGAGGAACACGATTTTACAATTAAATTTCCCTTGTGGGGTTACTTAACATGTTATTTAATACTCTGGGCTTAAAAGTATATTCTCTCTCCTAAACTACACTAGGATAGGCAAGTTTGTCCAAATAATATGAAAATTCTCACATAGGCTAATTTTATATGAGATTTTGAATTTGAGGCATATTTTCACTTTTGCAAACTTTTAGTAGTTTATTTAATACTTTTTCCTTTTTCTCCTATTTTTTCTCTAATTATATTTAAAATAATTGTTGTTGTTCAAATAAAGTGAAGCTTGGCAACCAAGCTAATTGGCACCCAAGGAACACAGTTTCACTATTATAGTTCTATTTTGAGATTTATTTTTATGAGTTATGGCACCGATAGGAATTTTGACACATTATCATTGTACTTATCAAAACATTAGATCAATACTTAATTAAGTCCTATTAATGTCACATTGTTACAAAAAGACTTGCATATTATTCTTTACTCAACTAACAGATTTAATTTATTTATTACATTTTAATTAAATCATATGACAATATTAATATGAAATTACAAGTTGCTACTCCAAAGCAAATTATTCATTTTTTTTGGTTAAGCCAGGGGTCGCTTTTATTCATCCCACACCCCTCTTGTGGGCTAAATCACAGCAAAAAATTACATCTCCCGCACTTATATCTCGGGTAATATCCCATTATCCAACAACAAATTCACCCTCAATATGGAATTTAAAATAAAAAAAAATGAAGGACTCACTCTAATATCTCTCATCATCACCTCCAACAGTTGTTTTCTTTAGGACCACGTAGGGAGTACTTCTTTTTTCCATCAGTGCCATGCCCCTAATTCTCAGCGGCATATTAGAAATATCCGAAGAGACTAATAACTCCTGTGTTCTACTCCCCCATCTTCCTAATTCATGAGGTATCGAGTTGATAGCCTTATGAACTAGCGAACCAAAAATCATGGAAGATGTAATCTCTTCTCTGAGCTCCCTAACAAAA
Source organism: Alisma plantago-aquatica (assembly GCA_963693085.1). Classification (NCBI taxonomy): domain Eukaryota; kingdom Viridiplantae; phylum Streptophyta; class Magnoliopsida; order Alismatales; family Alismataceae; genus Alisma; species Alisma plantago-aquatica. The sequence continues at coordinate 354,945,524 of OY856411.1, read as the reverse complement.
GATATTGTCCGCCACGGCTCTCTACCTCCATGCCAAAGTACCTCATATGTAAAGGAGTCGTCAACCTCAATGCTTGAGATGTTCAAAGCATGGTCACCTGCTAGCTTCAAACCAATGGCGCATGCTTACATATACGCAAGGAAGTAGTCAGAGCTCTTGATCCAAGCTCGAAACACAAGACAGATATTAGCATTGTGATTGCGAATGACACTAGCTGCCCATCTTCTATATGTACCGTTGGCATCTTTGTCCCTCCCAATCATGATGTTCAGTTTGAGATTATGTAGATCTGGCTTCTCCCATCGCAGCAATACAATTTCCTTCATAGCTATCCTTGGTTTCTTCACGCCCAACAATTTCATTCTGTCATATATTCCATTCTCCATAGCAATAGGAAACACATACCTCTTCATGTGGTGGTTTAAGATTCTCAAGATACATTCCCATTCATGGCTGAGCAATATCATCTTACCATCATATTTAGCTCCACATCTAATGCACCATATTCTATGTGGTATTAAGATTGCTAGATTACCTGCCAACCATTCAGCTATGCTCTTCTTTTTTGCCAACGCACACCTGTCAAGAAGAGATCTCATATCAAAAGGCGCCTCCATATCAATCAGCTCGTCGAATTTCCTCCAAAAGAACTTGGCGGTCTGCCCCTGGAATAGCAAATGACCCGTATCTTCCTCCTGGGGTTCAAAACAGCAATAACATCTAGATGCAAGAGGGATACCACATCTGAGCCTTATGTTGTCGTCTGTGGGAATTGCTCCTCTAGCCGCTTTCCATATGAGTGCTGCCTCTTTTGGATACCCAGCTTTCCATATCCTCCCAAGGCCGTCTGGACCTTCCTTTTCATTATGCATCATCATCCGCTTGACTGAACTCATAGAGAATCTGCCACTCTTCTCAGGACTCCACACTAGCTTGTTTTCTTCGTTGGATATCCATATATATGCATCCCGTATCAACCGTATTCCTTCTTCATCCAAGATCAGTCTAAGTGAATCCCAATCCCATCCATATCCTTCTATCCAAAAGTCTTTTACCAAGAACGGGTGTCTTCTGTCACTGGGTATGATCGCATGATCAGCCAGGCATTTCTCGCACCACCATGAATCCCAGAAGGATATCTCTCCATTACCAACCACCCATCTACACAAAGTAAACATGCGAGGAAACTTGTCCCACAATCTCTTCCAGAAAGGTGAAGGTATTAATCCTCTCCTCAAGGTACCAGGATATAGATTGTCTCGTCCTCCTGTCACGTTTGTGTATTTGCTTCTGTAGAAAGATGCCCAAATAGAATCCTTTGTTAGAACCTCCCAGCATGCTTTTGTAATAAAGGCCTCGTTGATCAACTGTAGCGAGGGAATCCCCAACCCGCCCAAAGAGAAAGGCCTAGCCACCCTGTGCCATCCAATCCACGCCTTTCTATGATGATCCTCCCTGTCACTCCACAGGAATCTGGATAGTTTACTCTCAATCCGCGCTACTATCCCAGCAGGAATACCCACCGCCGTCGCCGTGTACACTGGTATGGATGCTAGAACATGTGCAATCAACATCCTCCTCCCCGCAAAGGATAATAGTCTAGACTTCCACGTAGCAATCTTTTCATTTATCTTGCTCATGAGGAACTCAAAGTCGGATAGTCTCATTGAACCTTTCTTGATCGGTATGCCCATATATTTTAGAGATTCCGTAGCAGCACTCACTCCCAGGGACACAGCTACATCATGAGCTAGCATCAGGTCCTTACCTCCTACCACGCATGTAGATTTAGATTTGTTTATCCCCTGACCAGTTTCTCTTTTGTATGCATCAAAGGTATTACTAACCACATCCAAAGATCCTTGGTCAGCTGTGAAAAAGACCACAATATCATCTACATAGAGAAGAATGACCGGAGGCACCGCCTCCCCACTCACCTGAAATTTTGATATGGCCCCTTCTTCATATAACCTCAGGAATCTTCTACATAGCATTTCCTCAAACAGTATGAAAAGAAATGGAGAAATCGCACTTCCTTGCTTCAATCCTCTGCTCATCTAAAAGAATCCGGCCGTTTCCTCGCCTATAGTCACTGTTGCCCACGTATTTGCAAAGAAGCTAAGACATAACTTGATAACCTCCTATGTAAGGTTGAACTTCTCCAAGACTTTCCCCAGCGTAGACCAAGTTACTCTATCATATGCCCTCGACATATCATATTTTAAGATCACATTAGGAGCGTCTCTGCCTCTATTGATATCATGCATAAGTTCCTTAGCTAACCGGATGTGATGAGATATATTTGTGCCTTTCAAAAAGGCTCCTTGGTTCTTGGAAATCAGGCGTGGCATAATAGGAGTGAATCTCTCACTGAGTATTCTAGCAAGGATGCGAAGAGCGACATTCTCAATGGATATTGGTCTGAAATCCTCCGGTATTCTTCTAGACTCATCATTCTTTGGAATAAGTAGAATTCTGCAGCAGAAGAGACCCCTGAAGCAATCCTGTCTGCTGAAGAAGCTTTTCGCCAAGTCCATGAAGTCATTTCTAATGATAGACCATGCCGCTGTAAAGAAAGGAAGGGTGAACCCATCCGGTCCCGGGGCTGCTGTTGCGTCCATCTTTAACATCACCTCTTTGATCTCCTCTTCCTGTGGAGTCGTTATGATAGTGAAATTTTCATCAAGTGAGACCATCTCCGAGATCGAATGTATGAAACCATCCATCTCATTTGCATCTGTATCTGTTACCTCATTGTAAAAAAGCTTGTAATGCTCAGCTTCCATCTCCGCCATCTGCTTAGGATCCGTAACATGAGTGCCGTCTTGCAATAACACCCGATTGATCCTTCTTCTTTTCCTTCTCGCCTTAACAGTTGCATGATAAAACTTGGTGTTTCTCTCCCCATCTTGAAGCCAGTCTATTCGAGCTTTCTCCTTCCATGTCTTCTCCTCCTGGTCCATAAGATATTGTAGCTCACTTTCTGCCTCTCTCAAGTTTAGCTCATTAACAGCAGTCGGATTTTCATCAAAAGCCATTTGTGTTGTGAAAACCACGTCCTCCAAATCAAGAATGTGTTGTCTGTTAGCACCAAAGGTGTCCTTGCTCCACCTACAAAGAGCCTCACAAACCTTTTTGAGATTAAGGCAGAAAACCACAGAAGGATGACCGTATATTGGATCATTCCAAGCTTGCTCGATAATATTCATGCAATCCTCATGCTCGAGCCATGTCTTCATAAAAGAGAAGTGAGTCTTCTTTTTTTTCGTTGTCTAAGAACCGGGAATCATCATAACTGGGCAATGGTCTGAAACCCTCGCTCTAGTAAGATGAATAGATCTAGTCGCAGGCCTCTTCATCAACCATGCTCCATTGACAAGAACTCTATCAATTCTCTGCCACATTGTCGGTGTGAGAACCTGCTTGTTCACCCATGTATATTGACTTCCTTCAAAAGGTATTTCTTCCAGAGCTGCATCTGATATCAAAGAATTAAAATCCATCATGTCTTGAAACCCAGGTTGTTTTCCACCCCTTCTCTCCCTAGGGTGCCTCACCACATTGAAATCCCCTGCAATAGTCCATCCTTCATCCCCTATAATTTCAGCCATCATTAAAAGATCATTCCATAGCGTTCTTCTCTCTGTGCTGTCACAGCTAGCATATATTGCCGTAACAAATATTTTCGAACCTTCATTAGTATCCATACTGACCGTCAAGTGTTGTCTATGTCTTCTGAAAATGCTAGGATTCAAAGCTTTATCAGCATAGAACCATATTTTCCCATCTACATCTTGATTATCGGCAGCCCAATCAAGTTTAACAATATCCAACAACTCCACTGCTTGTTCTGCATGAAGAAAAGGCTCAAATAAGCATACCACTCCAGGTTTGTATCGGCTGCATAGTCTGCTCAAAACCCTCCTTGTAGGATTATTGGATGCCCCTCTAATATTCCAGAATAGTGACTTACAGTCCATAAAAATATTTTGCACGCCTGTCCCTCTCTAACCAGCCAAGTCAGTGACTATATCCTCCCTCATGCTCTGACCAGCACATATCAAATGTATCCGTCCCAATCGGATTGCCTTCCTCTTGAAAAATTCCTTCGATGAAGACGAGGTTCACCTGTACGTCTCCCCGATCTAGACTGACTTCTGCCTTCCCTTCTTCTGTATGCATTGTATCTCTCATCCTCCATGAGAATGAAATCTTCAAGGCACCTATTGGATAGGTATCTTCTACTTCCTTCTCTTTCTATCACCATCCTTCTTTGTTCTCGGGTTTTATGAATCTGTGGATTGTGATCCCCTCGCTGTTGTGGTCTTTCAGTAGGTACTGATGGCCCCGGGTTTGCAAGCACCATAGCTGATGAATCTGGTCGTGCCTCCGGTAATCTAAGAGCCTCCAAAGGAATCCCAGAATCAACACCGACTTCAGTAAGTTGTGTAGTACCTGCACGCACCGGCCCCCTAGCCAGCATATGGAAATGAACAGATGTTCTTCTTTTCCCATACGTGAGCAATACGAACTGAGGGATGTCTTCACTAAAATCCTCCACCAAAATAAGGAGCCCAGACAGGTCATCTTTTTCCTTCTGCCAATCAGAAATATGCACAAGCTCTCCAAACTTCGATACTATCCTTTTCACTGTTTCATCATCCCTACAAGTAAGCGGTAGATCAGCTATCCAGAACCAAAACTCCTCCTTACTTTGATGATTTTCCCCTTCAATCATATGCCTCATCTTCATTTGTCGACCACCTAAATTTTGGAGACCTTTCATCACCATCTCCTTGGCCTCCTGCTCGCACGAGAAGAATGCTATGGCTTTCCTGTCTTCGAACCTGTAGATATCCGCTGCACTGGGCCAACTGTGGTGCATGAAAGGACCGACCTCTTTCCAAGCTACTCCATGTTGCTAAGAAATCTCTACTGCTCTCTCTAGGGCAGAGATCTTGCTCTTTCTCATCTCATCATCTGGTCCAACATCGACCGAGATCCTCTTCGGAACATGTTGAGGGGCACCCCTCGCCGGAATCCCCGTGGGCAACGGTGGGAAGACATTCCTAGAATGGATATCTGGTGGTGGCTTGGTTTGCATGGCATGTTGATTGCACCTTGCGGCAAGGTGACCAGGTCTTCTGCACCTATAACAAACTTTGCTCCTTCTACACTGCGATTGCCAGTGTCCACATCCCATACAACGGAAGCATGTGTCGTGTGGGATATTATACAGAGGCATCTTTCTAGTTGCGTTCTCCGGTCCCGACCTAGGGGTAGGACCTGGATTTCCGGCCACCTCCGTAGGTTTCTCCACCGCCATCTGCGACGTGTTATCTCCCTCCCCCGGAGATGATCTTGGACTCGCCTTCTGATCCGGAGATGGTATTGGATTGCTCGCATGTTTCTCAGTTGCCCTAGCCGACATCTGGTCCTCCGCCCTCGCTGGATCATGCACGTCCGGTCCTCCGTTATTCTGCCCTGCCTCTGACAAAACCCTAGGCGACTGCAGGTTGGGATGATCCTCCTCATCGGTATTGCCCAACACAACCCTAACGTCGGGTAGGACTTCCTCCGTCGGGACGGCAGTCGCCAACATGTTGTTCCTCCTCTCCGCAACCGCCCGTTGCACTTGTGCTCCCCTCAAGCTTTTCCTGGTCACCCTACGCAGCAGCGGTGATGGCAGCATCTTCCTCCACGGCTTAGAGACGGACAAGGGGTGGCCCCCGGTAGGCGGGGTGCCAGCCGGGGTGAGTTGGCAGCGGCGCGCCGCCAAGGGCCTCCGATCGCCTAGGGGTCTACCTGATCGCCTAGGGGTCTACCCAATTGCCGACCGTCGTAACCTCAAATGCCAATTCAACATACATGACACATAGTTAAGAAAATCTGATTCATTTTTTATTTAATCATTATGTTAGTGAAGAAAATATATGTAACATATGTCAATATTTTATTTACATGTTGGCACATAATTAAGTCATTATGCAAATAACCCTAAAAAGTAATTATGTAAATATGTTTTAATTTTCACCCTTGTTTGGTCAAATCTAAGAAATCAATTTTACTAGATTTCTAATCATGGAATAGGGTAAGATTCTAAGTTTTAGTTCGTTACAACACTATAAGAAGTGGGACCCGAGAGGGGATCCACTCCCAATTAGATTAAATAAAAAGGAACCATCCCAAATATCAAAAACCACTATATTTTTTTGTAAAAGGGATGATAACCAATTTATTCAAAATATAAGATTCAAGTAACCAAATGTAGCAGTGGAAACAAAAACATCTAACTATTAAAAATTTTGATATTGTCTCAAAACTTCACCACTCAGGGTGATACATAAGTGAACTAACTAAATCAAAGGATCAACTAAAGATCACTTAACCACCTTGATAAAGTCTCCCAGAAGGTTTTTGTTATACTTGATGAGGTCCTGGTCCAACTTTGTTATCTTCTCCCTGACCTACATCTGGGGTCAGAAGCGTACCCTAGCAAAAAGGAGAAAGATAGATATATAAGAAAAATACAGGTATGTGCATACTAAATCAGGTATTGAATAATATTATGAATTAGAGGACGTTAAATAAACAATGCTTCCCATAAAAAAGGAAATGACTACCCAACTGGGCATAAAAGAATAAAAATTTGCAAATAGATAATAATTGAAGGCAAGGCATCAATATGTTTTACATGTGATAATACTACAAAAATATAAACATGTTGGTAGGAAATAACACATCTACCATAAATATGGGGTGAGTGGGAAAATATACACATCTACTCTGAGTAGCACAAGATACACATCTACTCTAATAATAATTCTTGTAGGAATTATCACCTCTGCATTTTCAAGTGTGGGCATTTACACATCCACGTAAAATAACATGTGATAATTTACACATCCACATAAAATGACACGTCACATTATACTAGTATTCACTACATTATTCATAACAAAAGAGTAAGCAAATATAAACCAAAATATGAGGGATGAAAACATCCATTGACTATTAAGTTGGGTCAAAGGAACCTTAAGAAATTATTTCACAATATCAATAATGTGAGAGAAAACAATCAAAAGATATTTTTCAAAAACAATGTCAAAGGAGATACATGCAATAATCAAATTAGGTTTTTGGCTCTTCAAGTAGATAAAAAGATAGAAACATAGGTGATTTCTCAATTTTGGATAATATGGAACCAACGCATATATTAAGAGAGGAAATAAATTTATTTCTCAACAAGGATAACATGGGATGCCAACATACATAGAGAGAAAAATTAAAAATTGCTCAACATAGAGTAATATGGGGTGCAATCATACATAGAGAGAGAAATTAGAAATTTCTCAACATAGAGTAATATGGGATGCAATCATACCTTGACTTGAGTATACAAATCAGAGATCAAATTCTACCCTTCTAAGTCTAAAGTCACTCAAACCTAGATATAATGTTTTGTTCATTAGTTAATATTCAATGCATGTTATGTAGGTGGAATACTCTAGAAATATAAACCTTCATAAAAACCCTATATTAAATCACGATTTTAGTCTAGAAAATAGGTACTAGGTAACTGATTATGGATTTGATCCAAGATCCAATTTTTATCCATTAAAATATTTCTTCCATTATTATTAAGTGAATATGGATTATTAAACCCTAAAATCATGTTTTTAAAACTTTGGAATCAGGCGATGAAACCAATGACAAAATATAGAGAAAGTTCTAATAATTCCAAAACATATTTTTGGATAATTATTAGAGCTTCTAGTAAAAAGATATGATTTTGTAAGACCTATGTTATTTATAGATTTATTGATGAAAATGACATTAAAATCATCATTTTACACTTGTATTATTGTTTGGGAACATAGGTCGTGCCATGGAGTATACGGGAAATCATGCCACAAATTAAAATAGAAATCACCAAAATTACCTAGATACCCATGCAAAAAGAATTATGACAGAAGAAAACAAGGGGGCAAATTTATAGAAGTAAGGAGAGTTTGTCACCTTCCTCATGACCCAATGCCATGTCTACAAGAAAGGTGTAGCAAATGTGGTAGTTTAGGGGGGAAATATAGTGAGTGGGGATTTGTGATTATAACTAGACGAATGTGAAGAAAAGGAACCAAGCTAGATTACCCAAGGAGCAATTGATCTTTGGTGAGGTGAGGCAGAGATCCAAGGGGAAGGGCCACAAACCCATATCAGAAATGAGTTTGGTAGCAGCCAAGAGGGTACCTGAGATGAAATTGGCACAAGTTAAAGATTGCACAAGGGCTAGCAGAGGTCTGGATAAATGTATATATAGATGGGGCTTGGTTTTGATGTTCTGGGAGGTAGAAGCTTTGAGAACCTTGGAGAATAAGTTTGGGTGTTTCTTGAATACATCATGTTAGGCTTTATATAGTATGAATGGATGTAGATTCAAATTTACAATCCAAAACAACTTGTTTCGTGAAGTTTTGTTGAGAAACAAAGGAGTTATGCCCAAAATACCAGACCTTGGTCTGTGGTTATTGTTCATGCAGGCTGGTGTCTCCTACTCAAGGTAGGAGACAACTCACCAGTCGTCCGATCTGTATCGGATGGTCGATATGGATCTACAATGAATGACATTTAATACAACCTTCCAACTTTGGTCTTTTGATGCATATAATGTGCAAAACTTTCTATAATTATTTGAGGGTGCAAACAAAGTCTAAATAAACCTAAATTTAGTAGTTAGATAAATTTGGGGTGACGAACCCTAATATTATCACTTATTTTATTCCTTTGATGAATTAGAGGCATCTATAAACTCTTGAAAACATGCAACTCTACCTATAAGCAAATGTAAACATGAGGAACATGATTTTGCAATTAATTTTCCATTTTGGGGTGACTGAACATGTTATTTAATATTTTGAGCCTAAAAGTACATTATTTCTCCTAAATTACACTAGGATAGGCAAGTATGTCTAAATAAGATGAAAATTCACACATAGGCTAATTTTTATATGTAGATTTAGAATTTGAGGTTTATTTTCACTTTTGAAAGCTTTAAGTAATTTATTTAACACTTTTGCCTTTTTTTCCTATTTTCTTTTCTAATTATATTTAAAATAATTATAGTTGTTCAAATTAAGTGAAACTTGAAAACCAAGCTACTTGGCACCCAATGAACATGGTTTCACTATTATAGTTCTATTTTGAAATTTATTTTTATGAGTTATGGAAACATTAAGATTTTTGACACATTATCATTGTATTTATCAAAACATTATATCAACACATACCTAATTAAGTCCTATTAATGTCACATTGTTTCAAAAAGACTTATATATTATTATTATGCATGAAAATCCATTCTTTAATCAATTAACATATTGGATTTATTTATTCCACTTTAATTAAATCACATGACAATATTAATATGAAATTACCAATTGCTACTCCAACACAAATTATTCATTTTTTGTTTAATTGTTATGTTAGTGAAGAAAATATATGTAATATATTTCATGATTTTATTTACATGTTGGCACATAATTAAGTCATTACGTAAATATGTTTAAATTTTCACCCCTGTTTGGTCGAATCTAAAAAATCAATCTTACAAAATTTCTAATCATGGAATAGGGTAAGATTCTAAGTTTTAGTTTGTTACAACACTCCACCCATTAAAAGGATTTCATCCTCAAAATCTAATCATCCATATATCATCAATTACCAATACTCCACTCCTTAAAAAGTCTGGCCTAATAAGTCAAGCTAAACAACATCAAGGTAAGCATCTTTCAGTTGTGAATTTTTCTTTTAAGGTGTTTATGTTGTTCATGCATCCAAATAAATAGTCATAACCACCTGGGGTTGAATATTAGACCCTTATGTAGCTATCCTTACAATCCTAAGGTCCTCATGAGCATGCAAAAGTCATAGGGTACAAAGGGTAGTTTTTTAACTAAACCTTTATCAAAAGATATCTTCCTAGTCGTCATTTCATGCATAAACTAGGGTCTAGGGTAACTAAACTAAGGGAGACGAGATTGAAATAGTTAAATAATCAACAACCATTGGCTCTGATATCATACTGTAAGGAGTGGGACCCGAGAGGGGATCCACTCCCTACTAGATTAAATAAAAAAGAACCATCCCAAATATCAAAAATCATTATAAATTTTTCACAAAAGGGATGATAACCAATTTATTCTAAATGTATGATTCAATTAACCAAATTTAGTAGAGGAAACAAAAATATCTAATTATTATAGATCTTGATATTATCTCAAAACTTCACCAGGTAGGGTGATACAAAAGAGAACTAACTAAACCAAAGGATCAGTTGAGGATCACCTAACCACCTCGATAAAGTCTCCTAGAGGGTTTTTGTTATACTTCATGAGGTCCTGATCCAACTTGGTTATCTTCTTTTTTACCTATGCGTGGGGTTGGAAGTGTACCCCCAACAAAATGGAGAAAGATAAATATACCCAAAAAAAATGCTAGTAAGTGCATACTAAATTGGGTATTGAGTAATATTATGAATTAGATGATGTTAAATAAATAATGCTTCTCATAGCTAAGGGAGGGACTACTCAACTGGACATAAAAATAAGAATTTGCAAATAGATATTAATTAAGGGCAATGCATCAATGTGTTTTACATGTGACAATACTAGAAAAATATAAACATGTCAGTAGGAAATAACACATCTACCATAAATATGGGGTGATTAGGAACATATACACATCTACTCTGAGCAGGATAGGATACACATCTGTTCTAATAATATTTCTTACTAGAATTATCACCTCTTCATTTTCAACTGTGGGGATTTACACATCCACATAAAATAACATGTGAGAATTTACACATCCACATAAAATAACACGTCACATTATACTAGTAGTCACCACATGATGCATAACAAAAGAGTAAGTAGATATAAACCAAAATATGAGGGATGAGAACATCCATTGAATATTAAATTGGGTCAAAGGACCCTTAAAATAATATTCCACAATATCAATAATGTGAGAGAAAACAATCAAAATATATTTTTCAAAAAAAGTCTCAAAGGAGATATTTAAGGAGTGAGACCTGAGAGGGGATCCACTCCCTACTAAAAATTTGAAGAATAAAACATCAATTCTAAACACACTCAAAGGCATGCTGGAATAGGTGTAAAATTTCCAAATTTCAATAGATGGTCTTCAAAACAACCAACGTGTAGCAGTGGAATTAAACAAATGACTGTATTCAATTTTCACAAAACATTACAAAAGTACATCATAATCTCCCATATGGGTGTACATGTGTGAAACAACATAAGAATCTAAGTAGAGGGAAGCCTAAACTACTTCATATATATCTCCAAGTAACATCTCCAAGAGCTAGGTCCATGTTAGAAGCTATGTTCTCCTTGGTCATGTGCCACACCTTGATCTAAACCTGGGTGGTTGGGAAATCACCCTGCAAGAGAGAAAGAAAACAAGGTATGTGTCAAATAATGAACAAGAATAAAAGATAAGGAATAACATGAAAGTAAAGGCTAAGATTTCATCATAAGATGAAGAGATCAAGAGTATGAGGCTATTTTTAAATAGATACTTGCATAAACAAAATATAATAAAAGGGTTGCATGCATGATAATTATGACTACCTTAAATACGTAGGGTTGAGGCACCTACTAGACCTCAATCGATAGGTGAGGGGAGAATTAATACATTCTCACTCACCTACACAAATTTTTATGGGGGAGAATAAGACATTCCCCAGGGCAAATTAATACATGTCCTATCTATGGGTGGTTGTACATAAGTACCACTATTGTAGCTAAATAGTCCATAAAATAAACATGCTAGAAAAGAAATTGTGGCAAGTAAAAGCATCATATCAATTAGAACATCGCAGTGGGCACTACTAAAATAATGGTTTATAGCATCATTTTTTTAAGCCTATAACGTCACTTTTCAACTGACGCCTAAGTGGTCGTCGCTATAGAATTTGCTCTATAGGGTCGGTTTTTTTTACCAAAGAAAATCGACCTTATAGAGTAAAAACTGACCCAAGAGGCTGTAAAAAAACCTGACCCAAGTGAGAAAGAAGAGGCTGTAAGGTCAGTTATTTCTAAAAAAACCAACCCTAGAAAGCAACAGAGGTTTTCTCGGTCGAGAAATACTTCGACCGAGATGGATTTCGGTCGAGAAAATTGTCGACCGAGAATGTATTGTCTTAAGCTTTTAGAGGTCTTCTAAGGTCGGTTATTTCTAAAAAACTGACCCAATAGAGTATAAAAAATGAGCGTTCTGATCCCATTGCCTATAAGGCTAGTTATTCCTAAAAATCTGACCCTATAAAGCAACAAAGTTCCTATAAGGTCAGTCTTGCTCGGTCGAGAAATATGTCGACCGAGAAAGATTTCAGTCGAGAAATGTGTCGACTGAGAATGTACTGTCTTAAGCTTCTTAGAGGTCTTCTAAGGTCAGTTATTTCTAAAAAAACTGACCTTATAAAGTAACAGAGGTTTGCTCGGTCAAGAAATATGTCGATCGAGAGATCTCTAAGGTCGGTTATATTTGAAAACTGACCCTAGAGATTTCTAAGGTCAGTTGTTTGAAGAAAACTGAACCAACAGGGAAGCGAGTACCTGATAAGTTTGCATTGAAGCTATTAGGTCAGTTATTTTTTAAAAAAATTGACGCAGTAGGTCTCTAAGGTCAATTTTTTTAAATAACCGACCCTAGAAGTCACATTTTTTTTAAAGAAAAAATCTTCAGAACAGAAACCTACAGAACAGAAATCTGCTTTACACAGTTCAAAACTTGCAATAGAAATAGACTTGCAAAAGCAATGATGCAAGCCAGAAAATGCATTCCAAATGCATTTGCTAGATTTTATATCCAATCCTTTTTGAATTGATGTATCAATCTCCAAACCACACACATTCATAACAACAATAATTCAAAATATTCAATTGAGACATACTCATACACATAGCACGTACTAACATTCATGCAAGTCTAAGATAGATTCATTCAATTGAGACATAGCACATACTAACATTCATACACATAGCACATACTAACAACAATGATAGATTGCAAGTCTAAGATGATATTAAAATTTATGTCAGATATAAAAGTAAATTTGATAGAGTTTCAAAATGACATACACAAATGAATCTATGCATTCAATCCAATGCTATAGTCACTTCATTAAGAAAAGCCTCTAACCACTCTTCTCAGAATTCATTTAACTCATCAAGTGTGTAAGGCTGAGTTGTAAAGATCTACAACTGAAAATGCACATGCTAATATTTTATAAAATGAGTACATCTCACTTGTAAATTAATGATGTTATTCTATATTACATGATCTATAGTCTGAATGTCATTTGATGCTCCTTTGACAATAGCTTGCATATATTTCATTACATAGTAGCCACAAGCCCAATCATTATTTTGTATATGACACTACAAATAAAGAATTATACTTAATGTTAGTAAACTCTATAAATAGAGTTGAGATAAGACTATAAGGGTTGAATATAAGAGTTGACATATACATTGCTATAAAAGTTGTACATATATAAGACTAAGCCGTCAAAGTAGTTACCTTGATATTTTTCAAATTCAATGTCTTTAATTTGGTGGGTGTTATTCCTCTACCTTCACAAAAAGCCTTTATACCCCTATCAATTAATTGATTACGATAGTTGTCAAAATAGAAATTATAAGTAGAAATATCATGTTGAAGCATAACAATTGATGTGGTAGAAACTAAATTTATGCTTACTCCATAGTTGGCAATTTTGTAGTTTGTGACTCCTTGTTGTTATTCTCATTGGGTCAATATAATATAAAGTCATCAATTTTGGGACAACCACCACTAGTTCCCAATGTCTAGATCTAAGTAAAATGCATATTGAAAAAAAATATTAGAATTATAAATTTAGTCAATATTAGAATTATATTGAATAGTAATACTTACTTGACGTTAAAAGGAATTAGGATAACCGACCAAAAAAAAAGGAATTAGGATAATTTCCTTTCCCACACTAGAAAAGTATTTGAATGCAGTACAGAAGTACTCATTCACATCCTCAATGTGTGTCTCCACTTGACTAGTGATTGAAGGAACTAAGAATCCATCATTCCATATATCAAAGTTTGTCATCTCGGTATATAAATGGTTGTAAAACATTTGTAATCATTTCATATATTAGAAATAAGCTAAAAATGTATATTGGAGTTTTCTATATTGATGAATCCTTACCTTATCCATACTTCTAATATTGAAGTATTTAGCCAATCATACCGGAATAAATCTTTAATATCATCAAGAAAAATAAAATTCTCAAAGTCCCTCCCAGCTGCATCTTCTGTTAAATTGACCAACATATGTGATCCCGAGCTTTGGTTGGCTAAGTATCGACACAAACATTTACATTTGCTTCCTAATTTGTCAAATGTAGCTTCGGGAATGAAATATGGCTTGGGCATAGGAGGATGACTAGTAGAATTTTTACTTTTTGGTTTACAAACATGTTAATTAAATTACATACTTATATTACACGAGTTCATATATGTAGTCAAATATGAAAAACATGGTAGATTTCATATATATATATACCTTTCATTGATAACCAAGTGTTTAGGCCAACCCACCATAGCACCCTCTGCTTCGTCAACTGTACTATATTCAGGATTATATATGGATAGTGGTTTGTCCCCCATTCTGTCATACACAAAATGGATGGACACACGACAAATGTCATCAGAAATGGGTTGGCAATGCAATGTACCAATGAGGTTGTATACCTTACCTGCTGCCACAACATTATACTCTGGAACCTCCACTGCAAGTTTACAATTCATACCAACCTAGAATTGAAATAATATAAGTTATATATGATGCGGTAAACTAGATACCTACTACAACTATATATATATATATATATATATATATATATATATATATATAGGGGTTAGGAAGTGTGTACATGTTGGTACATGCAATTTATGTGTACCGACCAATAAAATGACGTATGTGGAATACATTTATTCAATCCAACCATATGGATTGAATCAAAATTGAATAGATTCCATATGTTCAAAAAATCACAATCATAGCTCTTATATATCATGAGATATTACAATATATCATTTAACAGTTTCTTTAATTTATACAACTTACCGTTGGTTAGAAAATACATATATTCTTTCATTTGATGATCTAGGAACGTTAGTTTAAAGTGATTTTTGATACACATGTTATCTAACGGGTATGCATCGCATCCGTAAAGTAGGATTGCTTTTTATGCTTTTATAATCATCACAATTGTGGATGGGTACATGTAAGCTATGCATACTTAGGTACACAATTCTTTTAGCCATATATATATATATATATATATATATATATATATATATATATATATATATAATCATATATATATCATACTAATAACACAACATATAGAACAAAAACTTACTGCAGATTGTGGTGGTGGGTCATTGGGAGTGCTCCCATGACCTTCTACAGTTAGAGCATGGGCTTGTACCTCATCATCTGAGAGACACACAGTTTGAATAGGTTGAGAAAGTTGAGTAGGCTGAAATGAAGACATTATTTCTTTTACTTTATCTTCTACTAATGCTTCAACTTCTTCTTGTGTAAGACCTCCTACATGACCTCTTTTATATTACAAAGGGCCAAAATAAGACTTGAATCCTATGCCAGCTCCTAATCCCCTAACACGGCCAGTATGCTACTTTGTACCAAGAGCAACTGATAGTTCATCCATGCGGCTAGTTGGGATGAACTTTCCTTCCTTCCTTTGCTCATGGAGATCAATCTATTCATAGTTAATAAAAATATTAAATCACAATATCAATTAGATATAAATAAATCTAAGTTTGTTGGAGTTACTCTTTACTTAGTTGGGATAAACCTACCATCTTTTGTGCCACCTCCTTAGTTGTAGGGTTGACAATTTCACCTGCTTGATTCTTTCTAGCATCAATCCACTGCAAGTGTTGGGGTGGACGCTTAGCTTGAGTTGTACTAGACTCTTCTCTTGTAGTTGGCGGCGGAAGGCATAACCACCGGACCCCAAGCGATGGTCATGCACATTTTTGGCCCGTCTTTCCTTTTGGGCTTCGTGAATATCCTGATCATTTAAAATGAGGTATTGCAATTTAGGCTTGGCAAACATATATAAAAATATTCACCTCCATAATTGTATAAAATTAAAGATTCGTACAATACATCACAATCTTTATTACCTAAAACTCTTCTATTTTCTTACCTACATCAAATCTTTCCCACACCTCAGGATCTATAAAAACATACATATATGTTGGTTTCTTCTTTTGTTTAGGATTATCTATAAATTCCCTTTTGAGATATGTCTTAAAAGCCCTCCATCGTACACCACAATGTTGTAGCACTTTTTTCTTGTGATCTTTTTCATTTAGATGAAAAACACCCTATACATGCAAAAGAAGAAATAATGTTGTCTTAAAAAGGATATGTCTTTCCAAGCAAACTAAATTAGAATCAATAAACAAAAACATATTAAAATAATATCACTTCCACACACAGATATATCTTTCCATAGGAGGTCTTTTAAGGCATTAGAAACATCATGCCAATTTTCTATATCTATTGGCACCTTACTGCGTGTGGTCGCCCCTACATAATGCTTGAAAGCACTAGCATATTCTCCAATAGGTGCTCCAGTGACATCAAACTGGACTGCCAATTTCTCCCCTTTGGCCCTGAGCTCCTACAACCTATGCATCAGTGTGGGACCTCTACTTTTCTTAGCATCACCACTACCATCCTCATGGTGCTCATGCTCCGAATGTTCATCTTCACTTGCCATTTTAGAACCTGCAAGTATACATGAAAAAAGAAACATAAGTGATAATAACAGCATAAGTGGTTGAATGATATATGATGTATATTTAAAAGATTATGTGCTTGTATGATAATAAAATAAATAATTCAAAGAACACATGCCTCTAGTATTAGTTGAGCTATTAGTCAAGTAAAATTCCTTCAGCATGGTCTTGACGTTTATAGTATCCATCAGTGTTATCTTCAACATTTACACTTGGCAAACCAACTGAGAATGGGTTGGAATCATCATACTTTTTGTAGTATTCTTCTTCATTTATAGGATCTACAGTAAGTTGTCTTTTTCCATGAAGAACGACAGACCAATTTTAATTTGTCGGGTCATCAATATAGAATACTTGTTTTTCTTGGTCTACCATGATGAATGGCTCATATTTCTCACCAATCTTTTCAAAATTCACCAATTTGAAACCCAACTCATCCACTAAAACTCCTTTGTTGTTGTCAACCCAATTACACCTAAAGATAGGAACTCTGAAATTTGTATAGTCCAATTCCCATATGTCCTCAATGATGTCGTAATATGACATCTCAGCTTCATGTGGTCTTTTATCTTTGGCACTAGCAAAATACAACAAACAAGTTTGAACAGTGACCCCACTATTTTGGACTACACTACTTTCATCTTGACACTTTTTGTAGTATGAAAATCTGTTTATGTCATAACCTTCATATGACATGGCATCCATTTTTGGCTTAAAGGTGAGCCATTTTATGTTCTCAGCAACATTATTCGGTGATTCAGATAGTTGATTAAAGACTTTCTCTTCAAACCACCTAATAAATGTTTGATTATGCTCTCTTGCAAGCCACATTGAACTGGATCGCGGATGATTTTTCTTGATAAGATTATTGTAGCTACTAACTTCATCGATTATGCAACTTCATCAATGTTTGATGTATCTACTAACTTCATCGATGTTGTGTAAAATATACAAATGTGCTTGTTCCCACAACTCACGACTGATTCCTTTCACTCGTCCTCCCAAAGTTCCTTTGCCACAATAAGATTCAGTGTGATGGGAATTTTTTAGATCGCTAGAAGTTTCATTGCAATTCAAAAAATCATTGCAAAAATCCATCACCTCCCTATCCACATAACCCTCAATAATACTCCCTTCAGGACGATAACGATTCCGAACATCACCTTTAAAAACACTCATGTAGTGTTGAAATGGATACATGCAGTGTAAGAAAATTGGACCCAACATCTTCACCTCCCTTGTAATATGTACTACAAGATGAACCATGATATCAAAAAATGAAGGAGAAAAGTACATTTCAAGCTGACACATGGTAACAATCACATCTTTCTGTAATTTATCAAGAGTGTCAAGATGTATCACTTTGTTGCATATTTCATTGGAGAAGAAACAAAGTCTTGTGATTGCAAACCTTACATGCTTTGACAATATAGATCGAATAGCCACAGGTAAAATTTGTTGCATTAAGGTGTGACAATCGTGAGATTTGAGACCTATCAACTTCATATCCTTCTTTGATACCAATCTATGAATATTAGAAGAGTATTTTTGTGGAACCTTAATATTATACAAGCACTCACAGAAATGTTGGCTAAATTGGACATTATTATAATCCCTTTGTTTCGATGCTGACAAACATTTCATTCTTGTGGATCTAACATGCTACTTGAGTGTTGCAGGAATTAGGTGGATGACAAACTACTTGGAAGATCTATATGCTCAAATTGCTTTAATTCATGATTGTAATCAAATGTAAAAACTTGTAGAAGTATATAATGTACAAGTACTTATATATCATGTAAATCAAGTGTTTAGATCTTCCCTAGTCAATCACAACACTTAGATAGGTCATCCCCTACAATAGTGTCACAACTGCACACTCATACACACACTAAGTACTTAGTTTAAAACATTGAAACATGGTTAATCTTAGTCGACAAAATTCTCGACCGAGACACTCTCGGTCGACAAACTCTTCGACCGAGAATGACCCAGGTAGCCATTAGACACAGCAGACAAGGTAGTTGGGAGTTGGATCAGAACGTTACATACACTTGCTCCAGACAGTCCCTCAGTCGACAAAGACCTCGACCGACTAGGATCTCGGTTGACAATTCCTCGACTAAGAATGTCTCTGTCTGCACTTTTTAGAATTAATTAACTAGCCATTGTTAAAGCAACTAATGGATACCTAACAGCTAGTTGAGCACTTAGAACCCCCTAGAAAGTGTCTAAAACTTCCTTAAGCATTCATAGGCCATTCCTATAAATAGGACAAGCCTTAGGACACCCAACACACACTTGTGCAACACTTGAGCATATTACTTACAATCGGCAAATCCATTTATGTGAGCAATTGAGCAACTCCAACATTGGCTATTCATTTCCATTGCTCCAATTTCGTGTCCTATAGGCTAGCATCTCCTGTCCACTACACTTACACTTCCATATACATTTGTTAGGAGATCAAAACGCTTGATATAGGAAATCAAGCCTTGTGCTACAACAGTATTGTAATTTCTATTTTTCCTTCTCGTTCCTTTATATTGTTTGTACTCTCCTTGCTACTCCTAGGGTTGGAGGCTGTGGATTGGAGAGGGTTTGACTTCTCAGGTGGAGAAGGGTCTTCTCGATGGAGAAGGTGGACTTTGGACTACTTCAAGAAGGTTGTCTCAACGGGAAGCTACTTCAAGAGGAAGGCTACTTCAAGGGGGGAGCTTGAGGTTACTTCAAGGAAGGCTGCTTCGAGGTTGGTGAGACTACTTCTAGGTGAAGGCTGTCCGAAGGGTTTGGTGAAAGTATTTGTAATTTTATGTAACATCCTTGCGAGGTAATAAAATTTAAGTACTTTCAAAATCTCAGTTGGGTAAGCAACCGGGTAGTGGATTGACTGCCTTAGTATTTTCTAAGGTTGGAACCACTCTAAATCCTTGTCCCCTTGTCCAATCTTTTTTGTGGTTGCTTACTTTGGTTGAATTATTATTAAAATAATCATAAAACCCTATTCACCCCCCCTCTAGTGGTTTTTCAATTGGTATCAGAGCAGGCTTCAAGGAGCTCTAATCGAGTCTTGAATAATGAAGGGTGGTGGTGTCTACAATCGCAAGCAAAAGAAAAGCATGGAACAATCTTCAACAAGTTGCAATTGGTGCTTAGGAACAAGGCACACGACACCTAGTTGTCCATGGAGGTCAAAGAAGGAAGATGTGCATAAAGAGTGCCTTATTGCTATAATAAGTGAAGAAGAAGAAGAAGAAGAAGAAGAAGAGGTAAGCCTTTTTTATTTACCTAAAGAAGATTTAATTACTAGTCTTCAAGAAACACATGAAAAATATATTGAGTGCAAGAAGAAATTAAAGAAATCAAATAAAGTAAATGATGAGTTACATGCCAAACTTCTTGCTCTCACATCTGAAAATGAAGATCTCAAAAAGGCTATTGAAGATCATGATATTAAGCTGAAATCAGTAGAAGAAAATTGCAATCTTCTTTCCCTAGAAAAGATAAACTTGCAAACTCAAGTAAATGATCTTCAAAAACAACCTGTGTTGTGTACACATCTAGATTATGATATTATTGTGAAAGAAAGAGATTCTTTGTTATGTAATCTAGATCAAGCAAAGTTAGATATCAAGAAGAGAATGGATGAGATTGTTAAGCTGCAACAAGAAGTTATTAGTTTGAGTAACAATGACATCCTTGATAAAATCTTAAATGATTCTTATTGTCAAATTGGAAGGAGAGGACTAGGTTATAAGCCTAAAGGAAAATCTTACCAAAAACCTAGTTGGAGAAAGACACAAGTGCTAGAGAATCAATCTATGTATGTATCTAGATGCAAATATACATATGTACCCAAGAACAACCTAGAACAAAATCATAGAAAGAGATATGAGGTTGATTCTATATGTTGCCATTATTGTTTGTGTCTTGGACATTATTCTTTCTCATGTCCTTACCAAAAAAAGGATGTTGAGTTAGTATGGATTCCAAAACCCCCAAACTAAATGAACAAAATTGAGTTGAGATATGACCAAAGACTCTAAGTTGTATATCTCTATGTCTATCTCAACTTAACATAATGAGATTGATTCAAGTAATTAAAATTTCTAACTTGAAAATATACATTTTAAACAAATCTACAGAGACACATCTTTGAAAATTTGTCTTAATTAGGGTCCTCAAAACATAAAGATTTGAATATGATTAGTTGAGATTTGATCTAAATGTTACTTTGATATTCATATGTTTTATCTCAACTAAACTGAGTTTTCAAAGTGCATAATTGAATTGAAAATAGTCTATGTTTTACTTAGAAACAATTACTGAAAACAGTACTGAAACAGTACAGAAATACTCTCGGTCGAGAAACTGTTCGACCGAGAACATTGTCGGTCGAGAATTAGTCGACCGAGCAGGTTACTATTTTCAAGTTTGCAAACAGCAGCATTCTCGGTCGAGAAAAACGGCGACCGAGATAAATTCGGTCGACAAATAGTTCGACCGAATCAAGTTCTGTTGAATCTGTTTTTAATTATCTAGTTTGCTATCAATTTGTTATTAATGATTGATCAAGAATAAATCTTGGAGATCATCTTTTAATCAAGACATATTGATCTTTTGCATCATGAATTGTTGAATTAAGGTATAACATTATGTATATGAAATCCTTAAAACATATTGCAAAAGTATTATATGAAGACTGACATTGAACATACTTTCTTCATTGATTGAAAAAATTTATTAAGCATGTTCATTTACAAGGTTTGTCTTAAAATTGAAAATCCATGAATCATGAATGAGATTATTTTAGTTTATCTTCCACATGGTTTGGCTTAAAAATGAAAATTATGAACCATGGAAATTACTATTTTATCATAGTCCACATGGTTTATCCTAAGTATTTCTTGGTCTATCTATATAGGAACCATGTGTATTAAATTTTAAATGGTCATAATCATTGTATTTCATGAAATTACATGCATCTATCTTGATCATTGTATTGTGGATATGCTTCTACTGTTCTATCATAATCATTGTGCCATGATCATTATGTTTCATTGGTTTGTCTAAAATAATATTTGATCCATATATACAAAGCATGAATGGATGTTGTTTTTTATCATTGTGATTCAGTTCATATGAAGATGCCATTTTGCATAAATAGTAAAACTTCATGGCATAAATGCATTTTAAATTGAAAATCTACAGAAATTATACTTCACATATAAGTGTTCAAATTGGAAATCTGCAGAAATTGCCTCTTGGTTGAAATCAATTTTGACCAAGGGGCGCTATGGTCGAAGTCAAGGTCGACCTAAAATAAGCTTGACCAAATGCTTATTTGTAAATCATTTACTTGCACTTAATCTTAATATATTGAAAACAAGATTTTAGTGCATAGCTCTCATAAAAGGTTAACTTATAATGATTAAATACTTATTTGTGACCTTAGAATCCTTAAATTATCTTAATTACAATATTAAGGGGGATCTCACAAAAACTATTTTGATTATAAGATTAAGAAGCTTACAAAACTTTGTAAACATCATTTGAAGCTTGCTATGACCTTAGTATCCTTAAAAGTAATTTTGGTTATAAAAACAAAGAAATCTACAATATTCATGAATATGATATATATCTTGTTCTCAATGGAATTATCTAAACAAATTAGGGCTTAACATCCCATGTATTTGATTAGAGATATATTCTACTATAAGCTTAAAAAAATCTCATATCATTTCAGGGCTTAACATCCCTTGTAAATGGTTGAGAAACTATTAAATATATTCATGAGATTAAGGGATTCTCATATCATTTTCAGGGCTTAACATCCCTTGCAAAATGGATGAGAAATCAATATGTATCCATCATGAGCTTAAGGGAATCTCATTTCATTTTCAGGGCTTAACATCCCTTGTAAAATGGATGAGAAATCAATACACATATGCCATGAACTTAAAAAGGAACTCATATCATTTCAAGGCTTAACATCCTTTGCAAATGATTGAGAAATAAATTGTGGCTAAATTTAACAATAATTGGTTTGCATTAATCCCTTGCTTTTAAATTGAATATCTCTTTAAGGGGGAGCATAGCATAAAATTAAGGGGGAGAAATAAAAATTCATACTAAATGATTGTCTTGGATATCTTTTTGAAATGACAAAGGGGAAGAAATAATATAAAATCAAAACATAAAATGATTTTCATAATATCTCGACCAGCACCCACTTGCAAAACAAGAATGGCTACAAAAGGTAAACTTCAGGTATGAAACTCATATGATTTATATTTCCTTATTTTATATTTAGGAAATGTTTGTCATCTTCAAAAAGGGGGAGATTGTTGGATAAATTGGACATTATTATAATCCCTTTGTTTCGATGATGACAAACATTTCATTCTTATAGATCTAACGTGCTACTTGAGCGTTGCAGGAATTAGGTGGATGACAAACTACTTGGAAGATCTATATGCTCAAATTGCTTTAATTCATTATTGTAATCAAATGTAAAAACTTGTACAAGTATATAATGTACAAGTATTTAGATATTATGTAAATCAAGCGTTTAGATCTTCCCTAGTCAATCACAACACTTATATAGGTCATCCACTACAACATTGTCTCAACTGCACACTCATACACATACTAAGTACTTAGTTTAAAACATTGAAACAGGGTTAATCTCGGTCGACAAAATTCTCGACTGAGACACTCTCAGTCGACAAACTCTGCGACTGAGAATGACCCAGGTAGCCGTTAGACACAGCAAACAAGGTAGTTGGGAGTTGGATCAGAACGTTACATACACTTGCTCCAGACAGTCCCTCGGTCGACAAAGACCTCGACCGACTGGGATCTCAGTCAAAAATTCCTCGACTGAGAATGTCTCTGTCTGCACTTTTCAGAATTAATTAACTAGTTGTTGTTAAAGCAACTAATGGATACCTAACGGCTATTTGAGCACTTAGAACCCCCTAGAAAGTGTCTAGAATGTTCTTAAGCATTCATAGGCCATTCCTATAAATAGGACAAGCCTTAGGACACCCAACACACACTTGTGCAACACTTGAGCATATTACTTGCAATCTGCAAATCCATTTGTGTGAGCAATTGAGAAACTCCAACATTGGCTATTCATTTCCGTTGCTCCAATTTCATGTCCTATAGGCTAGCATCTCCTATCCACTACACTTACACTTCCATATACATTGGTTAGGAGATCAAAATGCTTGATATAGGAAATCAAGCCTTGTGCTACAACGATATTGTAATTTCTATTTTTCCTTCTTGTTCCTTTATATTGTTTGTACTCTCCTTGCTACTCCTAGGGTTGGAGGCTACAGATTGGAGAGGGTTTGACTTCTTAGGTAGAGAAGGGTCTTCTCAGTGGAGAAGGTGGACTTTGTACTACTTCAAGAAGGCTGTCTCAACGGGAAGCTACTTCAAGAGGAAGGCTACTTCAAGGGGGAGCTTGAGGTTACTTCAAGGAAGGCTGCTTCGAGGTTGGAGAGACTACTTCTAGGTGAAGGTTGTCCGAACGGTTTGGTGAAAGTATTTGTAATTTTATGTAACATCCTTGCGAGGTAATAAAATTTAAGTACTTTCAAAATCCCAGTTGGGTAAGCAACCGGGTAGTGGATTGACTGCATTAGTATTTGCTAAGGTTGGAACCACTCTAAATCCTTGTCCCCTTGTCCAATCTTTTTTGTGGATGCTTACTTTGGTTGAATTATTATTAAAATAATCATAAAACCCTATTCACCCCCCTCTAGTGGTTTTTCAAGAAAGTCTTTTTCTCCTGCTTTGACAAAGTGTAACAAGCTGGTGGTAAATATGTGCGGCGACCCCTGGTCTCCATTGATAATTCTTTTCTTATACCGATTAATTCTAAATCTTTTCTACATTTGATGCCATCTTTAGTCTTTCCTGGTATGTTCAATAGCGTACCAATGATGCTATCACAAAAAAATTTTGCCACATGCATGACGTCAATGTAGTGTCTGATTGCCAAAGATCTCCAATAAGGAAGATCCTAGAATATTGACCTCTTCTTATATAGAGATTTGTCGCATACGAGAGTATGACTACTTGAACTCTTTCCAAATTCATTAACAATATGTTTCACTCTATCATATACAACATTTCTTGGTATAGGTTTAGGAGAACTTTGTTTCTCAGTTGACCCATTAAAGGTTTTGTGTTGCCTTCGATAAGGATGCACTGGTGGGAGAAATCTCCGATGACCAAGATATACGATTTTACCACCATGTTTCAGTCGGATTGAATCAGTATTTTCCTCACAAATAGGACATGCTTTATATCCTTTTATGCTATATCCAAACAAATTTCCATAAGCTAGAAAGTCATTAATCATGCAAAACAACATAGCACACAAACTAAAGATCTCTTTACATGAAGCATCATATGTCATAACACCTTCTTCCCATAGTTTCATTAGGTCATCAATTAGAGGTTGAAGGTAAACATCAATATCATTTCTAGGTTGCTTGGGCCCTGATATCAATATTGACAATAGGACATACTTATTTTTCATACACAACCAAGGAGGAAGATTGTATATAACAATCATAATAGGCCACGTGCTATGTTGGATTCTTTATGTACCATAGGGATTCATTCCATCTGTACAAAGTCCAAGTCTTAAGTTTCTTGGTTCTTTACCAAATTGAGGGTATAATAAATCAATTTTTTTCCATTGTGGTGAATCAAATGCATGTCGTAGGATGCCATCATCATTGGCCTTTAACTCCCCATGCCAAGACAAATTTTGGGCATCTTCTGTATTAGAAAATAAGAGTTGAAATCGTGATATTATTGGTAGATACCACATCACCTTGGCAGGAGAGCCATTTTTAGCCTTAGCTAAATTTGTGGTCTTATATCTTGATGCACCAAATTTTGGACAATTTATCAAATTACTATAGTCCTTCTGAAATAATACACAATCATTTGGTCATGCATGAATCTTCTTAGCCTCCATTCCCATTGGGCACATTATTTTCTTTGCTTGATATGTTGAAATTGGAAGTTGGTTGCCTTTAGGAAGAATTTCCTTTAACAAAGACAATAGTGAAGTGAAACTCTTATCGCTCCATCAATTTTGAGCTTTAAGAGTATATAATTGCATCACATCACTCAACCTCGTAAACTTAGTACAACCCTTATATAATGATTTTTCAACATCATGGATAATGTTTACAAATAAAAAAGGTGGATCAATGACATTGTCCTGACAACTACGTAGCATCTCATCAACCATATCATCCTGAATCAGTTCATCATTGACATTATCATCATTATCTATATCTTCTATGCCACAACTATTAGTATCGACATTTTCTGATCCATAATTAAATTTCTCTCCATGCCAATACCATTCATTATAACCTTGTATGATCCCATTGCATATGATATAATTCTTAATTTCCTCAACAGTATCAACTTTCAAATTATTATCACAATTTTTACATGGACAATAGAACCTATCTATAGGTAGTTTCCTATGTTCCTCATCAAATCTAATAAATTCATCAAGACCTTTGGCAAACTCTGGACTGCAACGGTTCCTGATAGACATCCAACTTTGGTCCATTTTCTAGATCACATTAAAATTAATTATAAAAGTGAGCATTTAATATTGATACTATAAGTTGTAAGTTTTTATCGATAGGAAGTTAATTACTTTTATACTAAAGTGTACCACCTATCCCATTTTTGAATATTTAATCTCACTAGTAACTATATAATGTATGTTTAGTTTAGAAGAAAATTTCAGCAGTATTTCCCCTAAGTTCTCCAAGTACACTGATGTAAATGGCAAATAACCACTCACATATGTATCCAGAGAACAAATGAGGAAATCATACTGAAATTTTCTTCAAAACTAAACATACATTATATAGTTACATCCTAAGTGAGATTAAATATCCAAAAACAGTCCCAGACCGGGGACTATCCAAAGTTTACTCCTAATGAGTAAATTTTGAACGGGTTTCTAAGTTGATACATGCATAAATGTATTATTGTCATATTTATATATTAAGTTAAACATCATGCATCGATGATCTCATCTATAAATCCTAAAGTGTCAATCTGGGAACTAAGACCGAGAAGCTTTAGATACTCTTAGAATACATCTCAACTAATCTTGGCCCATCATCGTCTCGATGCACCTTGGTTTAAATATATATATTCATCAAAGACAACACATAATTTACAAAATTCAAAACAGCAAAATTTGTTTTATGAACACCAGTTGTTGCATGGTAGGAAGCACATTTTTAAATAGAATCAATCGAAAAATGTTACAGAACATATTTTTAGTGGTATCACATCACTAGCGATTCTATATGTCAATTTTTTTGTATTTAAAAATTTGTTTTAGGTGTACCACATTTTACTTATTTTGTATGAACATTTAGGATATATGGACAGGAAAAATAAAAACAAACACATCACTTACAACAAATAAAAGTATATTGGAAATAACTGGTGCGTCATTTGGGGAACATACTGGTCAAGATCTTAAATATGATAATGCCAATGGAGATACATGTTTCAGAATGTTATTAATGTGTGAAGAAGCTGATATATGTTGGAAAGCCATGCTAATGATTAACTTGTCAGTTCAGTTGAGAAAGGCAAGCAGTAAAGCAGGTTAGGCAGAGCACCTTCCCTCGGTGTTCGGGTGTCGGCGGCAAGGTGGCGAGGGTTTCTTCTCCTTCACAGGTCTGGCGGCGGCGGTGAGGTACTTTCTTCTCCATAGGCACGGCGAAGGTGGCAAGGTAGTTTCTTCTCTGTAGACAAGGCGGCAGCGCTTTTCGTAGGCAAGGCGGCAGTAGAAACGGCAACGACAATGGGATCATGTGCGGAAGCAGCAACGGCAACAACAGGCTCGTGTGCGGAAGCGACGGCCGGATACAGAAGCTCGGACAACAGCGCTCGAGAGTAGCAGGTTTTGATCGAAATGGTGACCTAACCAATGAGGGCAACATGTTATAGTTAACCTATAGCATCAGTTAACAAGGGAAAACCGACGCTACAGATGAAGTGGTGACGGCGTTTTTTGTAGACATATAAGGTCGGTTATTTGGAAAAAATGACCCTATAGATCGAGGTGTGAAGTCAAAATCGAGAAAATTTTCACCGTGGGAAACCTAATGGAGCCAATTTTTGTCTCAGTCAAGAATTGTTTCTACCAAGATGCCCTACAAGGTCGGTCATATGGACAAAACTGACCCTAGAGGTACTTATAGATGCGCAAAGGCAAAATAGAGCCAATTTTTGTCTCGGTCAAGAATTTTGTCGACCGAGATGTCCTACAAGATCATTTATAAGGAAAAACTGACCCTAGAGATACTTATACACGCGTGAAACCTAATGGAGCCCATTTTTGTCTCAGTCGAGAATTTTTTTGACCAGTATGCCCTACAAGGTCAGTTATATGGAAAAAACAGACCCTAGAGGTACTTATAGACACGCGAAGGCAAAATGGAGCCAATTTTTGTCTCGGTCAAGATTTTTTTTGACTGAGATGCCCTACAAGGTCAATTATATGGAAAAAAACCAAGCCTAGAGGTACTTATACATGCGCAAAACCTAATGGAGCCAATTTTTATCTTGGTCGAGAATTTTGTCGATCGAGATGCCCTACAAGGTCAGTTATATGGAAAAAATCTGACCCTAGAGGTACTTATACATGTGCGAAGGCAAAATGGAGCAAATTTTTGTCTCGGTCGAGAATATTTTCGATCGAGATTCCATACAAGGTCGGTTATAAAGAAAAAAATGACCCTAGAGGTACTTATACACGCGCGAAACCTAATGGGGCCAATTTTTGTCTCAGCCAAGAATTTTGTCGACTGAGATGCCCTACAACATCGGTTATATGGAAAAAACCAACCCTAGAGGTACTTATAGATGCGTGAAGGCAAAATGGAGCCAATTTTTGTCTCGGTCAAGAAATACATCGACCGAGATGCCCTACAAGGTCAGTTATAGGGATAAAAACTGACCCTAGAGGTACTTATACACCCACGAAGGCAAAATGAAGCAAATTTTTGACTTGGTCGAGAAATTTTTTGACCAAGATGCCCTGCAAGGTCAGTTATATGGAAAAAAATTGACCCTAGAGGTATTTATAGACGCACGAAGGTAAAATGAAGCCAATTTTTGTCTCGGTCGAGAAATACATCGACCGAGATGCCCTGCAAGGTCAGTTATAAGGAAACAACTAACCCTAGAGGTACTTATACACGCGTGAAGGCAAAATGGAGCAAATTTTTGTCTCAGTCGAGAATTTTTTTTTGATTGAGATGGCCTACAAGGTCGGTTATAAGGAAAAAACTGACCCTAGAGGTACTTATACACGCGTGAAGGCAAAATGGTGCCAATTTTTGTCTCGGTCGATAAATACGTCGATTGAGAAATTTCGATCAAGAAAGTACTGTCTTAAGCTTCTCAGAGGTCTTGTGAGGTTGGTTTTTTAAGAAAACTGACCCAAGAGGTCTTAAATGGTGCCCACATTTTTTGTAGACATATAAGGTCAGTTATTTGGAAAAAACGACCCTATAGATCGAGGCACGAAGCTAAAATCAAGCATTTTTTTCCACGGGAAACTTAATGGGTCAGCTTTCTGATCTCATTGCCTATAAGGTCAGTTATTTAATGAAAACCGACCCTGTA
Organism: Alisma plantago-aquatica; assembly: GCA_963693085.1. Classification (NCBI taxonomy): domain Eukaryota; kingdom Viridiplantae; phylum Streptophyta; class Magnoliopsida; order Alismatales; family Alismataceae; genus Alisma; species Alisma plantago-aquatica. The sequence goes on along the minus strand of OY856411.1, from coordinate 354,915,912 downwards.
GAGATACACTATAAGGTCGGTTTTTTTAAGAAAATCGACCCAAGAGGTCTTAAATGGTTCCCGTATTTTTTGTAGACATATAAGGTCAGTTATTTGGAAAAACCGACCCTATAGATCGAGGCATGAAGCCAAAATTGAGCAAATTTTCACCGTGGGAAACTTATTGGGTCGACTTTCTGATCCCATTTCCTATAAGGTCAGTTATTTAATGAAAACCAGCCCTATAAAGATACACTACAAGGTCGGTTATTTTAAGAAAACCGACCCAAGTGGTCTTAAGGGGTGCCCGCATTTTTTATAGACATACAAGGTCGGTTATTTGGGAAACCGACCCTATAGAGATACACACAAGGTTGGTTATTTTAAGAAAACCGACCTAAGTGGTCTTAAGTAGTGCTCGCATTTTTTATAGACATATAAGGATGGTTATTTGGAAAACCGACCCTATAGAGATATACTACAAGGTCGGTTATTTTAAGAAAACTGACCCAAAGATCGTAAGTGGTGCCCACATTTTTTGTAGACATATAAGGTTGGTTATTTGGAAAAACCGACCCTACAGGTAGCGACGTTATTGGTCAAAAAAGTAGTATTGGGGGTACAAGACCCAAGAAAAGAATATCATTATTGATTTTGAGGCAATTTAACAAAATAATCATGAATAGATGAAATAGGATTCAGTAAAGCCTCATTAGGGAAATATAGGGTTTGGTTGCAATTATCCCAACATAGGGTGTAAGGAATGTACATACCTCTCTTACTGATATCAATTACTAACATTCACCACTTTAATTGAGTCCAAGTTCCTTCCTACCTATTTTCAATGTATTAATATATATTAGAGTACATAATGCACATTAATGATTGAAACCCTAATTTTAGACATTTTTAGACAAACTCAGATTTAGACTCTAAAAACCTCACCAATGAACTTATTAGGTTCCCTAGATCAAAAAAAATATTTTTATGTTAATTTTGGAGTTATGATGATTAAGATGTAATGTTTATGGATTTTATGCATTAAATCCATTTTACAAAAATCACTCTTCGTCAAACCTCAAAATCAGACCTTGAAAATATTTTTATTAGATAGAGATTAATTTTCCAATTCCAAGACATATTTATTTGTTAAATTTGGATAAGCGGATCAAAAGATATGAATTTTTCAATTTGAACCAATCATGAAATGACAAGTCAAAATCTTCGAGAGAGAGAGAGAGAGAGAGAGAGACCATTTGACCCAAGATCAGGGTTGGAGTTGCATAGGTAACCAAACTAGAGCTACTAGAGAAGGTAAAACAACAAGAAACCAAAACCCTAGAAGAACATGGTAAATAGAGATGGAGATCATCGATTTTAAACATAAAAGCATGAGTTTTAAGCATGTAGTAAGAAATATATGAGAAGGAGGTATGAAAACTCACCTCTAGGAAGGTGTACAAGTTCAATTAGAAAGGTTCCTGAGCTAGAGAGGTTGGTTTCTCCAACAAAGCTCCTATCTCGAGCAAGAAGTATCGTCTCCACTTTAGAGGTGAAACCCTCTAGGAAGGTGTGGTTTCACCATGGAAGGCCAT